>JAGFNQ010006335.1:342124-442491 GCA_024364735.1 Boesenbergia rotunda | reverse complement strand
GAGTGCGACGCCAGAGGGTCTGAGAAAGACTGAATCGGTAGCATGGTTGAGGGTTCGAGCGGAAGGCCCGAGAAAGACTGAACAAATGCAGAGGAAGAGCGACGAAGCTCTGGCGTCGAAAGAACACGGCCAGGGGGACGCAAACGCCGAGAGATTGGGAACGCGATTCCATAGGGCCTGAGAAAGACTGAATCGGTAGTATGGTTCAGGGTTCGAGAGGAGATCTCGAGAAAGACTGAACAAATGCAGAATGGTGGGCCGTCGGCGGTGACGATCGACCGGTGGGACGGTCGGTGGATGGCGATCGTGAACGTCCGGGAGATTGAGAACGCGACGCCGATGAAGCTGTCGGAGGGTCCAAGAAAGACTAAATCAGTAGCATGGTTGAGGGTACGAGAGATTTAGGGTTGAGGCTCTACTCTCGAGACAATTTATAAAGAGATTTATGAAATTAAAAAAAAATGAGGAAACTAGGTCAAGGCTAAGTAAGATAGGCAGATTGGGGGGCCCAAAAAAGTTGTTTAAAGTACAATTTGAATACTCTTGTTGGGCTGGATGAGTTAGATTTTCAAAATTAGTCATGTAGACCAATAGGTCATGTAGGTTGGTTGGGCTAAACAAATTAAGCAATTCAAATGAGTTAGTTGAAGGTTGGTTGGTTCAAACAAGTCAAACAGTTTGGAATGAGCTAGTCGAACTAAGCATTCTAGATAATTTGGTGACACATGGTGCAATTTGATATCACTTGCAATTTAAATATTGTTCCGGAAGGAATTGACGCGGATGATGAGTCATCAGAGTCCAGCACACAAGGATGATGACGAAAACAAGTAGATCACACCCTGCGAGATCAACACGAGCGTTAATGGGAACACGGTGGAGATTTTCCGGCGGAGTCTACTCTGACGCTCAAGTCAGAACTTAAGTCGCTTGCAGGAGGAAAATCAATAAGAAAAATGTGTGTTCAGAGAGCCTTCCCTCTTTACTTGCACGTATCATTTGGACTCTCTGGCGAGCTGTCACAGGATCTCTAGTCATTGCATATGTACGTGATACCTTAGTTTCCGATAAAAAGATCTTTGGAGGGCAGTTACATTACATAGTATCTGAAGCAGCACTATTTCCAATTTGTCATAGTGAGCCAACTGCTGCATTTGTTTCAAACCAGGTACGACTCCAAAAACAATTTCTGACAAGGAATGGTGGGAGGCAACTGATAAAAAGTTTCAGTTTGCTGTGTTTCTGACCATTTCTGACAACTAATTGTGCTAGTATTTTAAACCTCCAATTTGCTGTGTTCTTTGTTGGTTTTGGTTTCTGGTTGAATTTGTTTTTTCTTGAAAACTCCACCTGGTTCTATCTTTCTCCTACTCCTTCATTTTCCATGCATCATCTTAATTAGTAAACCCTAACTTGAATGATGGAGTAGCTACAGGATCTGCCCCATGGGCAGTCTAAATATCCAATTGAATGTGTTCCAGGGTCTTTCGACTTCTTCATTGATGATGCCCGGAATTTACTCACTTCAACATGTTCATTGATTGGCGGCTTGATAATCCACAATTTTTTAGATGAAACCACCATAAGAATCAAACTTGTTTAAACTCCTCACTCAAGTATATATTGACACAGCAAAAGGAAATTAAATTGTGGCACTAGGGACTGGGTCACACTCACGTTAGACTCATTTTAAAAATGAGTCAAAATGAATTAGTTGAGGTTACCAAAATGAGCCAATTTAGAAAATACAACAATCTATGATGCTTGTCAACCAGAAAAACAAACCAAATCAATTTATAAATTAACTAATCTAAATCGAACTAATTCGATACTTGAACTTGTACGCTTAGACCTGTTTGATTCTCACATGAGTAATTCACTAAGTGGAAACTAATACTAATTAGTAATAATTGTCGATTATTCAAGATTTCTTTGGGTAAAATTTTTAAAAACTAAAGATGAAATATTTGAAAATTTTAATAATCTATGTAAATTAAAAGAAAATGAAAAAGATGTAAAAATTATAAGAATAAGAAGAGATTACGGAAGAGAATTTGAATATCATAAATTTATTGAATTTTACCAAAATAACGACTATCATCATGAATTCTCATGTCCTAGAAACTCTTAACAAAATGAAATAATAGAAAGAAAAAATAAAACACTAGAAGAAACAACTAGGATAATATTAAATGAATATAATCTATCTAATTAATTTTAAGCTGAAGCAATATGCACAACCTGCTACATTCAAAACATGATATTAATTAATAAATTTCATAATAAAACCTCCAATGAAATCTATCATAATAAAATACCCAACTTAAAATACTTAGTGTTTTTGGATGTAAAGTATATATATTAAATATAAAAGACTACTTAGGCAAATTTATATGTAAAACAAATGAAATTCTTCTAGGTTGGGCCTATAGAGTTTATAACAAAAATATCTTAAAAATTGAAGAAACAACTAATATTATATTTGATGAAGAAAATAATTCCAACCAAATTAACTCAAATAATTAAAAAACACAAAAAATCTAGAAGATGATGTTGAGAGAGCTAAATCAAACACAAATGAATCAGAAGAATCAAGTGTTAATCCCAACATAAGAGCACCTAGATTAAGATTTAATCACCTAGTTGACCAAATTTTGGGGTGACCTAAATCTAGGAGTTCGACCCGATTGTCCTATATAAACTTAAGCCAAATAGCCTTGATATCTAAAATTGAACCCAAAACTGTAGAAATCCTACCTTGTCCTGATTGGATTATTATAATGCAAGAAGAACTAGTCTAGTTTGAACGAAATTAAGTTTGGGACCTAGTATCTATGTAAGAGACAAGTACATTATTGACACCAAATGAGTCTTTAGAAATAAACGAAATGATAAAAGTGAAATTGTTAGAAACAAAACCCGACTAGTAGCCAAGAATTTAGCCAAGTCGACGGTTTAAACTATGACGAAATCTATACATCTGTGGCTAGACTTGAATCCATTAGAATGTCATTAGCCTATGCAGCACACAAGGGATTCAAGTTGTATTAAATGGACGTAAAGTCCACATTTCTTAACAGGTCATAAAGGAAAAAAGTCTACGTAAGTCAACCACCAGGATTTGAGGATCTAGACCATCCAAATAATGCCTTTAGATTAAAGAAAACCCTATATGGACTAAAACAAGTATCTAAGGCTTGGTATGGAAGACTATCAACCTACTTAGTATCCAAATATTTTAACCAAGGACAAATTAACTCGACCCTCTTTGTTAAAGCCCTAAAAAATAATATTTTTATAGCTCAAATTTAAGTAGATGAGATAATCATGGTTCAATCAACACACAATTTTTAAAACAATTTATAGCATTGATGAAAAATGAATCCAAAATGAGTCTAGTAGGAGAATTAATATTTTTTTATGATTATAAATAAAACAAACAAAAGATGGTAATTATGTTTTTCAAAATAAATATGCTAAAGAGTTGATCAAAAAAATTAGAATGAAAAATACTAATGAAATTAATACACCGCAACAAATGTAAAAATTAATAATGACCCAAAACGAAAACAAGTTGACTTAAAATACTTTAGAAGTGTAATAGGTAGTTCAAACAAGATAACATCTAAAGAATTATCAAACTCAATAACCATTCAAACAAAAAAAAAATTCAAACAACCAAACAATTTTGAATTGTGAGCTCGATAACATCTAAACTAACCAAGATAAAGCCAAGCTTGAATTGAAAGCTCGATAACATTTAAACAAATCAAGTTCAAGCCAAGCTCAAACTCATTAAAGATAAACTAAGCCAAGCCTGAACAATCATTTCAAAAGCTTGGTTCATTTTAGGCTCGGCTCGGCTTGACTCGGTTATCTTATCAAACAATCTTGAACACTCTAAAGGTTGGTTTGGGTTGTTGGAACCCGGATGGCTAGAGAGGGGGGGGGGTGAATCTAGTCGGACACAAAACTTGCTCTTTGAAATCTTTCTCTGCACTTAAGTTAGCAGCGGCGGAAACAAAGCATATGCAGAGAAACAATCTTAATAGAAATGCAGAAACAAAGAACACAAATCAAGGATCGCTAACAAGGATCGTTTACAAGGTTCGGGGATAACTTGCCCCTACTCCTTGGCGTGCCCGTAAGGTGGGCGATCCCTTGATCGTCGACAGATCAAGCCCCGGTGACCCGGATAAAACAGCGTCTCCTTCTCGGTGGAGAAACCTCTCCACAAGCATCTCAATAGGATACAAGATAAGCTCACGAGACTAAGAGAAGGATAGCTCACAAAGATGAAACAAGAACGCTCAAGCACAAAGCAACAGAGAGCATAACACACAGCCCAGCCAAACTCCTCAAGTTCCTGTCTGTTTTTCCCGTTGTCGCTCCTCTGCTTCCAGCCTCGTCTTAAGCATCTGCTCCCATCACCAGGCTCTCCATCAGCATCCACTGAAGCCACAGCCTGACCCCTGACTCCCTGAGCACTCAGTCCACTGAAGACCCTCTCCAGCTGAGCCTTTGTCAGTTGCCAGCTGCTCTCCAGACGCCGTTGAGACCTGAAACAAGGAAACAGCCAAACCTACTCCAAGGAAAGCCTCCCATTGACTCTCCTCCAATGTTTGAATCATCCCTGTAAAGCCTGCACACTCCAATAGAAGCTTAGCAACTCATATCAACATATATCAGCAGTGTATCAGAGAATCGGCAGAGAAAACAGCGCGATCAGAGCTTCTGACAGCGTATTTGAATTAAAGTGATCGGTCACCGGACCGATCAGAGAGCCTCCTGATCGGTCACCAACCGATCAGGCTGGGTTCAGACCGATTAGGCTCCGTCCTGATCGATCCCCAACGCTCGATTAGAAATCGCGATTTCTTGGGACTCTCCTGGATCGATCACCAGATCGATCCCAGGTTGTGGATCGATCACCCGACCGATCCACCCCTTTCTTGGGCGATTTCTGAGCTTCGCAGTCCAGGCTTCCTGATCGATCACCGGACCGATCAGGAAGCCTCCTGATCCGTCACCAGACCGATCAGATCATAACCAGACCGATCAGGCTCCGTCCTGATCGATCATAGTGAGGAACCTACGACGCTGGATCGTTCTCCGGAACGATCTGCACAGTGATCCTGATCGGTCACCAGACCGATCAGGAGCAGATCAGCAAGGGAACTCAACCTCACTGTTCGCTCCCTGATCGGTCACCAGACCGATCAGTCATCGCTGGATCGGTCTCCAGACCGATCCACGAAGGAGCAGCGTGCCAGATTCCCTGATCGGTCACCAGACCGATCCATGCAAGCCCAAATGCACTCTAAGTCACGAGAACAAGCCTCCAGCCCTTCTCTGACTCGTGTCATGCCTAGCTTCACTCACTGGGACTTCAACCTAGCCCTCCAAGCTAGGACCTAGCTTCACTCACCAGGGTTTCGGTCACCCGGTTTCACTCACCGGGACCCGGCTTCACTCACCAGGATTTCAACCTAGCTTCACTCACTAGGATTTCACTCACCAGGACCCGGCTTCACTCACCGGGATTTCCCTCACCTGGCATCACTCACCAGGACCCGGCTCACCTGGCTTCACTCATCAGGATCCGGCTTCACACACTGGGATTTCCATCACCTGGCTTCACTCACCAGGACCCGGCTTCACTCACCGGGATTCCCACCACCTGGCTTCACTCACCAGGACCCGACTTCACTCACCTGGATTTCCACCACCTGGCTTCACTCACCAGGACCCGGCTTCACTCACCGGGATTTCATCCAACCTAGCCCTCCACACTAGGACTTTTCACCTAACCTTTCAAGTTAGGACTTTTTTCCATACCAGCGTGCGATCTCCCAGATCCACCTAGACTTAACCCGAATTTCATTCAACCAAACTTAAATCATTGTCAAACACCAAAACAACAACCGGGCCAGACTGTATTAACACGGGTTAGCTTCATTACAACCCTACTTATGGTTATTTTTTAAAACTCATGGATCTAGCGAAGCTTATACCGTTACAAGCATGAACTTATAGATGTTAGTAACCAACATCTCACCAAGAGTTATTTTACTTGTGTATTGAGCCACTTAGAATGATGTGAGATGCATAAAATCAAATCCTTGATTTCAGATGCTTATGCCAGTGCATCGTCATGTATCTGAGCTAAAAATATCATATCAAATTGATCTAGTATTCCAGTTAAGCGATTCTTTATAGTAAAATGAATAGTTGGAAATTTACACTTGATAACATATTCAAAACCACTATATCTTATAACAGACAACTAGTAACAAAGCTAGACATTTTAATAAGGAGCATTTAATAAATGATTTACTTTTAAATAATATATTTTCTATCACATCATATCAGTATTCTAAATGGCAGTCGAGGCAGCCGCTTAGGCGGGAGGTGGGCACCAACAACACCGCCTCAGGCTGAGGCTGTCCTTTAGACAATAACTTACTTTCTTTTGCCATCGTGGTGTTTAGAATTGCTACCGTCATAGTGGTTTCACCATCGTGACACATTGGGATGCATCGCCTAGGGCCCTAAGACACGTCTAGATGTGTCGATCGAGCTTGGCAACCTGCCCAGATTGTCGCGTAAGCTCATACGCGTCACCCAAGCTTGGCAACGGGCTCGGAGACATCACTCGGGCCTGACGACGGGCTAGGAGTGTTGTCCGGGCCTAACAATAGGACCGGAGGCGTCGCTTAAACCCAGCAACGCGCCCGAATTTGTTGCAGTCTCGACAATGTGTTGAACTCATTGCCTGGCCGAAACAAGGTATGCGGGTAAATTGTAAGCTAGAGTTTTAATTTAATTGCTTTATGTTAATAATTTTAATTAACTTCATTGGGATAATATAAATAGACTCAATTAAAGTCTACTAATTTAATATAATATATATATATATAAAATTAAATTTTTTATTTTTAAATATTTAGATTAAAATTTTAATTAATATATTTTATTAAAAGTAAATATTATAAAAAATAATGATTATTTATAATATTATATATGAAAAATAGTTAAAAAGAAAATTTAACTATCTAGACACTACCTAGGCACCGCCTTGGTGGCCGAGGCAGTAGGCGGTCACTGACCGCCCCGCCATCACTTATCTTCATTGATAACACTGCATTGTATATGCTTAGACTCTAGGACCTAAACTTGCAATTTAGTTTAAGCATAAATTTGTTCAATTATATAAACATTCTTTGAGTAAAACTCATTTTCAATTTCAAAAATTTATTTTTAAATTTTATTTTTAATTTTTAAAATTTATTTATAAGTTTTAAAATTATTTTTGAAATTGATTTTTAACTTAAATTATTTTTCACTTAAAATTGTATTTGAAAATCATTTGTAACTTATTTTTTTTTTTGAATTTTTTCAACTTATTTTTTCAAATTATTTTGACTTGAAACCATTATTGAAAATGATTTTAACTTAAAATTACTTTGAAAATTATTTTTAAATACTACTACAACAACAATCAAGCCTTATCTCACTAGGTGGGGTCGACTATATGAATTTTTTTACGCCATTGGGCTCTATCACCCTATCATATCGTCATCTATATTTAAATAAAATTATCTTATTTTATTATTGCTAATTAAGTCTTTTTTGATCTTCCTCTTCCTCGTTTGATGTACATATTTATCATAGTTTCACATCGCCTAACAGGAGTATTTATTGGTCATATAAGTATATGTCCGTACCATCTTAAAGGATTCTCTCGAAGTTTTTCCTTAATTGATGCAACTCCGACCTTTTCACTAATGCTCTCATTCCTTATTCTGTCCATCCTCGTATGTCCACATATCCACTTTTACATCCTCATCTCTGTAACTTTCATCTTTTGCTCATGTGCCCAAGTCATAGCCCAACATTCAGTACCATATAACATAGCAGATCTAATTACCGTTCTGTAGAACTTCTCTTTAAGTTTTATGGGTACATTACTATCACATAAAACACCCGACGCTAACTTCTATTTCAACCATTCTACTTGTATTCTATGTAAGACATCTCTCTCAATCCCTCCATCACTTTGCAAAAATAATCCTAAATACTTAAAGCTTTCAGTTTTAGATAATTTGTCATCTCCTATCTTAATAATTGTCTCATTATGTCTAATATTGTTGAACTTAAATTCCATATATTTTGTTTTTAGCCTACTAAGCCTAAAACCTTTCACTTCTAGTGTTTCCGGCCAAGATTCTAGTTTAACATTTACACTTTCATGTGTCTCATCTATCAAACAATATCATCTGCAAACAACATGTACCATGGTCTGTATCTTGCATGTGTCTTGTGAGTTCGTCCATGATTAGTGTAAAAAGATAGAGACTTAGAGTTGATCCTTGATGTAACCCTATCCTTATTGAAAATCCTTTAGTTAATCCACTTGAAGTCTTCACTCTAGTCGTTACATCTTCGTACATATCCTTAATTAGATCAATATATGTTACACTGTCTCTCTTTTCTAGAATTTTCTATATATTGCTCTTGGGACCCTATTATAAGTTTTTTCAAAATCAATGAATACCATGTGTAGATCTTTCTTTTGCTCCCGATACCTTTCAATTAATTGTTTAAGAAGATGTATTGCTTCTATTGTCGACCTTCAAGGCATGTACCCAAATTGATTTTCAGTCACCGTAGTCTCCTTAATCTTTTTTCTATTACTCTTTCCCAAGGTTTCATAGTATGACTCTTAGTTTAATACCCCTATAGTTTGCACAATTTTGTACGTCTCCTTTGTTCTTATATAGGGAACTAGAGTACTTACCCTCTATTGATTAGGTATTTTTTTTATTTTCAATATCATATTAAATAATTTTGTAAGTCATTCAATACCTTATTTTCCTAAGTACTTCCATTCATTGCTTTTATATAAATCGTTCACTAAGTTGTGTGTTAGTTTTTTAACTGAGTTTGATTGCTTGCTGATTATATGTTTACTTAACTTTAAATCGGTTTGTCATAATAAAAAAAGAGGAGATTGTTGGTGTATGAAGCATCCGATAATCGAACGTAAGTTCTTATGGTGACAAAGATTCATCAGTTAGCTTTTTTGTGATCTATCAAGGTTAAACTAGTGTGCAGGTAGCCTTACATGGGAAGTCGCAGTAGGTAGTACTAGGTAGGGAAATGCCCTAGAAGGTTAGTTGGACTAGACTTGGCAAGACAAGTAGTAGTAGGTCGGGGACAGCAGACAACGAAGTGTAGATGGTTCGGTGGATTGAACATTTAGTGGGAAGGATTTGATGGGTCAGAGAGGACCGGAGATTAAGTCGAGAAGTCCTGAGGGAAGTGATCGGATGTTGAGCAAGAAACCCAAACAGACCTGGATGACTAAGGTTTGGCGAGTTAAGCTCTTGAAGTGGAGTGGTTCTTCTGAAAGGCAGAATGGATAAGAGTCCTCTTTACGACGGCATCCTTAGGTGTCGATCCAACTAAGGGACTCATGCGAATTTCGAAGTCAAGATCTCATGCGAATTTCGAGGTAAGGATCGGGCTGTCAACATATTGTCAAACTCATGCTTTAAACTTCATATTATTGTGCTAACTCGTTTTTGTAAGATCGAGAGACTGATCATCCGGATCGGTAGATTGAATCCATTTGATCAGTAGACCAAATGCAGATGTGTCAACCAGATTGCCCAGAGTGCTAAGCTGACAACCAACGTGGATTGGATGGCTGACATGGCCCACTTGGCTACCAGATTCAAGGAACTTTAGTACTTTCCTGGAGGTCTAGGATTCGAATCTGGGGAAGGCAAAAATCCACTGCCAGGAGTCGGAAGACCGTAGGGCACGACCTAGATGTTGAGGCAATCGACCCTTAAGTGATTGGAAGATCATGGTTTTGATGCATGGGCGAATAGGTTTAAAGTTAGAGTGTTATGTTGTATTTGATTTATGTGATTGAGTTTGCAGGACTTGGAGAATCACACTTGGTGGACCTATCCGAGGGACAAGAGCCGAGGGAGGAGAGCTCTAAGGGCAAGCCGAGAAGTGGACTTCAAAGGGCACACGTGAAGGGTGGCATGGAGGTAAGCCAAGGGAAGGCTTGCGTGCGCATCCGAGGGACGACAGCCAGAGGAAGAGGACTTCAAGGGGCGAGCCAAGGGAGCAGACCTGAAGGCACACGCGAAGGAGAAGGTTCGGAGTGGCTGGAGCTGAGCTGGGAGGCAGGGCAGTCGACTGGCCCATAGGCAGTCGACTGCCAAAACCCACAGAAAGTTCGCCGCTTCGGACCAGTCGACTGGCCTTGGGGCAGTCGACTGGTATACCCCGAAACTAGCCGTTGGCTAGCTGTTTGCTAGCCGTTGGACAACATTTATTGTCGGGGCAGTCGACTGGTGCGGGGCTGGACAGACTCGAGTCTGTCCTTTTCACCTATAAAAAGAGTTCCTCGTTACACGTGCATGTACGGTTCCGTACAGTAACGAAGTGCTGCCAAATTGTAGAGTGATTTTTGCTTCCTCCATCATATTTCTGCATCTGTAAAGAGGAAGATTTTGCTGTAAAGGTTTCTCCACCTCAAGAAGACTTTTCGATAGTGAAAAGTGGTGCTCGCGGCGTGGATCCTTGGACTAGTCACTCATCTGGGTGGATACCAAGTAACTGATAAGTGTTAGTATTGTTTATTTCTTTTACATATTATTTCCGCTGCGCTAACAACTCTGTAAAGATCAAAACAATCAAAGAAAGTGCATTCCCCCCTGCACGCCTAAACGATCCTTCATTTGGTATCAGAGCCGGTGCGTTTCGGAAGATCTAACAATCAACCGGAGCAACTGTAATGGCGTTTCAAGAGGAATACTCCGCCGCACAACCACCATTCTTCGACGGCAACGACTTCGCGTACTGGAAAGGTAGGATGCAGTACTATCTCATGAATGATATTGAAACTTGGATAAGTGTTGCAGATGGCTTCGAGGCGCCCGTCGATGAAAGAGGAGACCCAACACCTATGAGAACATGGTCTAAGGAGGTGATGAAGAGGGTGCAATCAAATGCCAAGGCC
Source organism: Boesenbergia rotunda (assembly GCA_024364735.1). Classification (NCBI taxonomy): domain Eukaryota; kingdom Viridiplantae; phylum Streptophyta; class Magnoliopsida; order Zingiberales; family Zingiberaceae; genus Boesenbergia; species Boesenbergia rotunda. The sequence goes on along the minus strand of JAGFNQ010006335.1, from coordinate 431,447 downwards.
ACCACCACATTGCAATGCAGGCTCTCAAAGGAGCAACTGAACAAGGTGGGGCCGTTCAAGAGCGCCAAAGAGCTATGGGACAAGTTAGTTGAACTGAACGAGGGGTCAAACGAGTTCAGAAGAGCAATAAAGGACTTGTTGGTGGCCCAACTGCAATCCCTCTCCATGAAGAGCAACGAGACCGTTAGTCAGCTGCATGGAAGGGTAAAGGAAGTGATCAACGAGCTCCATGTAATTAGAGAGAAAATCGAAAACCGGGACATCGTCAGGTATGCCTTACAAGCCTTCCCGAGAACCACCCTGTGGGCATCCATGGTTGATGCTTACAAGGTATCAAGGGACTTATCTTTAGTCAAAATAGACAATTTGTTTTGTGAATTTGAACTGCACGAGCAAGCTAACATTTCGGCAAAAGAGAAAGGTATTGCTTTTGTTGCAGAAAAGAAGAAGAGGAGGAAGGAGAAGAAGAAGGTGATCTACTCATCGTCATCGAACTCAGAGGAGTCAAGCGCCTCTATGGACAGTGACCAAGAGGCCTTTATGGTAAGGAAATTTCGTAAAGCATTTAAAAGTTTTTCTAACAAGTCATATGCTAGAAAAGGGGCCAAAGGTAAGGGTAAGGCTAAGGAGATAATCTGCTACAACTGTCACCAAGAGGGACATATGAAGAACGAGTGTCCCCAGTTGAAGAAAAGGGAGGACAAGAAGGAAGAGAAGAAGAAGAGTGACAAGAAGAAGTCAAAGGGAAAGGAGAAGAGTGCCATGAACCTCAAGGCGACTTGGGACGATCCCTCATTCTCAGAGAAAGAAGAAGAGCAAGTCTCCCACTTCGCTCTTATGACACAAGATGACTCAGACTCATCAGACGATGAACGAAGCTCAAGCAGTGAAGATAAGAGCTCCTCCACTTCATTATCATCAGAGTCAGAAGCTTCGGTAAGTGAGGTATACCACTTACCCTCCTTTAGTTTAGTGAAAATAATTACTAGCACTAACATGGACTTAGCTAAGGCTAGAAGTAAAATTAAGGATCTTAAGGATGAAATTGTCATGCTTAGAGTAGAAGCTGTTAAAGTTAAAGACTTGCATGCTAGCTCTAACTCTTCACATGTCTCACATCTTGAAAATGAAAATAGGGGATTAAGGAAACAGGTAGATGACCTCACGAAGGCCCTTAGGAAATTTCAAGTAGGATCTAGTAACCTAGACATGATCATAAACAGTCAAAGGGCTGTATATAACAAGGTCGTATTGGGTTATAGGCCTAAGACTAAGGAAGTAGCATTTGTTTCACTCACCGATAGGATTGGTGCATCTAGGAGACTAGGAGCTAGGGGAACCACAAAGAAGACATGGGTACCTAAGAAATTTTTAAATGATGCTTATGGATCAAAGATATGGGTACCAAAAGAGTATGTTTTCCATGTTGTCTAGGTAAAGGTGGAGGAGACCCCAACTTTGTGGATAGTAGATAGTGGATGCTCAAGACACATGACCGGGGATGTGAGCAAATTCACTACTATTAGCTACCTAAGAGAAGGGACGGTCTCCTTTGGGAATAGTGGAAAGTTGAGGATCATTGGTAGGGGGACAATTGAGGTATCTTCCACTATTTCGATTCATAAGGTACTTTTGATCAAAGATATGAAGTTTATCTTATTAAGTGTGAGTCAACTATGCGATGCAGGTTTCAGAGTAGAATTTCATGCTAAGAAATGTGTATTAAGGCAAAGTGATTCAAATATTATCATATTAGAAGGGTTTAGAGAAGCAAACTTATATTATCTTGATCTATCTTATGCTACTAACAATGTTGTTAAGTGTCTCATGTCTAAAGAAGAAGAAGGGTGGTTGTGGCACCGGAGACTTGGACATGTCAACATGAGGAGCATTGCAAGAGTGGCCAAGGAAGAGTTGGTGAAGGGGCTACCAATGATCAAGTATGAGAAGACCAAGTTGTGTGATGCATGCCAAGAGGGTAAGTAATCAAAAGCATCACACAAAGGTAAAACTCTAATCACCACTTCCTTGCCTTTAGAACTTTTGCATATAGACTTGTTTGATTGCCATAGTACTCCATCACTTGTAGGAAGTAAGTATTGCCTAGTGATAGTAGATGATTTTTCTAGGTTTACTTAGGTCTATTTCTTGAAACATAAGGATGATACCCTAGATATCTTTATAAGATTTAGTAAAAGGGTAGAAAACGAAAAGAACATCAAAATAAACCGAATGAGGAGTGACCATGGTGGAGAGTTCCAAAACGCTAGCTTCACACAATTTTATGTTGAAAATGGGTACAAGCATGAGTTTTCATGCCCAAGGACTCCTCAACAAAATGGGGTAGTTGAGAGGAAAAATCGAGCCCTACAAGAAGCTGCTAGGACTATGCTTAATGCATATTCTCTTCCTAGCTATTTTTGGGCCGAAGCGGTTAACACTGCTTGCTATATCCAAAATCGGGTGTTGGTACATAGGTTTTTAGGAAAAACACCCTTTGAACTTTGGAATGGAAGGGTACCCCAAGTCCACTATTTAAGGGTCTTTGGATGTAAAGTTTACATCTTAAACACCAAAGACGACCTAAGAAAATTCGAGTCAAAAGCCGATGAAGGAATCTTAGTAGGGTATACATTGACTAGTAGAGGTTATAGAGTGCACAACAAGAGGACAAAAGTGATTGAGGAGTCCTCAAATGTCAAATTTGATGAAACCACTAGTACTTATCCTAGAAAGGCCTCTATTGATAAGGATGTAGAAGAGGTCCAACCCCTTGCCCAAAGAATCCAAGACTTATATTTGGAGGGCAATGATCAAGGGGGAGTAAGAAACACACTAGAGGATGAGGAAGGAGTAAATGAACCTACAACCTCTAGGCCCTTGAGACATCACCATGATCATCCTATTGACCAAATTGTGGGTGATGTCACTCAAGGAGTAAGGACTAGGTCCTACTTTAGGGATCAAACTAGTCAAATAGCTTTAATCTCCCAATTAGAACCCAAGACCATTGATGAAGCATTGGGAGATGTTGATTGGGTTTTGGCCATGCAAGAAGAGCTAATCCAATTTGAGAGGAGTGAAGTTTGGAAGTTAGTTCCTAGCCCCACTGACTGTACCATTGTAACCACAAGATGGGTCTTTAGGAACAAATTAGATGACCAAGGTAAAATCACTAGGAACAAGGCTAGATTGGTAGCTAGGAGGTTTAACCAAGTTGAGGGATTAGATTATGATGAGACCTATGCCCCCGTAGCTAGGTTAGAATCAATTAGAATCCTACTAGCCTATGCCGCTCACATGGGTTTTACACTCCACCAAATGGATGTGAAGTCGGCCTTCCTAAATGGGATCATTAAGGAAGAGATTTATGTAGAACAACCCCCCGGGTTTGAGGACCCCAACTATCCAAGACATGTATTCAAATTAAGAAAAGCCTTATATGGATTGAAACAAGCTCCCCGGGCTTGGTATGAAAAGCTTTCTTCATTTTTTGTGTCTAAGGGGTTTAGGAGAGGAACAATTGACCCTACATTGTTCCTAAAATCTAAGGATAAGGACATATTTGTTGCCCAAGTCTATGTAGACGATATTATTTTTGGGTCAACAAATAATGACTTCCTACAAGAATTCATCAAGTATATGGAAGATGAATTTGAGATGAGTCATGTAGGAGAGTTAACCTTTTTCTTAGGCCTTTAAGTTAAGCAAACTAATGAAGGTACACATGTATTTCAAACCAAATATGCTAAAGAGATGTTAAAGAAATTTGGTTTAGAAAATGCTAAGGAAGCATCTACACCCATAGGAACTAATGTAAAAATGGATAGTGACATTGAAGGGAAAATGGTAGACCCTAAACAATATAGGAGCATGATTGGTAGCCTCCTATACCTAACCGCTAGTAGACCCGACATACTTTTTGCGGTAGGTATGTGTGCAAGGTACCAATCTTGTGCCAAAGAGTCCCATTTGGTAGTAGTCAAGAGGATCCTAAGGTATGTGAAAGATACCCTCAATGTCGGACTTTGGTATCCTAGAACCCCTAGTGTTGATCTAATTGGATACACCGATTCAGACTATGCGGGGTGTAAGCTAGATAGGAAGAGTACAAGTGGAGGGTGTCAATTCCTTGGATCTTCCTTAGTTAGTTGGAATAGTAGGAAACAACCATGCGTTGCCCTATCAACAACGGAAGCAGAATATGTGGCAATGGGTGGATGTGTTTCCCAACTCCTTTGGATCATGCACACCCTAGAAGATTATGAGCTACATTACACTAAGGTCAAAGTCTTGTGTGATAATGTAAGCACAATCAATTTAACTAAAAATCCGGTTCACCATTCTAGGACAAAACACATTGAAGTGAAACATCATTTCATTAGAGACCATGTGGCAAGGGGAGACATAGAATTACACTATGTTGAATCAAAGTCGAACCTAGCCGACATTTTTATCAAGCCTCTTCCCGAATCGGAGTTTACATCCTTAAGAAGAGGCCTTGGAATGTGTTTTGTGGAAGTATAGGATGAACTTAGAGACATTAGCTTTGAAAAAGGGTGCTTGATTCATTAGGGTGATACATTTGGCTCACTTGTGCTTGTGGCACATTGTTGAACCATTAAAAGTATCAAAATATCAAAACTAGACCAACTATGGGGGAGACAAGTGTTTAATCAATAGACACCTTGCTAAAAATCATAGTTGGACATTTTAAAACTTTGAAAATCATTTTATGTTCTACATACTGTGGCATGTTTTTAAAAGTCATATATTTGCAAAATTGGTTTCAAAGTTTGATACAAAATGTAGTCGTTTTCAAATCCTTTGGATTTTTATCAAAAGTCATGCATGTTTGAAATTTTATATGGTTTAATATTTTTCCCTGATAGAGTATAACATTTCAAACATGTATGCAAAATTTTATAATTTTTGGAATTTTCTGGAATTTTCTGGGAGTTTCTGAAATTCGACTGAAAAGCTGAAATTTCATACTGATAGCGTATCAGTCGACTGCCCTATGGGCAGTCGATTGGCACGGCTGTTTTCAGCTGCTGTGAGAAATTTCAAAAATAAATTATTCTCACATTTGATGCCATAGGTTTGGGTTGCTTGAGGCAAACTTTTTGATGGTGTCAAAGGGGGAGAATGAGTGATTTACGTTAGAATTTTAACTTGAAATGGATGGTTTAAGGTTTCTTTCTAACTTAGAATTTGAATGTCAAAATGGAGAAGACATGGATTAAGAGGGAGGTACCTCTTAGGTTATGATATGTCTTATATTTTAACATTGCTGTTGTTAAGTGGAAACTTAACTTGGATTTAGATTAGAATTGAAAATGGGGAGAAGACATAGATTGAGGAGGAGGTTACCTCTTAGGGTTACTATGTCTTATGCGTTTTCAATTGTTATCTATTGTTGTTGTTTGTGCTACTGCTATTTATCTCTAACTTAAACATATTGCCACGCATCAAAAAGGGGGAGATTGTTGAGGCAATCGACCCTTAAATGATTGGAAGATCATGGTTTTGATGCATGGGCGAATAGGTTTAAAGTTAGAGTGTTATGTTGTATTTGATTTGTGTGATTGAGTTTGCAGGACTTGGAGAATCACACTTGGTGGACCTATCCGATGGACGAGAGTCGAGAGAGGAGAGCTCCAAGGGCAAGCCGGGAAGTGGATTTCAAAGGGCACACGTGAAGGGTGGCATGGAAGCAAGCCAAGGGAAGGCTTGCGTGCGCATCCGAGGGACGATAGCCAGAGGAAGAGGACTTCAAGGGGCGAGCCAAGGGAGCAAACCTGAAGGCACACGCGAAGGAGAAGGTTCGGAGTGGCTGGAGCTGAGCTGGGAGGCAGGGCAGTCGACTGGCCCATAGGCAGTCGACTGCCAAAACCCACAGAAAGTTCGCAGCTTCGGACCAGTCGACTGGCCTTGGGGCAATCGACTGGTATACCTCGAAACTAGTCGTTGGCTAGCTGTTTGCTAGCCGTTGGACAACATTTATTGCTGGGCCAGTCGACTACCCTCGGGGCAGTCGACTGGTGCGGGGCTGGGCAGACTCGAGTCTGTCCTTTTCACCTATAAAAAGAGTTTCTCGTTACACGTGCATGTACGACATGACCCCTCAACCCATTGGCGGCCAAATCAACATTTGGCGGCCCAACAACCTGGCGGCCAAATCAACATTTGGCGACCCAACTATGTCGTCGACCAACAACCGATGTCGACGACCAACAACCGTGTCGTTACTCACTAGGTCTTTCCACTCCTGGCCAGTGGATTTTTTTGCCTTCCTCAGGATTCGAACTATAGACCTCCAGGATAAGTACTAGAGTTTATGAATCCTACAGCTCAATTGATATCAGGATTCATAAACTCTAGTACTTATCCTGGAGGTCTAGAGTTCGAATCCTGAGGAAGACAAAAAAATCCACTGGCCAGGGGTGGAAAGACCTAGTGAGTAACGACACGGTTGTTGGTCGTCGACATCGATTATTGTTCGACGACATAGTTGGGTCGCCAAATGTTGATTTGACCGCCAGGTTTTTGGGCCCGAGAGGCCAGGTTGTTGGGCCGCCAAATGTTGATTTGGTCGCCAATGGGTTGAGGGGTCGTGTCGTTACACTAATTATCTCATTCATTCAAAATCATCAATCTTATTAAACTATTACTTTATTTTTCGTAAGATTGTTTGCCGACTACTCAAAATCTTAACATACATATAATAGATGTTTTAAGAGTTGACTATTTAGTCACATTAGTTATTCTTGAAATGCAGTGATTGGATAACTCACACATACCAAATCCTAATATTAGCTTATCTGATAAAAAGTTCTGTAAATCTATTGCAAGGAAAACAAATAGGAAAGAGGTTACACTATCAATCAATGGATATACTAATAATCATCTTTGGCTCTATTGCAGGAATATAAGGATTATGGAAATATATTCTTCCATTGGTCCAGGCCAACAGCCGCCTTACCTCACTATAGAAATCCATCTATGATGATATTAAGTCTCCCTTTACTTACACTTGTTTCCTTCAGTAAACATCTTACTCTACATTCGTATAACATAACCAACCGTATGGAGAAAGTCTATCTAATAAATAAACAATCCCAACTTTAAATGACTTTGATTAATCATCCCTCTGTTTTTGCTCTTTACATCATTATGCTGTCCTGGGGCTATGGTGCAGCGGTAGGGTCGCTAATAGTTAACCCAAGCATCCGCAGTTCAATCCCCAGCTACAGGGCATTTTGTAGGAATTTTTCCTCCAAATGGGACGCGAACCCTGGGACGCTAGGCTTCTAGACTGCCCACCGCGAGCGCTTCCCGATTTACCCTGGTGACCGGTGGAAAACTTCCGTGGAAATGAGCCGGTCACCCCAGATTCAATTTGTCTGCTGCCTGGTTCATCATTTTTTTTTCTTTACATCATTATGCTGGAAAGAAAACCCACCCAAACAAAGCTTAAGGAAACTCATGACAGTGAGTTCCCAGCCACATCAAAGTATCAACAAGACCTCCATCAAAAATAAAAAATCCATTCACCAAGCCATCTAACCGAATTACCAAATTCATCTTCGCAGATCTAACCCGTACCAGAAATAAAGCATCCGAAAATTGCAACCCGCAATTGGTAACAAGTGAAATCAAAAACACAACGTGTACACTGCATGAACAACATCCCAAAACAGGATTTACACATCCAAACAGATTGAACTCCATCAGAACAACATTGATAGCAAGTCCATGAAACAAGAAAAAGGAAATTTATCCATCTACTGATTTAACTCATCCTACAGCACTAACATCTCCCAAACAAATCCTAATTTAGATCCCTTACCTGACTAGTGGTCGACAGTGGACCAGGAAAGGAGAAATAGCAATTGTCACTGTGGTGTCTCACAGAAAGGAGAAGAATCGCGAGCAATGGGGACTTCGGCGCAGAAAAGAGAAGGGATAGGTTGGGATCACAGTTGAGTGAGGAGCGTCGGCATCGGTCGAGTTAGGAGTGCCGACATCGATTGAGTGAGGAGGAGGAGATGAAGGTTGGGGCGTAGAGGCAAAGAACCGCTCGCGTACGTGTGTGCAGAGTCGGTGTTGGGGAGAAACAAGAGAAGAAGTCGAAAACAGAAAATTACGGCAATATATGAGTTTTAGCATTTTGCAAAAAGACCCTTCAAATCCATTAATTCAAAACTCATCCCTGATTTTGGATTTTACTCGTTTAAGCCATCCTAATTTTTGATATTTAATAGTTACTATTGGATTTTAATCTACCCAATCATTGAATACAATCAGTGATTTTATTGGAGATGCGTGTAAATTATTGAGAAGAATTCGAGTATTGATTATGAAATTTAATTATTTCAAAGTATCTTATCAGTGTTTGGAAAGCATCAGCGATTAGAAACCGCTATCAATATTAACAGGTTGCTCTACTTCTTACCCATTCTAATTGATAACACAGACTATCCCATTCTAGCAAAAAATGCAAACAAGTTGACCAACTTAAGTCATTTAGCTAAAGCAGGAAAGTTAATATTCCTGTGGGAATTATGCATCCCTATGGGCACAGAACTGGGATATAGAATTGACGAGTTGATGAATATGGCTAGCCTCCGCCAATTATCTATTTCAAAACCTTTCAATGTACAGAGTCTTGAAGAGGAAGGTCAACTTGGTCAATGAGATCGAGTAAGTAATTTTGACGATGTAAATAATCCTAGAGACTGTGCAAACCCCTACCATGGTTAGAGAACTCTTCATTTTTTTTAGTTAACATCAAGTGTAATAATGAGGGTGATTGTATTAGACGATCCATCAACCCAACATTCTTAGGTTAATCGTCCATTAATAGAAATTCAACAATTAGTTTGTCGGAGTTGGGACTTGATGCTTGATGTTAAGGAAACTGAGAAGGAATTCTACTACTGTACCATTGCCCAAGATAGATAACTCTTCATTACACATTATAAATGTAGTATATCATACCTCGGGGTGTAATTCTCGATATTCAAGAGGTACCCCACTCGATGTCAATATAATAAAAAAGACATATGGATCATATATAATTAGGAGAACTACAAAATCCTCGTGGTGTGTAGTGACAATATACAAATAAAATAATATATGAAATAAAATGTAAACACAATGAAACAAAAAAAAAGATAAACTACGAATCAACAAGTCAAGATCATTGGGCAATTTTATGTAAAACTGAAACCAACTATAATATCAAAAGTATCTTTGTAATAATAAAATTGGTCTTGGGGTTTAGGGTTGACCCAGCAAGTGCAAAATGCTCTGATGGTGTTTGACCTCCTGTCACGCCCCCAGAGGTTTATGCTTATTCGAAAAACGAGCAACATCTCCCCTATACGGCAGACGAACTGAATCATTTATACATAACTCTCAATAATAAAAATAGGCATAGCCACACTTACACACAATCACACAGTTAAATAATATGACTAATAAATAAATAAACATAATAATTAAATCTTCATAAACTAAACCCAGCAAATCAAAAGTCCATCGAAAATTAATAAATACACGTTTATAGAAAAGTCAAATACAATATGTAATGAAAACAATACTAAAGCGACACCAATACGATAGGATTACTATGAAAGTACGAAAACGTTGAAAGATTTTTGAAAAAAATCATAATAGATCTCTTAGTTTGGATTCCTCCCCAATCTCACAAATCCTAGGAAACCTTGTTAATCAGAAGAAAAAATTTTCTATGTGTCACATAGATTTTCCAAACAAAAAGAATAATGAAATTAAAATCTCTATCAAAACTATTTTAAAATACTAACAAGTTTTCAAAATATTTTGAAAAATCTTAAAATACTCAAACAAGTGACTGACAGGTGGATCCTCTCTTAGCGGCATGAGATACAATTATCAATTACTTGAAAAAAAGGAAGAGACCAGAGGTGGTGAGTTAGGGCAGACTCTGCAGGTATAAGAATAGATAAATGCATTATATATAAAACGAGTAAAACAAACATATAGAAATAAAGGTATACAATTTTTGAAATAAAGAGCATAAATTAAATGCATCTGTATGAATAAACATATCTTTAAATCAATGTAATATGTAGGGGCATGAATAGAAATCCCCATAATACCTAAATAAACTGTTCGTACTACCGAGCAGATTCAAATCATATAAAAAATGCAAATCAAAACTGAATATGCATATCAATCAAATGCAGCAATCATAGCTCAAACAAATACAACAAACACAAAAAAAATGCATAATGCATAATATGCACATGATGTAATGATCTGCTCTATATACACACGAACTACCGATAGATTGGGTAGGTTGGGTGAATAAGATACAAGCGCCAAAAACCTGTGGCTATACAGTGAAGTCATAATACCTGTGGCTATGGATGAAAAGTCATAATACTTGTGGCTATAAGACCCTAAAAATACCTATGGGGACCCCTAACACCTAGGGGATATCGACTGTCTACACACAACTCTAACTGAACGTGGCGCAATACACTACTAGAATTTTTGCATTCAACAACACATAATCGACAACGGTTTTTTGATAAAGTGTTGTCGTATGTCAATTTAACAACAGTTTTAGTATTAACCGTTGTTGTTGTTGGTCTGTATACATAAAAAGACAACAGTAATAACAAAATGTTGTCGTATGTATACTCAACGACAACAGTTAAAAATAACCGTTGTTGTTGTGCTGTTCAAGCAATAAAACAACGAACAGTCATTCTCTTATTTTTCGATCCACGCCCGCCAAACCCCTAATCTTTTCTCTTCCACGCCCGCCAACTACCCAAACCCCCGACCATTTCCGCTTCTCTCACAAACCCCTCGCAGCCACGAGTCGACGCCTCTCCCCCTTCTTCATCGCCCGTGTCCAAGGAAGCCCCGAGAGCGGCGCTTCCTTTCACCCTCGCGAGGTGAGCCCCGACTCCTCTCGTTCTCTTCTTCTTCATCGTGCAAGCAAGGAAGCGACGCCTCCTCACTTAGCTTTTCTTCTTCCTCGATCGCGTGCCCTAGCTACTGACGCCCAGGCAAGCTAGGTTGAGATTGCGTGCCCTAGCTGCGTCAACACCGCATCTTCATTGCTAGCTACGACAGGCGAATTGCTCCTTCCCGGCTGAGTGCCACTGCCAGCGGCCCTCCTAGTGAGTTGAGATCGCTATTGATTGTTTTTTGGTACCGTGAGTTGGAGCTAACCTAGTCCTCTTCCTAGGGATTTCTGGAAATTAGGGCTCTTGCATGTGGCTGGGTTTCTTCTGATCGAAACAGAAAGGGGCAGAGGAAAGCTTGGTGTGTGGGTTTTCAGGTAAGGCTTGGTTGTGATCTTCATTCTTGGATGTTTCCCTTTGGATTCCCAAACTTGTACGTGAGCTCTATTAGATTCCCAAATTGCATTAGCTAGGTTTAGTTGAGCTTTGATCATTTCTTTTATGTAGGACCCAACTAATTCCTTGATAACTTCATTCATTCACTAACTGTTGATGAGTTTGAAACTAAGAACATTGTCCAGTAGAGCATAATTTTCTTCCAACCCTATTAGTAGTTTACAAGTAGATTTATAGCATCTTATGCTCTTTGGTTTGTTGTGTAAGACTTTGCTATTCAGACAAAAACTAACAATTTGTTTGTAGATATATTTTGTAACTTTATTTATTACTCTGTAAGAAATTATATTTAATGTAATGAAAATGTTTAAGGATCTAAATGTTACTATACTAATATAGGCTTTGGATGTACTTCAATAGTAAGATGCAATCCATATGTCAACCTCAAATAATTTTCCTCAGAATAGATCTGACAATGCATATTATTTTAAATTAAATTTGCTTAAACTACATCTCGGAACTGATATTATGTGAATTTACGCATAGAAATGAATGGTTTGAGGTAGTTACAAATATTGACATTAGATATTACATGCTATGAATATTGCATGCTATGAATATGTGAATATTGCATGCTATGAATATTGCTTAAGATTTTTTCTTTTTCTCCCTTATTTACTTATTTTTGCTCAAATATTGACAGTAGATATTGCATGCTATGAATATGTGATGTTTCTTGTTAGGTGGATTAAGATTTTATTGTATAATGTGTATTTATTTTGAAGGTAGGTGTTGGCTCATTTCTAGTTGATTAGTACTTGTAACAAGAATGGACAAAGAATGGATGTCAAAGGATAGATTATCACGTGAATATGGTATTGGAGTAGAGTCTTTCTTGCAATTTGCACTGGATAACGCTAACAATCCTAATGCAACACCTTGCCCATGTGCAAGATGTGGTAATATCAAGAAGAAAAATGTTGAAATTATAAGGGCACATTTGTATAGTAATGGTATAGATTTGACATATCATACATGGATATGGCATGGGGAAAGTAGTATGGCAGAGAACTCAATGAATGATAATGATCGAGTAGGGCAAGATGAAGACAATTCTTTTGGTGAGGAGCCTATAGATATGGTGCAGGCTGTTTATGATAGTTATGATCAGAATCCAAGCCATTTCAATAAGCTACTTGAAGATGCCGAGAAATGCCTATATCCTGGATGTACCAAATTCACAAAGTTATCTGCATTGTGAAATTATTTAACTTGAAGGCAAAATATAGTTGGAGTGATACAAGTTTCACCGATCTACTTATTTTGTTTGGAGAAATGCTTCCAACAGACAACGAATTGCCATTATCTCTGTATGACGCAAAGAAAAGCTTACGTGCATTAGGGATGAATTATGTGAAAATTCATGCTTGCCCTAATGATTGTATCTTATATCGAAAGAAGTACGAAGACTTTGCCAACTGCCCTACTTGCGGGACATCAAGGTGGAAGTTAAGCAACAAATCCAAGGTAAAAGAAGGAGTTCCTGCAAAGATCCTATGGTATTTCCCACCTATTCCAAGATTTAAAAGAATGTTTAAGAATAAGGCAATATCCAAGGAGTTGACTTGGCATGCCGATAAAAGACTTCGTGATGGATATTTACGTCATCCAGCAGATGCGCCTTCTTGGAAATTAATTGATCGCATGTGGCCAGAATTTTCTGCTGAGCCAAGAAATCTGAGATTGGCTATATCGGCAGACGGGATCAATCCCCATAGTTTGATGAGTTCTGCATATAGTTGTTGGCCAGTTTTAATGATCACATACAATCTTCCACCATGGCTGTGTATGAAGAGAAAATTTGTTATGCTCACCTTGTTAATATCTGGTCCTAGACAACCTGGAAATGATATTGATGTTTACTTAGCACCATTGATTGACGACTTAAAATGCTTATGGGATGAAGGTGTTGAAGCATATGATGCATATCGAGAAGAAAGTTTCTCTCTTAAAGCTGTTCTACTGTGGACAATCAATGATTTTCCTGCATATGGGAATATGTCTGGCTGTGTTGTGAAGGGATATTATGCATGTCCTATTTGTGCAGAAAAAACTTGTGCAAAAAGGTTGAAGCACAGTAGGAAAATGTCATATACAGGTCATAGAAAGTTTCTACCTTTAAGTCATCCTTATAGAAGACAAAAGAAGGCATTTAATGGGAAGCAAGAGTTTAACCCACCACCAAATCCATTGAGTGGCCATGAAGTTCTGGAAAGAGTGGAAAGAATTAATTTTCAATTGGGAAAAATAGGTGGAAAGCTACAATCAAAGAAGAATGATGGTGAAATATGTTGGAAAAAGAAATCAATATTCTTTGAACTTGAATATTGGAAGGACCTACATGTTCGACATGTTCTTGATGTAATGCACATTGAAAAAAATGTTTGTGAAAGTCTCATCGGTACTTTACTTGACATTCCAGGAAAAACAAAGGATGGAGTCGCGGCAAGATTAGACCTTCTAGAAATGAATATAAGGACTGAATTGGCACCAAGGGTTGGGGAGAAAAGAACATTTTTGCCTGCTGCTTGTTACACTCTAAGTAAAGATGAGAAAAGGAGTATTTGCAAATCTTTAGCGGGAATGAAGGTCCCTGAAGGTTACTCATCTAATGTTAAAAACCTTGTCTCGATGACGGATTTGAAACTTGTTGGTCTTAAGTCACATGACTATCACACTTTAATGCAACAATTACTTCCCGTAGCCATTCGTGGTGTCTTGCCAAAACATGTCAGAGATACTATCACTCGGTTGTGTTTCTTCTTCAATATGCTATACAGCAAAGTAATAGACGTTTTAAAGTTGGATAACTTACAAAGAGAGATTGTGATGATATTGTGTTTGCTTGAAAAGTATTTCCCCCTTCATTTTTTGATATAATGATACATTTAACTGTTCATCTTGTGCGGGAGGTCAAATTGTGTGGACCCATTTGGTATAGACATATGTACCCATTCGAAAGATACATGAAGATTTTGAAAGGGTACGTACGCAATCGCAATCGACCGGAAGGGTGCATAGCTGAATGTTATATTGCTGAAGGGCTGTGGAATTTTGCTCAGAGTATCTATCTAATGTCCACACAATTGGGATACCATCAAGGCAATGTATAGGAGAACGTACTAAGCCTTTATCAGGAGCAGTAGTGCACTCCGCTAGGCATGATGAATTGCAGCAAGCACATCGTTACGTATTGGCGAATGATGATGAGATTGATCCTTATATCGAGTAAGAAAACTAACTTATCAGTACTTTCATTATACTTGAATATAATATTGTATTGATTTATTTATTTGAAATCATTCCATTAGGGCACACATGGTGGAGTTGAGAGCAAAATTTCCTCATAAAGCTAGGTCTAAAAGGTGGTTACAAGATGAGCATAACCGAACATTTATTAAATGGTTGCATGATAAGGTACATTCCAAACGTACTATCTATTATCATATATATACAATCTAGGTATCAGTATAATAAAATTTAAATTTTATTATATTTATAAATATAGGTTGAACAGGAGGTTGCGCATTCTACCTGTCAAATATCTGAAAGATTGAAGTGGTTAGCGCGCGGACCAAGCATGAAATTGTTAAAGTATTCTAGTTATTTGATTGATGAGGTTATTTACACTACAAAACAGCGTGATGATGTTCGCATTACTCAAAACTCTGGAGTCAGTTTAGTTGCAAAGACAATGCAAGTCTCTAGTGCAAAGGATAAAAATCCAATTGTGTCAGACATGGTTTTTTATGGAGTCATTGAAGAAATATGGTCACTCGATTATCACAAATTTCAAATTCCAATGTTTAAATGTATTTGGGTCGAGAATAATAATGGTATTAAAGTGGATGATCTTGGTTTCACATTGGTAAACTTAAAAAGAATTGGATTCAAATCAGATTCTTTTATCTTGGGAAGTCAAGCAAAGCAAGTATTTTACATTCAAGATCCGGAAGATCCTGTTTGGAGTATTGTACTTGCAACTCCTACTAGGGAGTCATTTGAATATGCAAGAGAGGATGAATTAGAAGACATTGCAATCCACTATCAATGTCTTACCAGAGGGTTACCATCAATGGATGTTGACGGAGTTGATGAAAAGGAACCATCATGCATTCGTGAAGATTGTGAAGGGATTTGGGTCGACAATGTTTAACCAAATAATAATTTTTTTTTGAAGACGTATTTGTAGACAATGATGTTATATATCTTGTTCAGATTTTATTTGGTTTTGATTACTAGCTTTTAAATCACTGGTTACCTGTAAGAAATCCTATTCAAGTATGTTCAAGTTTTCTATTCATTTTTCTGTTGGCGTCACTACTATATAGTTCTTGCTCATGTTGTTCTGGGTTAGCTGCTAAGATTCTTGCTCACTGATGATGGCTTCTGTTCCCTTTTTCTCTCATTATATCGGTATTTTGTCTACAAAAGTTGAAGAGACTAATCTAATTTAATTCTTTCTGTAAAATTGATTGGTATTGAGTGCAATGAGCCTTTAGCTTTTCTAAATTTCTGAACTAAAAGAATCCCCTCCTTTTTCATAGGGAGAGTTACTAAGGTCTTTGGGTGGTGCGAAAGCTTCAACTTCACTTTTGGGAGTTCCACTAGGACACAATTCCTCATTCCGGTAGGTCTCTGCTTTTGATCCTGGTTGAATTAGGGAGGCCGTCAAATAATGGTAGTATCAACTCAATCACGGAAACTAGATTTAGGTTAATCTTCACAGGTTTGACTTTTTTATAATCTTTGCAGATGTGTTGGATGCAGAAATGGTTAGACTTTCTTTTAACATTGCCAAATGTTGTTTTCTCAGTTGTATCCACTAAAACTGATAACAGAGTTCTTTATGTACAGTAATTGTTTTATTGTCTATCATGCACAAGTGAAGAGTACTTAAAACCTCACTTTTTACTAAAACACTTTCAGCATTAACAAACTACTGGCCCATGTTGATTTGTTAAGCTTACAAGATAATATCTGAGTATCCGTGCTTTTACTTTGTTGTAGGCCTAAAATTCTATTGTTGTAAATTTCAATTGCTAATGATAAATAGGATTCAATGACGGCGAAGAACAAACACAAAATCGTAGCTGCAACCACCAGCAATCAGGTAAGTTATAAATTTTCATTAGATATTAGAGAAGCTCTCATTGCAATTGTTCTAAATCTATATTGATAATGATAGGCTTCAATGACAAATAAGGGAAAAGGAAAAATCATCTCTACATCCACTGAGCAAATGGTGGACTCTACAGAAACAGTAACAACAAGAATATCTAGAGGACGTACAAGTCTAGATAAGCTTGCTAGACATAGAGTGCAAGAAATTAGAAAGCCGGTGAGATTTACTAAACTTGGACTACCAGTAGGGAAGGCTGCGAGTGAGATGCAGAGTTACATCGGTTTGCTTGCAAGAGAGAAGGTGAAGATTACATACAAGACTTGGAGGCTAGTACCAAATGAAATTAAAGAATTAATATGGGAATCTGTTAAAGTGCGTGAGTAGGTTTGGTCAAGTGTTACTATTCATTTTGTTATCTTAGGTGAATTTTTTTACTGCATTTCCAACTTTGTGTTTTATAGTTGACATACGAAGTTCCCCCAACTTGGAAGAAGGGTTGTTTGAGTTCAGCCAGTAATTAATGGCGTCAGTACAAATCGCATCTCACTCAAACATTCATTTCGAACAAGCTAGACAAGCCCGATGAATTGAATGAACCGCCTAGTGGTTATGGGATTTCGAAAGAAGATTGGATGGCTTTTGTCCTTACGCGCATATCCGTCGACTTCATTGTAAGTTTATTTTTTTGTTCTTTCAGAAATAAGTAGACAATAAGGTAATTAATGATTTAGTAAATTTGACTATATCGAATGTTTCACTTGACTAGAATCTAAGTGCTATCCAGAAGGAGAAACGAAAGAAGAACATTTACCCTCATCGCCTATCTCGTAAAGGATATGCACGATTTGCAGAAGAAATAGTAAGTATTATTCACTGTTCGATAATGTTGATGCATTTGCATGTTTATAGTCTAGTTCAACCATGGATGAGAGGAAGTCCTACGTAATTGAAACCAGTCTTGAGGTTGTAAAGAATTGAGAGCTTTAGTAGTCCTAACAATAAGTATTTTGCAATCAATAAGACGATATTATGATTGTGACTTTTTTTAGGACAATCGGTGGTTTCTTCCAAATTGAAAAGCAATCATTAAACTGTTCTAGCAATGAAAGTAGATGTACTGAACCTATTTTGTGACTGAAAGCTCTTTTCGTGTGACTCTTTCTGTACATGATCATTAAACTGAAATCTTTCTTTTGTTCTTATTCGTAGGCAAATGACTTATGTGAAGATGAAGAAATCAATCGTGCTATTATCTGGAAGAAAGGAAGGGTTAACAACGAAGGAAAATTCGATGGTGAAGAGTTGAATCAAACAGTCGACAAGATTGTGAGATATTATACATAAAACTCAATTATTGTATTTCAATTAAATGCTTCAAAGTATATTATTGTTTTCATTTGGATGACAGGATGAATACATTCAACTAAAGCGTGAGGGTAAACTAGAAATAGTAGGCCCAACATCAGATATTCTTACCAAAGCACTGAATACGGAAGAACATGGGGGATGTATTGTTGGTGCAGGAAGCACCAGATCGAACCTTGTTTTGATATTGGCAAAGGATTCAAAGTTAAGGGTTATTTGTTGTCTAACAATGCTGCTTGAGAGTGCAGGAAACAAAGTCCTAGCGAAGGGCTGCTAGGCACCTGACGATGGGCTGTCAGGAAACCAAGTCCTGGCGAAGGGTTGTTGGGCGAAAACCAAGTCCTGGTGAAGGGCTACTAGGCGAAAACCAAGTCCTGGCGAAGGGCTGCTGGGCGAAACTCAAGACCTGGCGAAGGGCTGCTGGGCAAGAACCAAGTCCTGGCGAAGGGCTGCTGGGCGAAACTCAAGACCTGGCGAAGGGCTGCCGGGCAAAAGTCCAACTGGAGGAGCCGGTTGGCACCAGGTAAATTCTCCCGAGAGGAGTAGGTGAGGACGTGAGGGAACATTAGGCGTCGGTTCGACCTAGGGCTCCATTTTGGAGACCAAAGTCAGAACCAAGACAGCCAAGGCTGTATAATTCATTATGTTATTGGTTTATTGTGTTTTGGACTAACCCTGGATGCAGGACCAAAGGAACGTATGTTTGCAGCTCAGAATGCCTCAAAGGAAAGAGGCGATCGCTGACCAGGGCGCCCGGAGTGTCCCGGGCGCCCCCAAGGTGAACACAAAACACAACACAACCAGAAGAACCTCGACAGTACATTCTGAGGGCGCCCCCGCTGTCCCGGGCGCCCCCATGGCAAACCAACTGAAGAGTTAAACTGCTGCCGCGTCTGCACTGCGCACCCAGGGCGCCCCCGCTGTCCCGGGCGCCCCCAGCGCCCAGGGCGCCCCCAGCCTTACCAAGGAGAGCTCAGCGCTGCGGATAAGGCTTGGCCGGGTCAACCAGGGCGCCCTTAGCGTCCAGGGCGCCCCCGTCAAGACCTTATCCCGAGGTTCAAGGGATAAGTCGACGACCGCGCCTCTTGTGGATCTGCTGCCACGTGGGGGGGCGCCCCCGTCGACCAGGGCGCCCCCAGGCACTATAAAAAGGGCCTCGACCCTCCTCTTCAGAACACTGCTTTCATTCAACGCATCCAAACGCTCTGACGACCGCGCTCTGCTCCGGAAACTTCCCGACTCAAGAACGAAGCGCCGTCAACCTCCCACTGCACCGAAACTCGATCTACACCGGGAGTTGGTAAAACAAAGTGTATATTTCTATTTACAGTAATTTTGTAATCTCACTTTGTAACCGTTTTGCGCACTATAGAATTGTCCAAAGTAAACGGTCAACGACCGTGGGCCTTGGAGTAGGAGTCGACCCAGGCTCCGAACCAAGTAAAACCTTGGTGTTTGCGTTGTTTGTTTTTATTCCGCCGCGCACTTACTCTTTCTTTTAAATCCGAACATTTTCCGATATTCACCCCCCCTCTATCGGTCTTTCTCGATCCAACAAGTGGTATCAGAGCGGGGAATTCAAACTTGGTGCAACCACCAGTTTGAAAATTTTATTTTCGGATTTTTTTTGCTTTATTTTTTTCAAATAAATAATATCTGTAGGTGTATTTTTTTCAATTCTGAATTCTCATTTTTTTTACCTAAGTCAGAATCGATAAAACGATCAATTTTTTGAAAACTTGTCATAAATTTTTTTTTATTATTTTAATATTTTTTCTCGAAATTCGTGCTACCTTAAATCAAGAAATTTTTTTTTCCAAACATTAAATTCTTATTCTTTTCATTTATCAGAATTGACAAAATCATCATTTTCAAAAATTTTGTCATAAATTGTTTTTTTTAATTTTATTATTAATTCACCTCGAAATTCGTGCAACATTTGTTTTGGACAATTTTTTTCCTTCTCCCGCACTACTAATCCAAGACCAAGTCTTGGTACATTTCGGTTAATTCTGTTGTGTGCAAGGGTTTTTAAATGGCCAATCGAGAATGGAACAGCGTTCATCCACCTCTCTTCTCCGGTGAAAACTTCAATTCTTGGAGAAGTCAAATGGAGTTCTATCTAAAGACCCATATGGACATATGGATGATCATTCAAACAGGGTTCCACCCCCCTACAGAAGATGGACTATCAATTGCATGGGACAAACTGGATGAACCAACCCTCAACCAAATTGAGACTGATGCAAGAGCAACTGTAATTCTTCAATGCGGTCTAACCAACGAACAACTCAAGCTAGTCGGTTCATTTGGATGTGCTAGAGAAATTTGGGAGAAATTGATCAATCTTCATCAAGAAATCTCAGATGAAGAAGAAGATCAGGTAAGTTATCTCGCACTCTTGGTCCAAGCACAGACAGCCGAGTCAAAGTCTAAACCTGAACCCAGAGTCGAAATCGAACCAGCAGAATCAGACAACGAACTGACTGAGATGGTAACCAATTTCAAATTCTTTTCTAAATTAGAATTAAATAATCAAGCTGATACTGCAATGGTCGAGGAAGGTATAACTTTTGCAGGGAAAACTCCAAGAGAACCACCAAAGAAGGAGCTTCAACCGGTACCCAAGTCCGACTCAGACACGGAATCAGAAGATGAATTTAGATCCGAGACAGCAACAATTAAGGGGGAGATTCCTAATAAGGAATCAAAAGGTAAAATTACAAATTTGAATTTTAAAAATCATATAATTTGTTACATATGCAGGGAGAGAGGGCACTACCAAACTAAGTGTCCTACTCGAAAGATTCAAACGATACCACCGACGGCGACAAAGGAACGAGCTCCAAAAGCACGAAAGAACAAGAGTCGCATCCAATGCTTCAAGTGTCAGGAGGTTGGGCATTACAAAGAGGAATGCACAGATAAACGTTACAAAGATCCAGGGCAACCAACCAAAATGGGTAACTGTAATTTACATCCAAATCCACTCTTTACCTTGAATACTGATAGATTAATTAATCTCCCTTGGTCAAATTTAGATATGGATGCATGCTTAGATAACTTAATGAAATCATGTATATTAGCAAAGTCAAAATTCAAAATGTTAAGACAAGAAAATGAGACTTTGAAAATTAAAATTGATATACAAGAAAAACTGATTAATAATTTTGCAAACTTAGAAAATCCAGAAATTTCTCCTCACTATGACATTATCTGAAGTTTTGTTTTGGCTATTCATAGGACTAGATAGCTTAAGGACTTAACCAATTACTTGAAATTTGAAAACATAGTATTGGGAGGAGGTGAGATGATAGTACGTTGGGGAAACCAACTCTAATAAGATCAAGTCTACTTGGTCTCTTTAGACTGGTGAAACCAGCCGAAGCTACCGATCCAAGACCCAAGCTAGTTAGACCAGAAAATGACCTAATTTAATTTGAAAATGAAATTTCATTAAAAGGCTTTGTCAAGGAAAGGGTAGATGATCCCATAAGGCTAAGGCCAAAGAAGGCCTAGTGCCTCGCCAAGACCTGGAAGCCAATTTTTGAAATTCAAATTCAAATTATCTTTTGTCAAATTCGAATCTAACACAAATTTCAAATAATTATAGATTCAAACCTGTTTACAAAACTCTTTTTCAAAATTAATCACTTCTTTTTCAAATTCAAACATTTTTCAAATTTAATCACTTCTTTTTCAAATTCAAACATTTTTCAAAGTTAATCACTTCTTTTTCAAAATTAAATATTTTTCAAATTTAATCACTTCTTTTTCAAAATTAATTTTTTTAAAAATTAATCATTCTCTTCTTCAAAATCATTTTTACCTTCAAACCTGTCTCACAAAACCCATAAGGTTAACATGCTTGATCACATAGAACTGGGTGAGACATCTAGGAGCTAAAAGTATGATTCAGTTTGCATGAGTTATTTAAGCTTACCTTTTTTTTTTGTACCCTACTTTTCATTCCTAACATTTTTTTATGAAATTTCATGTTAAATATCTCGATAGACTCATTTTAAATATAATCTAGGGCTTGTTTTGTTTTAGTTATTGATTGTCAAACATTATCAACTAAGTCAAACTTGGTCAAAATAGTCAACCCTAGTCAACATAGTCAAACCTGCTCAACACTGAAATCCCTTAAGGAATTTAGATAAAGTCAGTCTGTGTCGGATACAGGGGGAGTTCCTCTTAATCTTTTTCAAAAATTCAGATTTTTCAAAAACCTCATGCTCTAAAACTTATTATTATAAGGTTTTCAAAAGTTGATTCAAAAACCTTAATATATTACTATCGCTTTGGAAAAATTATTATCATTTCAAATTTTTTTTAAAACTGTGTTATTATTCCAAATTGAGTTTTCAAAAATTTATCTCCTTGAAAGTTATCATACTCAGAAGATTGTTCAAAAGTGCTTCCTTTGATCTTGACAAACCCTAAAGACACAGAGGAAAGGTCCACTTCATGATCTTCAAGGACTCCTAGGATGTGTCAAATTAAGGGGGAGTCTAAGTCAAAAGAAAAACTTCAGAAAAAGTTTCTTTTTACTTATGTCTTTGTTAAACAGTTCTTTCTAATCTGACTCAAACCTTAAGACTCAAAGGAAGAGTACTTGTGGTCAACAAGCTTCCCAGGACTGAGTCAAGTTTAGGGGGAGGTCAAAATTAAAGAAATTATTTAATAACATGCTTTATTTCAAACTCTTGCAAAAATCTAAGTCTTTCAAAATACTATTTGTTAGAATTTGTGTGACTTATGAAATTGTTTTCGAAATAACATTTACTTAGGTTGGAAAATTTCCAGGACACTTAGGAAATGTCCTTGTAGTCAACAAGGTTTCCTAGGATGGTGTCAGACTGGAAAATGAACCAAGTTAAGTAAAACATTGAACCTTCAAAAGTTCACACACTTTTTTAGAATATATTTTTAAGTACTATCATTTTTTTAAAAATTTACTTGAGTTTGAAAATTTCCAGGACACTTAGGGAAATGTCCTTGTAGTTAACAAGGTTTCCTAGGATTGTGTCAGACTGGAAAAGAAACCTAGTCAAGTGAAATATTTTGTTTTCAAAAAAAAAATCTCTAATACTTTTCTAAAAGTACGTATGTATTTCAAATCATAATTTATCTCAAAAGTACTTGAAAAATCTTTTCAAAACTCTTTTTCGAAATTTTTTTTACAAATACAAAATATTTTTTATAATACTCTTCAAAATGGACTTAATCTGGAAATTTAAGCTTTTGCTATGCTTTTAAGAGTTATACCAAGTATTTTTATGTTTTCAAAACTCATAAGCTCTGATACACAATTTCTTCTCAAAACTTAACTCTTTCAAGAACATATTAAGCACTTAATTCTTTTTCAAAAACATATTCTCCCAAATCAAGTTAAATACTTAACTTTATCATTTTAAGTATTGAATAATATTTCTAAGTACTTAACAATTCTTTTCAAAAATCATTTCTAAATACTTAAGTATTTAACGGGTATTTTTTTTACTTAATTTTCTCAAAACTTGGAATATGTTTTTGAAACTTGGAAATTTTGCCTAAGTAAATTTTTTTTGCCTTATAAAAAGTTGTAAATTTTTTTTTAAGCCTGAAATTTTTTCATAACGGTAAATTATCTAAGTGTAAAAAGTTTTGAAAATGCTTTTACTCGATTCTTGAAAAATACTTTGTCAAAAATATAAAGCACTTAGAAAAACTCATAAATCCCTGTTAGATACCTTGTTCACCCATGCTTGTTTTTGATATATGTCAAAGGGGGAGAAAAGGTCAAAGTTAAGAGTTAAGTTAATTATTCAGGGGGAGAATGAGCATGAGAAATTTTTTTTCTCTCTCTCTTTTCACTGTTCAAATTACATTTGGGTTTAGACTGTTACGAATTGATATGTTTTATTAGTCTTAACCTTTATGCTTAAACTGCTATCTTTTTCCTTAACTTTGAATTGTGTTGCCATAATCAAAAAGGGGGAGATTGTTGGTGCAGGAAGCACCAGATCGAACCTTGTTTTGATATTGGCAAAGGATTCAAAGTTAAGGGTTATTTGTTGTCTAACAATGCTGCTTGAGAGTGCAGGAAACAAAGTCCTAGCGAAGGGCTGCTAGGCACCTGACGATGGGCTGTCAGGAAACCAAGTCCTGGCGAAGGGTTGCTGGGCGAAAACCAAGTCCTGGCGAAGGGCTGCTAGGCGAAAACCAAGTCCTGGCGAAGGGCTGCTGGGCGAAACTCAAGACCTGGCGAAGGGCTGCTAGGCAAAAACCAAGTCCTGGCGAAGGGCTGCTGGGCGAAACTCAAGACCTGGCGAAGGGTTGCCGGGCAAAAGTCCAACTGGAGGAGCCGGTTGGCACCAGGTAAATTCTCCCGAGAGGAGTAGGTGAGGACGCGTTCCCCTTGAGGGAACATTAGGCATCGGTTCGACCTAGGGCTCTATTTTGGAGACCAAAGTCAGAACCAAGACAGCCAAGGCTGTATAATTCATTATGTTATTGGTTTATTGTGTTTTGGACTAACCCTGGATGCAGGACCAAAGGAACGTATGTCTGCAGCTCAGAATGCCTCAAAGGAAAGAGGCGATCGCTGACCAGGGCGCCCGGAGTGTCCCGGGCGCCCCCAAGGTGAACACAAAACACAACACAACCAGAAGAACCTCGACAGTACATTCTGAGGGCGCCCCCGCTGTCCCGGGCGCCCCCATGGCAAACCAACTGAAGAGTTAAACTGCTGCCGCGTCTGCACTGCGCACCCAGGGCGCCCCCGCTGTCCCGGGCGCCCCCAGCGCCCAGGGCGCCCCCAGCGCCCAGGGCGCCCCCAGCCTTACCAAGGAGAGCTCAGCGCTGCGGATAAGGCTTGGCCGGGTCAACCAGGGCGCCCCCAGCATCCAGGGCGCCCCCGTCAAGACCTTATCCCGAGGTTCAAGGGATAAGTCGACGACTGCGCCTCTTGTGGATCTGTTGCCACGTGGGGGGGCGCCCCCGTCGACCAGGGCGCCCCCAGGCACTATAAAAAGGGCCTCGACCCTCCTCTTCAAAACACTGCTTTCATTCAACGCATCCAAACGCTCTGACGACCGCGCTCTGCTCCGGAAACTTCCCGACTCAAGAACGAAGCGCCGTCAACCTCCCACTGCACCGAAACTCGATCTACACCGGGAGTTGGTAAAACAAAGTGTATATTTCTATTTACAGTAATTTTGTAATCTCACTTTGTAACCGTTTTGCGCACTATAGAATTGCCCAAAGTAAACGGTCAACGACCGTGGGCCTTGGAGTAGGAGTCGACCCAGGCTCCGAACCAAGTAAAACCTTGGTGTTTGCGTTGTTTGTTTTTATTCCGCCGCGCACTTACTCTTTCTTTTAAATCCGAACATTTTCCGATATTCACCCCCCCTCTATCGGTCTTTCTCGATCCAACACGTGTGAGGGCTGTTGGAGGGCATATAACTCCAACATTATTCTTTAATGTTGATAAAAGATGGAAGACCAACAAAGTTGCTAGAGAGCTGATGAGTATGCAACATAGAGAGTTGATGGAGGCGAGACAATTAATTGAAGACCAAGATGCACGCATTAAACATCTGGAATCAATTGTCTTAAAAAAAGGTGCATTGGGCAGTGAAATTGATGACAAAGGAAGTTGCTCGGTCAAGTGCCCTCCTAAAATTGACCAAGATGCCGAACCTGTTTCTGATGAGGTCAAACCTGTTTGTCAAGAGGTCGAACCAATTTGTGAAGAGCTCGATGATGTTGAACTGCAGATTGTGGAAAAAGTAGTTGCTCTACAGGTATATAAGTCATTGTGGTTATAAATATTACTGAAATATAGAGTTAGTACTATCCAATAATGTGACTATTTTTTGTTTAGGGTAAACCTGTTATTTTGACATTGGATTCGAGCAATGAAATTGCTGCACATGGAACTGTTGTTGAGCTTGAAGGAGGTAATCAATTAATCCATGGCCTTCCAATGCCTAAGGATTGTATACGAGTGTCCGTTGATGTGGCAATGCAAAAATCAGCACGTTTGCCCTTTTCGATTCCTGATGAATGTGAAACTGTTGGTGATGCTATTGGAACACATGTAGCTTGGCCAATCCACTTGATAAAGCTACAACCCGAGGTACATCTAATTAAGCTAATATTTCAATGTAAATATTCGTTAAATTATTTAGTATTGCGCCATCTAACAAGCTTATAATTACAATCTTTAGAAGCGTCAAATGAAGAAACCTACCCGTACAGAGAAAAACCAGAAAGTTTCATCACGTGTGCCAAAATCGTTGCACATGTTATATTGTTATGCTAAGCATGGTATTGATAATGGAAAGATCTTGTCAATTGTTTTAGATCATGAGATATTTCAAGATGATTATGAACTGAATTTGCATATTGAGGACATCACTGCATTGTATCACTTGGAGCCAATATCTGAAAATTGTGTAGTTATTTACATATTGTAAGTTGTTGATTTACCTTCAACTTTCTTTGTTCTTTTATTAATTTACTATAGAAGCACTTACTGATTTTCTTGTAATTCATATGGTAGGCATCTTTATAAAAACTTGGTGAAAGAAAACAAGATTGAGAAATTCAGGTTTGTAAATCCGCATAGCATCCCATGCTTTAAAAAAACCACAGTGGACAAATTAGTTAAAACTGAGCGGTTGAACCAAAGGGCAAGTATTTTAGCTGAAAGGCTAGGTGGTGCATCACTTAATCAGTTGGTTTTGGTGCCAAGTTGTAACAGGTAATGGACTTCCTGAATAAAAATTTTCAATTGCCATTTTTATTTGAATTGAGAATGCACTAATTTTGTGTACTTCTGTGTAGTTTCCATTGGACTCTCACTCTCATTATTCCTCATAAGGAGATTGATTACTTATTGGATTCCCTAGGTCCTCGCATTCGTGATAACGATTGGAAATATGTTGTGGAAATGTGAGTTTATATATGTTTTTTGTTAGTCTACATCTCTAAATTAGTCTTAAAACAATAGTTTATCAACTACTGTACCTAATGTATAATTGAAGGGCAATAAAATTATTTAATTCGTTCCAAGGAAGAAAAAGAAGAAAACAAGTCCAGTGGGAAGTGATTAAGGTATTTGTACTTCTATTTAAATCACAAATTTTTATTGTGTATAATATTGGTATTTTAAGCATTAAAAATATGAATTATCTTTGCCTTAGGTTCCTAGGCAACCGGATGCCAAACAATGTGGATATTATGTGATGAGATATATGAAGCAAATTACTGAAGAAGTTACATCAATCGAGGGGGATGCATTCCGAGCGATAGTAATAATTTCTTTATTATCTCAAATATTTAAAGTTATCTAGTTATAAATTTTTTCAAGTTGTTATGTTTTATTCTGTACAATCATATAATGTGTTTTTGTTCATAGTTTGCAAAAGCAGAGTACTCCCAAGATGAAATTGATGAAGTGCGCTCCGCGATAGCTGATTGTATACATGATTATATTTGATAATTGGTATGTAAATGTTAGGCATTCAGTTGTTATTGGATACTATTTTGGTGAATTATCATTCAGTTGGTGAATTATTTTTATATCCTATGTACGTTTAATTTTTTTGGTGAATTATCATTCAGTTGTTATTGGATACTTTTTTGGTGAATTATCATTCAGTTCTGCCTAACATCCTTTCGCAAATTTCACTAACAGTGTTAACATTACAAAGGTATATTTATGCTTTCTTCATTCAAGACTATGAAAACGTGTGGTCTTAAGTGCATTCCTTGTTTGCCATGTTCACTAACAGATCTTCTGTTAAAATCTCTCTTGCTTGTTTTATGATCTTAGCAAGGGAAGATTTTTCCTACATTTTTCTGCAACCTTTGCACTTCTGTCTATTACACATCATCTTTTTTGGCTGGTATTATGAATTCCTTCTCTGACAGTTCCATTGTTGGGGTTATCTCCAGATTCAGTGGACATTAGTTCTAATTCCAAATTTATGCCGTCTTCTCTCTGCTTTGGCACATCTCAATATTACTTTCTGTGATTGTCAATCCATCTCATATTATCTTGAACAAATATGGTTACGAGTTATTTGTTTCATAACTTCATTGTATCATGCATATCATCTTCATCCTCTAAGCCACAACTATTATGTTGCAAACAATTCTTGTTTCTGACACTTATAGTTGTATAATTAAATAAGTTGATTCAGTTGGATTAGTTGTATATGTAGAGCAATATTTTGGAAAATTCTATAGAACATGGAGTTTTTATCAACATTCTCGTATAGTGTTGTCACCTTATCAAGCATATCACATAGCTAATCTATTAATAGTTGAGACCTTTTAGCTTATTCTTATACCTCTTTGATTATATGTATAATCACCATTGTTTTCCTGAATTTTTAATTTGATTGGATTGAGTTGAAACTCAGGTTCTGTATCTGGAACAGTTCGCACTAATTAGCTTCTGCTCCTTGGAGTCTTTGTTATAAACTACAAAAAAATCAAAATTTTGTTTGTATTTTTATTTGAAGCGCAAAACAAACTTATTCCCTTGTCTGCTTTTTGTGATGTGAATAGGAAAAAACATTACAATTTCTAATCTCTCTAGAAATTTACAATTAGCCATATTCTGTTGCCTGCTGTATAGTTATTTGTTATTCTTTCTTTTTCATCATGAATGCAAACTTCAAGGATAGTAGTGCTAAGTTTCTATTTGTTTCACCAATCTCATTTGCTAGGGAACATTCATCATTGCAAGATGGCGGGGAATTCAAGTTGCTGTCAAGAAGTTCAGCGATGAAGTAATGTCCGATGAAGATAAATTGTGGGTTGGTTCTATATTTCATCATAATCTGTGTCTGCAATCTTTAATCTCTACTCTGTATTGATTTTTTTTCATATATCAATTAGAGTTTCTTTGTACACCTTGCAGAAGGGCATTCAGAGATGAGCTTGCATTACTTCAATTAATACGACATCCAAATGTTGTCCAGTTCTTAGGTGCTGTTACTCAGAGTAGTCCAATGATGATTGTCACAGAATATTTGCGAAAGGTTGCTCCTCAAACTGTAACCTTCTTTATGTTTAGGAAATTTGGGTCAGAATTATATATAATTTGAACTCTTGTAATTTGGGTCAGAAGATACTTTAGTGATTTCGTTTGTTTTGGATAGAAGATACTTTTGTGGTTTCGTCTGTAGAAAGCTTGTGGTGGATCTTTATTGTAAATATGTTGATGATGTTTGATATATATAGTTTTTGTTTCGAGGTTAAATTATTGCCTTTTAATTGAAAATATAATGGAAATATCTTTGTTGTCAAATTGGTATGAAACTGTTGTGGAATAGTGCAAAAGCACAACAGATTTTTTTTAAAGCTAAACTGTTGTTGTAAATAAACGGTGGCATACGACAACACAGTGATAAAACTGTTGTCGAATATGATAAAAGACAACGGTGAATATGGCATACGACAACGGTGATAAACTGTTGTTATTGATATACGACAACGGTTATAAAAACTGTTGTCGAATATAATAAAAGACAACAGTGAAACACTGTTGTGAAAATATTGTCGAATGTGATATACGACAACAGTGGAAAACTGTTGTCAAACTGTTGTCGTAGACCAAAACGACAACAGTGATTCACTGTTGTCGTAGACCCCCCCTTTAACAACATGACCTTTAACAACAGTGGTATTTGGCCTACGACAACAGTGATTCACTGTTGTTAAATGTATTTTTTCTAGTAGTGATAGGAAATATGACCGATGACCCATCTCAATCATAAGTGAGTCAATGGTCGTTAGCATGTAAAGTTTGTAAACAATGCTATGAAGAATGCCACTAATATGCACAATCTCAATAAAACCAAAACCATGTAATCAATGCAATATACATATGTTCAATAAATACCAAAACATACAATTAATCTAGTAAGTAGGGTATATCTAATGTCAACTAAACCCTAAACAGGTCAAATGATAATTCTAAAGTATACGCGCACAAGCGGTACTTTTTAAATAAGAAATCAAGAGTTGAGAATGTATAATTGAAAATTTTAGATTACTACTCAAAGGTTAAGCAAGAATAAGTATTAAGCAGGAAAACAAACAGAATAGATTTATGGTAAATCAACCTACTCAATAATAAAATAACAATGCATTTAACATAAACGATTCCACAGAAATTAAATAGGAAGTACATGTACTAATTATAAAATGTATCCATGTAAATCTCACATCAAGATGCTCGTACAAAGTCAGAGTCTTGTATCAAGGATAAAATTTAGCTATTTAAACAATTAATTAAAATAGTTAAACTATACTAATCATACTTAGCCACCTTAAACAAGTAACACCAACCTAAACCAAATTTCAACCCTAAGTAGGAATTGTTCTAACGATGGTTCATTAATTAACCATAATTAATGATTTACTTCTCACTCATTTCCAATTTATAGAGATTAGGTTCCATCCTCACTTAACCCCAAATCATGTCCAAAGTAGTCAAAAGCGCTCGCTTCGCGCGCTTAAGCGCAACGCTGATAACCATCATTTTGTTGATTATTTTCGGCTCTAAAATCTATGTGTGATTCACATTTTATATGCTTAAGTTTGCAATTGTATTAGGTTTTATGTATTTCCTCTATTTTGGCTTTTAATTCAAATCTTTGTATATTTTGGATATTTTTTGGCATTAAATTTGAATATCATTTTGTAGGCTTCAAATGATCATGGACCTAGATCAAATTGGTTCAGACTTGAGTCAGCATTGGATCCAGATCAAAGGGATCAAGCATCGGATCAATAGGAGCCGTCCATTCCAGAGTACGGCTAGATCTGAGCCATCGGTCAACTTCTGGTCAATCCGAGTTCAAGATAGAATCAATCATGACCATAGATCACGATCTGAAAATTTCAGCCAAATCAGAAGTAATCTGACCGTTGGATCAAACTCAAGATGTTCTAGATCATCCATTCAAGAAAAAGGAAGATCTGGACCATCCGCCACTGATCTGGTTAATCCGAGCTGGGAACAGGTAGATTAGGACCATTGATTGGGATCTATGGAGTTTGGTTCAGATCTGAAGAGATCCGACCGTTGGATGAAGCCAAATCGATCTCAGCCGTCCGTTGCTAATTTCCTTTTGATGCTGTGAGCCCTGAACTCAACTGGCTTGGTTTGGCTGAACCAAGTGCTGAGCTGAAGCTAGCTTGGCTTGACTGAACCGGACTGCTGGGCTGAACTCAACTGGGTTAATTGAGGCTGACCAAACCACTGAACCTGGACTGAACCAAAAGGGCTGATTGAACCCAAGCTGGGTCGAACACAATTGGCTGGGCTGGCTGAATCAAGGGACCGAACCCAACTGCTGAGCCGAATCAATTAGATACACACAAAAGCCTCATCGCGCAGGGGGAAGAGGCATCGATCGGCAAAGGGCAACCTCCTTCTTCCTCAGCCATTTCGCCTCATCTCCTCCGGCCGACGGATCTCCTCCATCTTCATCGCCGTCGGCCGGATCATCACCGCACAGCTAGGGCTCGGGGTCCGAACCCTAGTCGACTTCACCGCAGCTTTCTCTCGGGTTGAGGGAAGCAGCCGGCCATCTTCCTCCATCGCACGTCATCGCATGAGCTAGGGCTCAGGGTTCGAGCCCTAGTCGACCATCTCCTTCGCCAGCTTCCTCTCGGGTTGAGAGGAAATGATCAACCATCTTCCTCCACAGCCGGCGATCAATTTCTTTACTGCAATTCTTTCATTTGCTTTCCTTTACAGCAATTCCTTCAATTTCAGTAGTTTTGTTTCTTCGCAGATCCTTCAGTAGCTAGCCTTCATCAGATCCGGCAGCATATCTTCACAGCAATTTAGTTCCTTTGCAGTTTTCTTTTCAGCAGCATCCGATCACCATAGCTTCTTCACAGTTTCTTCACAGCTCTAATTCCGACAGCATTCCTTCACAGCAGAAACTTCTCCATCACAACAAATTAGGCAGTAGTTCTTTCATTCAGTTGATTGGTTTCCCTCCTCATATTGGTTGTTATGTTTTGATTGTTGGATGTTTATGTGTTTTTGAGTGAATGAATGTATTTTATGAATTTTCCCCATTGCAATTTGCACTTACTTGAAGCCAATTAAAACATGCCTATCTTGTGTTTGGTTAAATGCCTCTTAGAACAAAACTTTCAATTGTGATGTTTCTTAGTTGTTTAACTTTTGTCCTGTATTGCTTTTCCCATTGCTTTAAGTTTCATGTCTTCATTTAAATGCAATTAAGTTAGATCAGACTAGATTTCTTTAATGCTATCGGTTTTGTTCTATGTATAGGTTTCATTGATGCCCTATTTCTTGAATGCTTCTTTCAAGTTGTCCTTTCTTTACTGCAATTGTAGTCAGGTTAAATTAGATTTCCGTACCTGCATCGTCTTTCCTTAATTAGAACTAGATTTCATACCTGCTTTGCTATTCCTTTTCGTAGCCTTAACATTCAAATCCAAACCCCAGTTTGATATCAAAACCCAAAAGCAATAACATACGATCCTGAGAATTATCATGTACCAACTACATTCGTTGGGAGACGACTCGAGTTACTCTATGCTACATTAGTTTAGAGGAGTTCGATACTTTAATTGTATTTGATACTCGCGGTACGACACGCGTGCTTATCAAATTTGGCGCCTTTACCGGGGAATGTAGTGGTGCTTGATAACTATATCCATTGATTCTATTCTTGATTGCTTTATCTTTTGTATACGATTGCTGCCATTTTGTTTGTTTTGTGACAGGACTACCAGTTCAAAAATGTTTTCAACTCAGCAGAACCAATATTTTCAGCAGTCCCAATCAAATTTTCAACAACCAAGTTATCAATTTCAGCAAGGGCAGCCACAATGTCAGCCTTTTCAACAATTTCAGCAGCCCTATTCAGATTTGCAGCAGTACCAACATTTCAATCAACCACAGCAATTTCAACCACCATTTCAGAATTTTCAGCAAGGGTACAATCCAAATTTTTAGCAAAATTTTCAACCATTTCAGCAAAACCAGCAAATTTGTCAAGGTTTCCAACAACATTCACAGCTCTATAATAATTTACAGCAGCCTTCCCAGAATTTTCAGCAACCTAATGATCAATTTCAACAACAATTTCAGCAAGATCAGCTATCCTTTCAACCAAGTCAGAATTTTCAGCAGGGGTTCCAAACATTTCAGACTCTCCAATATCAAAATCAGAGTGGATTTCAACATTCAAAGCAATATTTTCCACCACACGATCAGAATTTTCAGTCTCCATTTCAGAGTTTTCAATTCCAGGATCAGAGTTCTCAGAACCATAATTTTCAGGAATTTCAACCAAGCTCCCAGCCAAATTTTCAGCAATGTTCACAACCAAATCAACAATTCAATCAGCCCCAACAGCCCTATTCTCATAATTCACCGCCTAATTATGATTTTGAGCTATAAAGTCTTCAAGACATTGAAAGACGCCTTGGACAATTGGTTAATCAAATGAATCAAATACAAGCCCAAAGATCAGGACAATTATCTTCTCAAGCCACTTTTGATTCTGAGGGGCATGGAGAGGATCCTCTTAGCATTAGCATGGATATTTCAGATGAAGATGTTGAGGCAGAGTTTATGGCTGATGATGTTTCACTTGACATAGTAGGAGGAGATTTTAGTTCAGATAAGGTTGAAGATGCAGTAGAGACATAGGCATTGGAGGAGATGGATGGAAAAGCTTGTGACAACCTTGGACTTGATTCTGAAGCACTACAGGACCCTTCTCATTTTTTATTTTGTGATAATATTGTTGTTGATGGTCCTAATTTTTCTAATATAGCTGCTGCATATATGATTGATAAAGAATGCATTGTAGATGAATCTACAGGTGTAAGGGATTGCACTGAGCCCCAGGGACCACCATCATTGGTTGATGTATCAGGAGATCTAGAGGATAGGATTGAGAGTGTAGGGGATTGCACTCAGCCCCAAGAATCACTCATTCCTACTGGTTTAGAGGCATTGGAGGAGATTGATAGCAGAGCTTATGATAGTTTTGAATTCAATTCTGAAACATTACAGGATCAGTCTATACTTTTATTTTGTGATGATATAGTTGTTGATGTTCCTAATTTTTCTAATTTGGTTGTTGCAGGAATGGTTGAGGAAGCATGTGTTGGAGATGATTTAATAGGTGTAGGGGATTGCACTGAGCCCCAGGGACCACCACCATTGATTGATACATTAGAAGATTCAGAGGAAAAGCCAGGAAGTGTAGGGACTTGCATGGTGGGAGCAAGAACCCAAGAATCACCTATTTCAGTTGAGTGTCCACCAGAACCTGAACCTGAAGAGGAGATTGCACATTACCAGGAGGAGCCAATAATTACATCTACTCTTGTAGAACCTCCAGTATTCTTTAGCATGATCAGGTAAGTATTCCTCTTATGTCCTTGGAAAAATCAATGAAGGCACCTCAAACTGATTTTATTGTTTGTGATACACTTATGGAAACATCTTTTATAGAATTTGATTGTGGAAAATTCAGAGAGGTACCTAGTGTTGAATTTGTGGAATGTGAAGCATGTTGTGATACATCTCCTGTAAATGCTGATTGTGAAAAATTCGTAGAGGTGCCTAAAACTGATTGTGTTCATTATGATGAATTTACTGCCATATCTTCTGTAGAAATTGTTTGTGAAAAATCTGTAGAGGCACCTAAAATTAATTTTGTCGAATATGGTGAATTACTTGGTACATCTTTTGTAGATATGGATTGCGAAAAACTTTTAGAAGTGCATCAAATCGATGTTGTTTGTTGTGATGAATCTCTTGGTACATTTTGTGCTGAAATTGATTGTGAAAAACTCATGGAGGTACCCAAGGTTGATTTTATTGGTTGTGATGCATGTCTTGCTACATCTTATTTAGAAATTGATTGTGAAAATTCCATTGAGGTACCTAGTGTTGATGTTATTTGTTCTGATGAATTACTGGACACATCCTATGCAGATATTGACGGTGAAAAACTAATAGAGGTACCCAAGATAGATTTCATTGGATGTGATTCATACCTCGATTCTTTTTATATAGAGATTGATGGTATTACACTTCTTTCTTACCCTGCACGCTTGAGAGAGGTATTACATGGTTTTGCAGGGTCCCGAAGGCTTCTAGAATAGGTACTGAAACTTAATAGCCTACAACCTCCCGGAAGGACTTCTAGGGGGCATGCAGTGGGAGGGGTCGAGTCACTTTGATTTTCAATTATCTACCCCAAGAATGGATCCTGAACCTGAATCGTCTCCGACCACCGGAAGATGCTTGTGCAAAATTAATAAGGGAGAAATATATCCACTACGAGATTGACTACTTGAGGATAGTTCTCCCAAGATGGATGCTCCGTGCTCTCTACCCAATTTGAAGGGGAGTATTTAACTTTCTCACACTCTTACGTCATTGTAAATATCATTTTATAGTTGTCCATGCAATAAATGTTTCGTGTTGAGTGATATTCTTAATAATAAATGCTTAGATGGTTTAAAATGCATAAAGGTCATTGTAGATATCATGTTAGTCATTTGGCATTTTATTTCTTACATGATTAGGAATAAATGTACCCATCTAGATTTTCTTATATCGTTTTAGAGTCCTTTGAAAGTAAATTAAATTTGGTTGTCAAAACTTAAGATTTAAGCCATTAGATGAAAATTCTTGGTTGCTTGAGTACTTCTTAGTATTGGATTCTAAATTGATGAGTTGAGATGAATTCTTTTTACCTAGTGAGGAATTGGCTAAATTTTTGTGATACACACATGTGATTGTACTCTAGAACTTGCTTAGGTTCTTTCAAAGCTATATTTCTATGATTGAACCACATTTATAGAAGTAAATCACTTTGTTGTCAATCTCATATCATTTTTTGCAATTTCGTTGTCGATACACTCTTAGTCCATATTTCCTTTCCCTCTTTTTCATGTTCATCATAATATTTTGCATGGATTTGGATACCTTAATGTTTCTTAGTGTTATTTTGCCCGAGACGGACAAAAATTTAAGTGTGGGGGAGTATGCAAGCACATTATCAAATTTTGAGGACAATTGAAATTTTTGGCAACCAACAAGCAAAAATGTGCCAAGTGGGTTATAAGAGCTAAAAGTGTACAAGTGGAGCACTTAGTTCTCAATTACCATGAAAAGCTCCAAGTTATGAAGAAGTGAAGCTATGGAGTAGCTGAATCATTGAAAAAAAAAGCAGCTGAAAAAAAAATCGCAGTTCATCAATTCCTACTCCACCACAACCATGATACATGCAAGATAACTCAAAAGAAATGGGCAAAGTGCATTGGGATACATTTTTGAGTGTCCAAGTCTTCCACTTTCCTTAATTTTTCTATATTTTCTTATCATGCTATATTTCTTCTCCATGTTTCCTTATCATATTATTTTCTTTGCTTTGCCATATCTTTTTGTCATATCATATTCTTTATTTTCTTTATTGTGATTCATAAGTATCAAGTCCCTCAATTTTCTATTTCATCTCTATCATTGCATATATCTTCTTTAACTTGTTGAATAAGCTTTTGTAGGTGTAGATCCAATTCATGAATAATGGTGGAGAGTAGATAACAAGCAAGCCTATGGTAGTGCAAAAAGCATGTGTGTTTGAGTGAGTTTCATTTTCATCATGAACTTAGAATTCAAGAAGAGAGCCACCAAAACTTCTCTTGAAAGGCTTAGTGAGTTAAATTCATCTCAATGAATCATGAAGGATGAAAATGCTAAGTTGTTGATTTAAGGACAAGTCTCTAGTCCATTGAACTTAGATTTTTGAGAATTGACAACCCTAGGTAATTTCCTTTCAATTGTTTCTAACTATGATTGAGAATAATTTAGGGGAATACATCCTTAGTTTACTAGTTGGCTTGTGCGAGACGCCCAAGAGTAAGTGCGGGGGAGTTTGATAACCACCATTTTGTTGATTATTTTCGGCTCTAAAATCCATGTGTGATCCACATTTTATATGCTTAAGTTTGCAATTGTATTAGGTTTCATATATTTCCTCTATTTTGGCTTTTAATTCAAATCTTTGTATATTTCGAATATTTTTTGGCACTAAATTTGAATATCATTTTGTAGGCTTCAAATGATTATGGACCTAGATCAAATTGGTTCAGACTTGAGTCAGCATTGGATCCAGATCAAAGGGATCAAGCATCAGATCAATAGGAGCCGTCCATTCCAGAGTACGGCTAGATCTGAGCCATCGGTCAACTTCTGGTCAATCCGAGTTCAAGATAGAATCAATCATGACCATAGATCAAGATCTGAAAATTTCAGCCAAATCAGAAGTAATCTGACCGTTGGA
Organism: Boesenbergia rotunda; assembly: GCA_024364735.1. NCBI lineage: Eukaryota > Viridiplantae > Streptophyta > Magnoliopsida > Zingiberales > Zingiberaceae > Boesenbergia > Boesenbergia rotunda. The sequence continues at coordinate 394,167 of JAGFNQ010006335.1, read as the reverse complement.
TCAAGCTCAAGATGTTCTAGACCATCCATTCAAGAAAAAGGAAGATCTGGACCATCCGCCACTGATCTGGTTAATCCGAGCTGGGAACAGGTAGATCAGGACCATTGATTGGGATCTATGGAGTTTGGTTCAGATCTGAAGAGATCCGACCGTTGGATGAAGCCAAATCGATCTCAGCCGTCCGTTGCTAATTTCCTTCTGATGCTGTGAGCCCTGAACTCAACTGGCTTGGTTTGGCTGAACCAAGTGCTGAGCTGAAGCTAGCTTGGCTTGACTGAACCGGACTGCTGGGCTGAACTCAACTGGGTTAATTGAGGCTGACCGAACCACTGAACCTGGACTGAACCAAAAGGGCTGATTGAACCCAAGCTGGGTCGAACACAATTGGCTGGGCTGGCTGAATCAAGGGACCGAACCCAACTGCTGAGCCGAATCAATTAGATACACACAAAAGCCTCATCGCGCAGGGGGAAGAGGCATCGATCGGCAAAGGGCAACCTCCTTCTTCCTCAGCCATTTCGCCTCATCTCCTCCGGCCGGCGGATCTCCTCCATCTTCATCGACGTCGACCGGATCATCACCGCACAGCTAGGGCTCGGAGTCCGAACCCTAGTCGACTTCACCGTAGCTTTCTCTCGGGTTGAGGGAAGCAGCCGACCATCTTCCTCCACCGCACGTCATCGCATGAGCTAGGGCTCGAGGTTCGAGCCCTAGTCGACCATCTCCTTCGCCAGCTTCCTCTCGGGTTGAGAGGAAACGATCAACCATCTTCCTCCACAGCCGGCGATCAATTTCTTTACTGCAATTCTTTCATTGGCTTTCCTTTATAGCAATTCCTTTAATTTCAGCAGTTTTGTTTCTTCGCATTTCCTTCAGTAGCTAGCCTTCATCAGATCCGGCAGCAGATCTTCATAGCAATTCAGTTCCTTTGCAGTTTTCTTTTCAGCAGCATCCGATCACCATAGCTTCTTCACAGTTTCTTCACAGCTCCAATTCCGGCATCATTCCTTCACAGCAGAAACTTCTCCATCACAACAAATTAGGCAGTAGTTCTTTCATTCAGTTGATTGGTTTCCCTCCTCATATTGGTTGTTATGTTTTGATTGTTGGATGTTTATGTGTTTTTGAGTGAATGAATGTATTTGATGAATTTTCCCCATTACAATTTGCACTTACTTGAAGCCAATTAAAACATGCCTATCTTGTGTTTGGTTAAATGCCTCTTAGAACACAACTTTCAATTGTGATGTTTCTTAGTTGTTTAACTTTTGTCCTGTATTGCTTTTCCCATTGCTTTAAGTTTCATGTCTTCATTTAAATGCAATTAAGTTAGATCAGACTAGACTTCTTTAATGCTATCGGTTTTGTTCCATGTCTAGGTTTCATTGATGCCCTATTTCTTGAATGCTTCTTTCAAGTTGTCCTTTCTTTACTGCAATTGTAGTCAGGTTAAATTAGATTTCCGTACCTACATCGTCTTTCCTTAATTAGAACTAGATTTCATACCTGCTTTGCTATTCCTTTTCGTAGCCTTAACATTCAAATCCAAACCCCAGTTTGATATCAAAACCCAAAAGCAATAACATACGATCCTGAGAATTATCATGTACCAACTACATTCGTTGGGAGATGACTCGAGTTACTCTATGCTACATTAGTTTAGAGGAGTTCGATACTTTAATTGTATTTGATACTCGTGGTACGACACGCGTGCTTATCAAACACGCCGCGACACAAGGCTTCCTCGCTTCTGCGAACGCGGAAGCGAGCGGGTTCGATAACGTGGGCGCTTCGCGTGACGCACAACGCGTTGTTGCGCGACACGCGACCCGTTCATTGGAAAAAAATTCTAAATTTGCTTTTGTTTTGATTAAAGCCCTAATTCTACTGCGCCTCTTCGTCTTGATAGGATCGATTCCGTACACTAGAGGGGGATGAATAGCGTTTCTTCGATTCTTTTCACCTACGTTGTTAGTTGCGCAACGGAAATACAAACAAAATAAAAACTAACAACAATAAGCAACGCTAACAAACCAGATTTACTTGGTATCCACCCCGGACGAGTGACTAATCCAAGAATCCGTCGGTGGATCACTCTCCGGATAATCTCTGGCTAGCCCTTGTTGCTCATTGTTGGTGGAGAAACCTCGCCCCAGCACCTTGATACGCCCTGAGCACAAATACTACTATCTTGCCTTTAACCAAGATAAGATTCGTCATGCAAGATAGTAGGAAACGAGCTCCTTTAAATAGAGCTCGAGTCTGAAATAGCCTCTACCAGTCGACTGCCCCTGGAGTCGACTGGTCCCACTAAGATTCGATCGTTACAGGATAACGTTCGAATCCAACTAGCTGTTCCAATACACAAGTCGACTGCCCCTGAGCCAGTCGACTGGTCCGAACCTAAGCCTAGGGTTTCACTCCCTGAGTACATTTCACTCCGCACTCGAACCCTCCCAGCTTAGCCCCTGAGTACAAATACTCAGACCCTCACAACTCGGTTGACTCTTCACCAGCAGCCTCAACTGTTGCCTTCACGCCCTCTTCATCTTCGACCCTCGTCCCTCGGATGCGCACGCAAACCTCCAGTTTGCCTCCATGCCACCCTTCATGTACGCCTAGAAGTCCACGTCCCTCGGCTCATCGTCCCTGATATCCACGGTCCCTCGGATGCGCACACAAGCCTTGAGCTTGCCTCCATGTCATCCTTCACCCGAATACATCAACCAGGTTCATGTGTACCTGTACACTTGCACACTCATGTACACATATTAGTCCAACAACAAATCCTAACTTAACCATATTGCCCACACACATCAAAACCCCATGATCCTCCAGATCATCTCAGGGTCGATTGCCTCAACAATCTCCTCCTTTTGATATATGGCAATATGTTAAGTTAGGTAAACATAAATAACAATAACAATAGCAATAGCAATTGAAAAATAAAGCATAACAAACAAGAGGCAACCTCCCCCTTAACCTATGCTTTCTCCCAATTTTCAATTCTCATTGCTAATCCCAAGTTAAGTTCTCCCAACTTAACTCCACTCACAGCAACCAGTTAAGTTATCCCAACTTTACTCCAAATTTTCACAACTTAATCAACGTTAAGTTTCAACCCAAACCTAATTTAACTAAGTTTCAACCCAAACCTAACTTAAGACCCATGTTCTCCCCCTTTGACACCATCAAAAAGATTGCCCCAAGCAATCCTACCCTTGGTGCCAAATAGAACTCAACCAGATTTCTGAAAAGCCCCTCAGAAATCACAAATTCACATTCTGCCCACACTACCAGTCGACTGCCCCCATGGCAGTCGACTGATACGGCAGTTTCTGAATTTTCAACCGAAAGTCAGAAACGCGTATAAAATTCTAGAAAATCTGAAAAAATGTGAATTTTGCAAGCACGTTTGTTAGAGTATTCCCTACCCTAGAAAAATATATTTCCATTAAAACATCAACTGTGCTTGACTTTTGGTACAAACCTAAAAATCCTCAAATATTGTCATCTTTGTATCAACTTTCAAACCTATAAATGATTTCTTATGTTTGTCAATTCCATTGATCTTAGTTTTTCATATAAAATGATTCTCAAACCTCCCCTTTTCATATAGATATTTTCATTTTGACAAAAGCACCCCCTCTTTATCTCTTATCTCTAGATGATTATGAAAAAAAAAACTTTCCCATGTTCTTATCTATAGAAATTCTTGTTCATTCAATACAATCAATAAATTTAGGCAAAACAATCCATATGAAATTTCTAGATACATCATGAAAACATAGATAAAGATTTGTAGCTTAAAACCATAGCATATCATCCATTAGCACTTAAAGAACTTTCAAACACTACTCAAATGATAATGACAATACTTGAAAATATTCATAACATATCATGAAAACAATAATTCAAGTCAAATTCAAATCATGACATAAACCACATAATATAGCATGAACATAAATAGATCATACATAAAACCATAAGTGTTGCTGCAGTCTGACCTTGATTGTTGTTTTGGTGTTGACAACGATTTAAGTTTGGTTGAGCGAATTTGGGTTAAAGTCTTGGTCGGGGACTGGGCATGGGTTAAAGTCTTGGTCGGGGACTGGGCATGGAAATCCTGGTGAGTGAAGCTGGGTCCTGGTGAGTGAAGCCAGGTGATGGAAATCCCGGTGAGTGAAGCCGGGTCCTGGTGAGTGAAGCCAGGTGATGAAATCCTGGTGAGTGAAGCCAGGTCCTAGCTTGGAGGGCTAGATTTGGAAAAGTCCTAATTCGGAAGAGTTGGGTGAAAAGTCCTAGCTTGGAGGGCTAGGTGAAAAGTCCTAACTTGGAGGGTTAGGTGAAAATTCCCAACTTGGAGGGTTAGGTGAAAAATCCTTAGCTTGGAGGGCTAAGGTGGATGAAATCCTAGCTTGGAGGTCTAGGTTTGAGTCCCTAGATCGGTCTGGTGACCGATCAGGGAATTGGCACGCTGCTCCCTCGTGGATCGGTCTGGTGACCGATCTAGCGATGACTGATCGGTCTGGTGACCGATCAGGGAGCACACAGTAAGGTTGGGAACCTACTGTGTGGCTCCTGATCGGTCTGGTGATCGATCAGGGAGCAGGTCGTTGCTCCACTGCTTGGCTCCTGATCGGTCCGGTGACCGATCAGGGAGCAGGCAGTTCACTCACTGCTTTGCTCCTGATCGGTCTGGTGACCGATCAGGGAGCACTCAGTGAGTTGAGTTCCCCTACTGATCAGGATCTGAACGGTCTGGTGACCGATCAAAGACTTAGGATTTGATTTCCGCGGTTACTGTTCACTCAGACCTTGACCGATCAGGATGGAGCCTGATTGGTCTGAGAGTGGCCTGATTGGTCTGGTGACCGATCAGGCTGGAGCCTGATTGGTCTGGGGACCGATCTAGAGTGTGCAGCAGATTGCTAGATAGGTCTGGGGACCAATCAGGAGTATGCGGAAGACTGCTGGATCGGTCTGGTGACCGATCAGGCTCCTCCCTGATCGGTCTGGGGACTGATCAGGAGCAGAACTTTAATTCAAATAAGCTATCAGAAGCTCTGATCATGTCTGTTTTCACTGCCGATTCTCTGCTACTTGCTGATTTCTTTTTGATATGCATTGTTAAGCCTATGTTGGAGTGTGCAGGTGATAGCAGGTGATTCAAACACTCAAGGAGGGTCAATGGGAGGCTTTCCTTGGAGCAGGTTTGTTTGTTTCTCCTTCTCAGGTTTCAACGGCAACTGGGGCAGCTGGCTACTGACGGAGACTCAGCTGGAGAGGAGGTCTTCAGTGGACTGAGTGCTCAGGGAGGTCAGGAGGTTCAGGCTGTGCTCAGAGGATGCTGATGGAGCTTGGGATGAAGCAGAAGCTTAAGACAAAGTGGATACAGAGGATCGACGAGAGATAGACAAGAAAAACGAGTGAAGTTTTTGCTGTGGGCTGCGCTTGTGCTCTCTGTGACTTTGTGTTTGAGCTTTGTTGCTACATCTTTGTGAGCTTGTCTTCTCGAGTGTCTCTGTGCTTAACTTGTATCTTCTTGAGATCACTTGTGGAGAGGTTTCTCCACCGAGAAGGAGGCTGCTACTATCCGGAGTTCACCGGGGCTTGATCTGCCGACGATCAAGGGATCGCCCACCTCACGGGCACGCCAAGAAGTAGGGGCAAGTTATCCCCGAACCTTGTATATCGAGGTGTTAGCGTCGGTTTGCTTTCCCTTTGTGTTTTGCTTGCTGCTCTTTATTTCTGCTTCTGTGTTTTTGTTTCCGCTACTACTAATCTGATCACGCAGAAGTTTGCAAAGAACAAGCGTTTTTGTGTCTGGCTACATTCACCCCCCCTCTCTAGCCATCCGAACTTCAACAAGTGGTATCAAAGCTTGGGGCTCTGTACAAGCAGCTTAACATCCGAGAGTTATCGACAAGATGGCTGGAAGAGAAGGAATGAGTACAAACCGACCTCCACTCTTCGACGGCACAGATTTTCAGTATTGGAAATCGAAGATGGAGTTTTATTTGAAGACAAACATGAGCATATGGTTCTTGGTTAAAGAAGGTTTCATCCCTCCAAGAGATGTTGAAGGAAAAGATCTCGATTTCTCATGTTGGTTGGCTGAGCAAATAAGAAGGAGTGAAGCAAATGCCAAAGCGGTGGTCACTTTGCAATGCGGGTTGACTAAGGAGGAGTTGATCAAGGTGGGTCCTTTTACAAGTGCTAAAGATCTTTGAAACAAAATCTTTGAGCTCCATGAGAGAACTCAAGACACCCGGAGAGCCAAGAAGGATTTGCTTCACAACCAACTCCAAAACCTCACCATAGGAGAAAATGAAAAAGTAAGTGAACTCCATGGACGGTTTAAAGAAGTGTTGAATGGTCTCCACTCCATAAATGAAAAGGTAGAAAATAGAGACCTAGTGAGGTATGTACTCAAAGCCTTCCCTAGGAATACTTTGTGGTCATCCATGGTGGATGCCTACAAGGTTTACAAGAATCTTTCCTTTGTAAAAATAGATGATCTATTTTGTGAGATGAAATTACATGAGATCTCTAACCAAAGTCCCAAAGAGAAAGGGATTGCTCTAGTGGCAGGTAACAACAAGAAGAAGAAGAAGGGGAAGAAGAAGGAGAAGGAAGTCTCTTCATATTCATCCTCATCCGAGTCCGAGGAGGAGGGCAGCTGGTTTTCTTCCTCCGAGATGGCCAACTTTGTTAGAAGGATGATGAGGAAGAGCCGGCGCCTCAAGGGTAAAGGTAACCCTAGTGAAGTTAAGATTGATAAATCTAACATTACTTGTTATGAGTGTAGCAAGAAAGGGCATTACAAGGATGAATGTCCAAAGTTAAAGAAGAAGAAGGATAAATCAAAGAAGAAAAAGAAGGCCTTGAGGGCCACATGGGATGAATCGTCCTCTAGTTCATTCGAAGAAGAGAAGGAGGAGAAGTACACTCATCACCGTGCCCTCATGGCCATAGAGGATTCAAATGAAGAGGAGAGTGGAGACGAATCAAGCTCCTCAACCGCGCCTTCATCATCTTCGGATGATGAAGAGGTAATCTCTCCCGAGTTAGATAAGTGCTATAGAACCATTGCATGTCTAGCTAGGTTGCTTAAAAAAATCCAAGAACAAAGTTAAATTGTTGAAATTGGAAGTAGAAGAATTGAAATCCTCTAGGGTGGAGGATGTTAATGATTTTCATGATGACTCGCATGTTAAGACCCTTGAGAATGACAATAAGGACTTAAAGAGAAAAGTTGAAAATCTCAAGAATGTTCTTGAGAAATTCTCATCTAGCTCCAAAACCTTAGATATGGTATTAAATTCCCAAAGGGCGGTTTACAACAAGGCCGGTATAGGTTACCGACCTAAGGAACCAACCTTTGTATCATTAATGTCAAGAACCCAATTTAGACCATCAAATGATTCTAGGGTTCAAAAAGTCAAAAAGAAATTGATTAAGGCATGGGTGCCAAAGTCATTCATTGTAGATTCCTTAGATCCCGAAATTTGGGTACCTAAGATCTCAATATTTAGAATTGTATAAGCATAAATTGAGGGGGAGCATCTATCAACATATGTTGTTGATAAGTGGTGCTCCAAACCCAAGGCTAAGGTTACACTAGTTTCAAAATGAGTCAACAAGCCTTGAAAATTATTTTTATACATTGCATGAAGGGTTTAGAGAAACACATAACTTGCCCTTGTCATGGATTGCTTAGGACAATTAGGTTTATTGTTGCAATTTATAGTTTCCTGCAAGTTATGATTTATGATATGCCTTATCTCAAGCTTAAGGTGTTTTGTTTGGTAAACATGATCGATTATGCCATAATTTTCTTGTGTGTGTTATAGAACATGAAGGCATGCTGTTGAACAAGTATGGACACATGAATTAGTTAGTGCTAATTCGAAAATCACTATAAAAATCTCACAATACATGATTAGACAAAGAACATGAGTTTAAGGCCTAGGCTTAAGCTTTTCTTATTATTTTGGAGATGAATCTAGATGAGAATGCCATGACTTTGATGTTTGGATGATTAACATGCCCATTTTGATTAATAGCAAGATGAACACATAGTTTAAATTGATCATGATGTGAGATAAGCATGTTTTGGAATTTTAATCATCCATTGGAATTGGCACAAACCTAATTTTGGTTAAGAACAACATGATCACATAGGTTATGATGTTTTAAGTTTCATGACTTGTTTGATTTCCCACTGATCATGCTTTGATATAAACCTGTGTTTGGGACTCAAGTTCATACTTAGAACGTATTCATCAAAATTGATACAAACATGTGTTGTTTCTTCTCATAGAAACTCTTAATTCTTGATATGGAATAACTCTTGGTTAAGAGACCCCATGTTTGGAACCAAGGTAATTAAAATCAATTGAATTAGGGGTTTGGGAATGGCTAAGAATTGAAATAAACCTGATTTCAGAATTGCTGAAATCGGTTTCTGAAATCTGAAACTGAAAAACCTTCTGTCTGAACCCAGATCGGTCCACCGACCGATCAGGGATCCCTTTGATCGGTCCGGTGACCGATCAGATCAACACTGATCAGTAAGTTCCATGATTGGGTCAAAACTCCTCAGTCCGATCTCCTCTCGTCGAATTGTATCAGTTTAATGATCATACTACAAACGAACATGATACAATCCGTTTACAATTGAAATATATTTGATCATCCATTGGTACAAACCTGGTACTAAGGGAGCACAAAATTGTTCAAGTGATACAAACCTGGTACTTAATAGTGATTTGATACAAACCTATGTTGGAATGTTCAAATTCATAAGAAAGGGTTTGTTGAGTCATGACTCCTGTTCTTAATGTCGTGTTTCAAAAATTTTTCTGAAACATCGAATATCAATAGAGTCTACACCCCTGTTGTGGAATGCAAATTGTTAATGCAGTCTGATCAGGAACGTATCAGAGTTTCCAAAATTTTTCTGAAATCTGATCGCTCCCCAGACTAATCAGATATTCTTCTGTATCACGTGATCAACAAACCTTGTTGGTCACGGAGACCAATCAGGACTATGTTTCAGATACAGTTGCATTCCTTACTCGTCCTATGAAACATATACATGTTTGACTATGATATTATTCTGTATATGTTTTCATATGCAATTCAAAAATTGTCCTTTGATTATTTTGGATTTGGGGAGAGACCCGTGTTTGAGGAGGAGGTATGTTCAAACTTAATAACCATACCCTTTTCGATGTTTGACAAGGGGGAGAAAATTGTTGATTAAGTTTTGGATTATTGTAGGGGGAGGATCTTGATTCCCTTACAATAATTGAACTGCCTTCAATTGATCATTAATGCCTAAACTTGATCATTAATGCCTAAACGTAAATCGGGTTGTCAAACAACAAAAAGGGGGAGATTGTTGATGCAGTCTGACCCTGATTGTTGTTTTGGTGTTGACAACGATTTAAGTTTGGTTGAGCGAATTTGGGTTAAAGTCCTGGTCGGGGACTGGGCATGGAAATCCCGGTGAGTGAAGCCGGGTCCTAGTGAGTGAAGCCAGGTTAGATGAAATCCCGATGAGTGAAGCCCGGTGATGGAAATCCCAGTGAGTGAAGCCGGGTCCTGGTGAGTGAAGCCAGGTTAGATGAAATCCTGGTGAGTGAAGCCAGGTCCTAGCTTGGAGGGCTAGGTTTGGAAAAGTCCTAATTCGGAAGAGTTGGGTGAAAAGTCCTAGCTTGGAGGGCTAGGTGAAAAGTCCTAACTTGGAGGGTTAGGTGAAAATTCCCAACTTGGAGGGTTAGGTGAAAAATCCTTAGCTTGGAGGGTTAAGATGGATGAAATCCTAGCTTGGAGGGCTAGGTTTGAGTCCCTGGATCGGTCTGGTGACCGATCAGGGAATTGGCACGCTGCTCCCTCGTGGATCGGTCTGGTGACCGATCCAGCGATGACTGATCGCTCTGGTGACCGATCAGGTAGCACACAGTAAGGTTGGGAACCTACTGTGTGGCTCCTGATCGGTCTGGTGACCGATCAGGGAGCAGGTCGTTGCTCCACTGCTTGGCTCCTGATTGGTCCGGTGACCGATCAGGGAGCAGGCAGTTCACTCACTGCTTTGCTCCTGATCGGTCTGGTGACTGATCAGGGAGCACTCAGTGAGTTGAGTTCCCCTACTGATCAGGATCTGAACGGTCTGGTGACCGATCAAAGACTTAGGATTTGATTTCCGCGGTTACTGTTCACTCAGACCTTGACCGATCAGGATGGAGCCTGATTGGTCTGAGAGTGGCCTGATTGGTCTGGTGACCGATCAGGCTGGAGCCTGATTGGTCTGGGGACCGATCTGGAGTGTGCAGCAGATTGTTGGATAGGTCTGGGGACCAATCAGGAGTATGCAGAAGACTGCTGGATCGGTCTGGTGACCGATCAGGCTCCTCCCTGATCGGTCTAGGGACCGATCAGGGGCAGAACTTTAATTCAAATAAGCTGTCAGAAGCTCTGATCGTGTCTGTTTTCACTGCCGATTCTCTGCTACTTGCTGATTTCTTTTTGATATGCATTGCTAAGCCTCTGTTGGAGTGTGCAGGTGATAGCAGGTGATTCAAACACTCAAGGAGGGTCAATGGGAGGCTTTCCTTGGAGCAGGTTTGTTTGTTTCTCCTTCTCAGGTTTCAACGGCAACTGGGGCAACTGGCGACTGACGGAGACTCAGCTGGAGAGGAGGTCTTCAGTGGACTGAGTGCTCAGGGAGGTCAGGAGGTTCAGGCTGTGCTCAGAGGATGCTGATGGAGCTTGGGATGAAGCAGAAGCTTAAGACAAAGTGGATACAGAGGATCGACGAGAGATAGACAAGAAAAACGAGTGAAGTTTTTGCTGTGGGCTGCGCTTGTGCTCTCTGTGACTTTGTGTTTGAGCTTTGTTGCTACATCTTTGTGAGCTTGTCTTCTCGAGTGTCTCTGTGCTTAACTTGTATCTTCTTGAGATCACTTGTGGAGAGGTTTCTCCACCGAGAAGGAGGCTGCTACTATCCGGAGTTCACCGGGGCTTGATCTGCCGACGATCAAGGGATCGCCCACCTCACGGGCACGCCAAGCAGTAGGGGCAAGTTATCCCCGAACCTTGTATATCGAGGTGTTAGCGTCGGTTTGCTTTCCCTTTGTGTTTTGCTTGCTGCTCTTTATTTCTGCTTCTGTGTTTTTGTTTCCGCTGCTACTAATCTGATCACGCAGAAGTTTGCAAAGAACAAGCGTTTTTGTGTCTGGCTATATTCACCCCCCCCCTCTCTAGCCATCCGAACTCCAACAATAAGGTCAGTCATAAAATGAAACATGAGAGAGTAGCAGGGGCTAAAGCCCTGTGGTCATCCAAATGATACAATTTTCAGAACAAAGAGTGTTTGAGAGATATAAGAATACATCAAAGAAACATCCTCTCAACACTAAATCACTCCAAATGCATAGCCATCCCATCAGGTCATGTCGTCATCGCCTGGAGGAGGAGGAGGAGGAGGAGGGGCCTGATATGAGAGATGCATCTACCGCAGCATCTCGTACATCTCATCCTGTCTGCTCCGAATCCCCTGGAACTCTCCTTGAACGATCGCCTAAAAGCCGAGCTGCTGCTGCTGGTAGACCTGATGATCATCCCGGAGGTCGTGAACCTCCGATCGGAGCTGAGTAAACTCCTCGTGTGTGACTCCCGTAGTAGGCTCCTCATCCAAGATGGACGACTCTGGACGCTGTCTCCATACAAACTGCCCCCGCTGACTCTCAATGCCTGCCAAGGATAACTGACGTGTACCGATCTGGTCATAATCCTTGGACAGGTGCATGACCTGACCACCAGTGACACGAATACCGAACTGTAGCTGGAAGAACTCAGTTAGAACGTGGCAAAATGGCATGTAGATTCCCATTAACACTTTGGGAAAAATGACAGATGGAGGTAAATAAATGAAGGGAGACATCTATATCCGACCTCTTCTCAAGGGCATACATCATCACTAGGTGAGGCAATCTGATTCTTGCCCTCCCCTTGGTGACGATGGGTAGGAGACACTCTAACACAATCTTGTATAACACGTGGCTGAAGGGACTCATAGGCTTTACATCAAAAATGCACTCAGACTCATGCATATGCCTCCTAAAATAATGTAAATGAATTTAGTTGATGGTAACGTCAGGGAACTCAAACGGCTCAACAATGTTAAGAAAATAGGTATTCACATTATTGGATGCCCGACACTCTAAAAACTTAGCCAAGACCATGGCTGAAAAAGGAATGGTGACTCCGGCTATTTTTGACTCATAAAGATTATTGTCAGAGTCAATGCAGGTCAAGTTGGCATAGAATTCCTTGCATAAGTCAACATTGATATCATGTTGACAATACACTAGTTGTTCTATGCCAAAGTGAGTGATCATTTCAGTGATTTAGGGTGACTTCTCTTGAAAGTATGTCTTATTTAAGTACCTACAATTTATTAGAACAAATTCGTTTTCCTCAAATCTCTTTTTACATTCCAAAGACCTAAATCTAGACTATCCTGGGGCTTGCTGACCTTGATGGGATGAACATTCACCCCTTGGTCTCTTAGACACAACCCTAAAATACCAAATACATGTATGCACACCAAGACACCCCCAAAAGGAAAAATAACACAGAAAACATGCACAAAATATCACATTAGTTCCAAAACAAAGTTTAAATGAACAACTGAACCTTGAACAACGATACCTTTTTGCTAATCTCTTCATGATGTTGTTTTTGAGAGATTGACTTGAAGAGGGGAGTTTTAACTAACCCTAAGAGTAGATCCGAGGCAGAGGAGGGCTTAGCAAGGGATTTTAGGGCTCGGGAGAGGCTGAGAATGAGGGAGGAGCTCGGGAGAGGAAGGATCGCCGGGGTGGCACACCAAAACCCTAGGTTTTGGCTACCCCCCGTGCGCCTTTTTCTTTTATAGAACTCGCGAACCAGCCGACTGCCTTCAGGGCAGTCGACTGCAAAAACACACAGAACGTTTCTCACTCTAGGACCAGTCGACTGCCCCTGGGGCAGTCGACTGGTGTACCTTACAGAGCCTTTCTCGTTCTAGTACCAGTCGACTGCCGATAGGGTAGTCGACTGATACTGAATATTAAGTTTCCCAGCCCTAATTTCAGAAATGCCTAACTAATTCCACAAATTTTCAAAAAATCTGAAATTTCATAGGGAGATTTGTGGATCCTATGTCTACTTGGGAAAAATATGATTTTAAATAAATTCACTCCGAATCCCAAGATTGATACAAAACTCAAACTTGTCCAAATTTAGTCATTTAATCACAACTTAAAGTTCTAATTTGGGTCTCCTCTTGATGCTTCCTCCCATACTTATCCATATTACACTGATAGCATCAAGTTATATGGTATTTTCATATTAACACCAATTTCTTTCAATTATAACCCCATTTTCAACCTATTTCTCCATAACTCTCCATTTAGTGTGTCAATTCTCTAGTATTAAGGCTGACTTTAGCCCTTTAAACCTTTTGGTACACTTTATAGCTCATCTATTATCCTAGAAGAAAGCCACCTGAGATCCATTGACCATGGATCCCATTTTTACTTCTAGAGCTCTCCCTTGAGCTTCTAGCCCTAGTTACCTCCCTAGGTAACTCATCTACAAATGCAAGACCACACCGGTGCTCCTCCGGTGCTTCTTGGTTTTCTATTACTACTCTCTTAACCCTATAGACCTTTTTCATGGTCAATTCCTTTTCATTTCCTTTAAATAGCGTTTCCTTGCCCTTTTTGATCTTTTCTCTACCATAGACATAGGGCATCCTCGAATATGACATTTTATCAACATTAACCTTCCTAGGATGGTATCCTAGACCCGACCTACCATTTTTATGATTTTGGTCCTTTGGTATCACGTTCAATCACTTGGACCCTTGAATTACTCTACCTAGGTTCCTTTCTAATTTATCAAGTTTTGCTCTTAAAACTTGATTTTCCTTTTCTAAACTCTTAACCTTAGAATTATTTGACCTAACTTGATCATTTCTAGGTCTACCCATTTTTCTAGGCATATGTCTCCCTTTCTTAGGGTTTATGCCTTGGTCCTTAGTCCTAGAATTCCTAGGTTTATCATGAAACATAGAATTTTGAATATTTTGGCATCCAAAAGTGTTTTTGGTTCTATCATGATATTTAAAACCAAAGTTATATCTAGGCAAATAATTATTAGTATTTCTATCATTCATACACGCATTTTGAGCATAAATTAAGTTAGGGATTACCTCCCTTACCCTTGTAGCTCTCCCTTGATGTGAGCTTCTTTTTCTTTCTTCTTTCTCACATCTTCTAAGGTGCTCCATCTTTTTCAACTCTCCTTTCCTTGGGCATTTTGTATGGTAATGCCCTAGCTCCCTGCATGTAAGGCATCGAATATTCCTTCTTTTCTCCTTTTTAGCCTTTTCATTCCTACACCTCATGTTAGAATTTAAATAAATGGAATTAGGTTTAGGAATTACCTCCTTTTTACCTAGTGGGTACTTATCCTTATAGTGCCCCCTTTGGTTGCAACCAAAGCATATAATGTGTTCCTTTTTCTTTGCTTTGGTGGAGGTAGAGGCTAGGTTGACTTCTTCTTCAACCTTAGATGAGGTAGCTGCTTCCTCTTGTTCCGGCATGGAATTGGGTCTCTCCTCCCTCTCAATCCTTGAGGTGGTGACCTCTTCCTCTTCTTCTCTTGAGGAGGTCGATGATCCTTCACTTAATTCCTCCTCTTCACTTGAAGAAGTTGACACTTCCTTTTCTTCTTCTTCTTCTTCTTAACCAATTTGGCTTTTCTCCTTTGGATCTTGCACTTGTGTAGGATTTTCATGATATTCTTTCAATTTGCTCCACAATTCACATGCATTTTGGTATGCCCCTACACAACTCAAAATGTTATTAGGGAAGATATTTATCAAAATGCTAATTACCTTCTCATTGGCTTTTGCTTGTGTTTATTGTTCTTGATTCCAATATCTAGGCATAAGCTTCTTCCCGTGCTTATCCTTTGGAATCTTGAAGGTCCCTTCAAGCGCAATTCTACATGCCCAATCCATTCCGAACCAAGTCTTGATCCTCACCCTCCAAAAGTTGAAATCTTGATGATCGTAAGGCGGTGGAGTGTAGATGTCTTCCCCCAACTTATCTTCCATTGTCTTTCTTCCTCCAGCGTATGCTCCCTCGGCGATTAGTCCAATGAGAGCGGTCCTTCGCTCTGATACCAATTGATTGGATCGATTCCGTATTCTAGAGGGGGAGTGAATAGCGTTTCTTCGATTCTTTTCACCTACGTTGTTAGTTGCGCAACGAAAATACAAACAAAATAAAAACTAACAACAATAAGCAACGCTAACAAACCAGATTTACTTGGTATCCACCCTGGACGGTGACTAATCCAAGAATCCGTCGGTGGATCACTCCCCGGATAACCTCCGGCTAGCCCTTGTCGCTCCTTGTGGGTGGAGAAACCTCGCCACAGCACCTTGACACAACCTGAGCACAAAGACTACTATCTTGCCTTTAACCAAGACAAGATTCGTCAAGCAAGATAGTAGGAAACGAGCTCCTTTAAATAGAGCTCGAGTTTGAAACAGCCGCTACCAGTCGACTGACCCTGGTGCAGACGATTGGTCCCACTCAGATTCGACTGTTACAGTACAACGTTCGAATCCAGCCAACTGTTCCAGTCGACACCAGTCGACTGCCCCTGGGACAGTCGACACCAGTCGACTGCCCCTGGGACAGTCGACACCAGTCGACTGCCCCTGGGACAGTCGACTGGTCCAAACCTAAGCCTAGGGTTTCACTCCCTGAGTACATTTCACTCCGCACTCGAACCCTCCCGGCTTAGCCCCTGAGTATAAACACTCATAGTCAGACCCTCACAACTAGGTTGACTCTTCATCAGCAGCCTCGACTGTTGCCTTCACGCCCTCTTCATCTTCGGCCCTCGTCCCTCGGATGCGCACGCAAACCTCCAGTTTGCCTCCATGCCACCCTTCACGTATGCCTCGAAGTCCGCATCCCTCGGCTCAATTTCCCTGCTATCCACGGTTCCTCGGATGCGCACACAAGCCTCCAGCTTGCCTCCATGCCATCCTTCACCCGAAGACATCAACCAGGTTCATGTGTACCTGTACACCTGCACACTCATGTACACATATTAGTCCAACAACAAATCCTAACTTAACCATATTGCCCACACACATCAAAACCCCATGATCCTCCAGATCATCTCAGGGTCGATTGCCTTAACACGTCTTCCTCTCGCCATCATCGACGTTTGCCCTACGTCTTCGTCTGCTTCTCGTCGCCGTCCAAGCGTCTGCGTCTTCGTTTGCTTCGCGGACGTCCAGCGGCGCTTCCGACGGCGTGATACGGTACTTCCGGCGGCGCCGGAGGCGTTCCGCGACGCTTCCGGCGCCGCCGGTTTTATTTTTGTTTATTATTAATTTAAAAAAAATTTCACAAAAAAATCTTATAAATTTTATTTAAAATATATTTAAAATCAGAAATCATATAAAAAAATCAGAAATTCATAAATTTAAAAAATTTAAATTACATATTAAAAATTTTAATATAAATCAGATAAAACAATTCCACAAATTTAAATATATTTAGAATTATAAAATTTTAAATTTTTTATTAATTCTTATAAAATCAGATACAATTTAAAATTTAAAATAGATAAAAAATTTTAAATCAGATTAAAAATTTTAAATAAGATTTAAAATTTAAAATTTAAATATATAAAAATTATATTTAAACATATAAAATTAAAAATCCATATTTAAATTTAAAAAATTAACTTTAATTAATTCAAATAAATCTGATTTATATTTTCATAATAATTTTTTTCTAGTTTTATATATATATATTTTATTCATTGATTATTTTTGTTATTAATTTCAATTTTCAGCGGCGTTGATTGAGATGATTCTAAACCATATCAAATATAGTAATTCCATCTACTCAAAAAGACATTACTTGGAGTTATGCAACATGTTCAGATCCTAAAAATCCAAATATTGTCACTTGTATTTTTTTGTGGTAAAATAACAAATGGCGGAATTTATCGACGTAAACTGCATTTAGTTGGAGGCAATAGAAATGTGAAAGGTTGTCCGAAATGTCCCGAGCATGTTAAAGAAGAAATTAGAGAGTTCATGCAAAAAAAAGAGTAATTTGAAAAATCAAATGGATTTGGAAGATTTGGAAGAACATGAAGATGACCATCAAACTAAAGTAAAAGGAAAACAACCAATATCTGATTCAAGCATCCATCCTACGGTCCAAGGTAAAAAGTGCAAACAAACTGGACCTATTAATCTTTATTTTATGAAAGATGTTGATGAAATTGTCAAACAAAGACGTGCAAAAAACAAAGGACAATTTGATGAAAATAAAAAGAAGTTGAGAGATATACGGTTGAGAAATTTGCAAGATGGATGTATGATGCTAGAATTCCTTTCAATGTTGTTAAATATGATTCTTTTGATCCTTGTATTGAAGCTATTGTATAATTTGGATCTGGGATGAAACCTCCATCATATCATGAAGTGAGAGTTAAGTATTTAAAGAAAGAGTTGGAAAATACGAACTTGCTCCTCAAATCCCACAAAGAAGATCATGTTAAGTTTGGGTGTATAATCATGGCAGATGGATGGACAGATTGAAAGGGTAGGACTCTTATAAATTTTTTGGTAAACGGTCCCAAAGGAAGTGTTTTTGTTGAATCAGTTGATGTTTCAGGCTATTCTCACACAGCTGACAAGATGTTTGAGTTACTTTCTAAATTTGTGTATTGCATTGGAGAAAAAAATATGGTTCAGATCGTAACAGATAATGCAAGTTGCAATGTCAGTGCAGGGAATATTTTAAATATATATTATTTTCAAATTTTAATTAATAATTAGATATTTGGATCATATTTTTATTTTTTGACTAATTTTATTTTTTTTAAGTCGTCTTTTGGAAAATCGATTTCCACACTTGTACTGGACTCCTTGTGCAGCTCTTTGTTTAGATTTGTTGCTTGAGAATATATTCAAAATTTCTCATCTTAGAAAACTGCATGAACGGACGTTGATGGTGAATGGTTATATTTTTAATAGACCACAAGAATTGAGCATGATGAGAGAGTTTACTGGGTAGAGAGACATGGTAAGAACCGCAAAGACACGTTTTGCAACCGCTTTTTTTACTTTAAAGCGGTTTCATGTACAACAAGCAAATCTGAAAAAGGTGTTTACATCTGAAAAGTGGGCAAATAGTCGATTTTCGAAGGAGGCTGCAGAAAAACGTGTAGCAGAAGTGATATTGATGCCTTCATTTTGGAAAAATATGGTTTTTGCATTTAAAGTTGGTGGCCCCTTGGTGAAAGTATTGCGACTAGTAGGTGGTGAAAAAAGATCTCCTATGGGTTATATTTATGAGTCAATGGGCATAGATAAAGAAGCTATTGCTGCATCATTTAACAATAATGAAGAGAAATATCGAAGTGTTTTTGAATTCATTGACAAAAGATGGAACATTCAACTCCATCGACCTTTGAACGCAGGTGGATATTTCTTGAATCCAGAGTGTTTTTACTCAAACCCTTACATAGAAAATCATACAGAAGTGATGGAGGGTTTATACAAGTGCATATCTAGATTGGTGAGAGGTGAGAATTTACAAGATCAGATCACGAATCAATTGGAAAATACAAGAAAGCAGAAGGACTTTTTGGTTTGCCAATGGCTATCAGACAAAGAACTTTAAAATCACCAGGTAAATTTGCAAATAATTTTTTGTGATATTTCAATATTGGATGGTATCATTGCAATAAAGTTAATCTTATAATCTATATGCTTTTGTGTTTCAAGCTGATTGGTGGTCTTCTTATGGTGCATCAACGCCTGAATTAAAAACATTTGCAATGAAAATTTTAAACCTCACATGCTCTGCTTCAAGCTATGAACGTAATTGGAGTGTTTTTGAACATGTAAGTTAGAGTTTTTTTTAATACATATTAAAAATTATATTATGGACTTAACCTTTGATTTCTTAATTTTTTTTGTAGATACATTCCAAGAAGAGAAATAGGTTATTTTAACAATGATTGAATGATTTGGTATATATCAAGTACAATAGAGCTGTGAGGAATAGATATGACATGTGAGATAAGATTGATCCTATTTCTTTGTCAGAGATAGATGATAGAAATGAATGGTTGTTGGAAAAATTAGATGACAGTGATAAAGACAATGAAAATGATTTTGTCTTTGAAGGTGAAGATTTGCGTTGGAGTGATGTAGCCCGAGCATTTGGGGTTGGTGAAAGTGCATATGGCTTTCGATCTCGAAATGCATCTTCTTCAAAAGGAGCATCATCATCTGTTTCAGCAAAAAAAAAATTCGACTCAAACTAGTCCTGTAGATGAAGAAGAAACTAACCTTGATGATGAAATTGAAGAAGAAGATACCGATGGATACAAATCAAGCGATGGAGCTGATGACATAGATTTGGATAATGAAGATGAAGAAGATGATGATTTTGATATTTGATATTTCATTTTCATCTAAGTATCCATTCAGACTTTTAATTTATTTTTAATTTTTTGAATAATTGACAATTTTATCAAGTTGTTATGGTCATTTGGATTTTCAAAGACATTTTCAAAGACTTTTGATATATATAATAGTCCTTTTATTTATTACGCTTTTTTCCATAAAGCCCACGCTTCACTTTGTGTTTTATGCCCCAAGACCCTTGAGCGCTTTTTTGCACCTTGCGCATGTGAGAACTATGATCATGTTCATCCCTAACCCAACCAACGTCTCTATTTAGATCCAAAAATTTACACACATACCTAAGTATATCACATGGCAAGGTTTTACAAGCTCAAAGAAATAACTTAAGCACCTATCCCCTAAAACATAATCAACTCCACCAATTACCTCATGGTTGGTCATGCATTCCCTCCATTAATCATAGCTAACACATCAAAAGAATTGACCTCAAGCCACAAGCGTTTGCACAAAATTCATCAATTAGAAAATATCATAAATTCCCCATGTGACTCACGGTAGGAGCATTACCACCTCACAACACTTACTAATCAAAGTACAATAGCAATATCCATTCATTCAGAATAACCCTAAACCAATCAAACCTTACCTGAGATGCTCCCATGCTCACAAGCCTCCTGGGATCCAATCGCAGCAAGATTCAGACCTAATGAAATCTGCAACCTCGAAAAGGAAACACCATTAATGATCTTCTTCTCTATTGAATGCAACTCCATCCCAGAACCTACCTCTATTGAAAGAGAGAGCAAGTCGTCGTCATAAATGAAAATGGCGATAGGATCAGGGAAGGAGGGAGAGGGGCTCAGCTTCGACTTCGGCTTGCTCACACGAGGAGAGGAAGTCTACGTCGGGCGAATACAAGGGGTGAGAAAGGAACTGCACAGCTTGCGTGCCGCGTCGAGGAGAAAAGAGAGGAAGAGGAGGCTAGCGTGCGATGCCGACGTTTGCTGTGGTAGAAGAGAAGGCCTCGCGTGCGTCCCTAGGGCATGGATCAAGGGCAAGGAGGTGGCGCTCTTGCGGCTGGCTTTCCGTGCGAGAGATCGGCGCGATGGTTAGGGCACGGGAGAGGAAAAACAAAAGGAATGAGAACATAATATATATAATAAATTTCAAAAATTAAACTTTTCCTCAAATAATTCTAAAGAAATATATCTTGAGTGCAATTATCCTCACAAACATTTCTAAAATTTCAAAAAAATCTTCCAAAATTTTCTATAAAGTTATTTCCATTTTAACCCTTATTTATAATATTTTATTTGTCGTATTTTACACCTCCCTATGCAAAGAGTTGTTGTACTAAGATAATTGTCACGCCTCCAAAGGCGCATGCTTATTCGAAAATTGGGCAACATCTCCCCTGTACGGCGGAGAAGTTTAGACAAATCAGACATAATCTCCTCACCAATCTAGCTCAGCCACAATCGGCTGGCATCATAACAAAAGAAAATAAACACAATCACGCAGTTTATAATAATTTGATAACTCAGCCATCATAAACAAAAAAAGAAAACCTACATACCAAAGAAAATTCAAGTGTATCTATAATTACGACAAAACTAGACCGATACCTGATAAATGAAATGCAAAACTCACAAGGTGCAGAAAAGAAAACAACTAAAACCAAATACCCAAAACGACTACACCGAGGGGTTGATAAGTGGACCCTCTCCTGGTTCCAAGAAATGCAACTACCTGCTATCTGAAACAAAAAGAAGAAGTAGGGATGGTGAGTCAGGGCGGACTCAGCAGGTATTGGAATAGACAAAAAGCATGACATATAAAGATAATAATAAGTAGAGAAACAACAGGGTACAGTCCATAAGTAATATAAGAATACCTAAACATGTATAACATATAAAACAACATGGCATAAAACAAAATGACAACTAAGTATATACAAAAAACCTCATGATATCACAATATCCAAACATACATGCATGTCAACCAAATGCAGCAACCATAGCTCATATTAATGCAGTAACCACAAGTAAATACATAAATGCAATAGATGCATATGATGCAATAACATGTGTCACCCCTAACGCCAGTCAAGCTACCAACACATCACATCTGTGTGACTGAGTGGGTAGGGTTGTGACAACTGTACGCACTCCAACGAATACCACAGATATGTGTGGTTGAGTGGACAGGATGTCCGGGAGCCAACTACTACAAAACTCCGATATATAGGGGAGCTATCAACAACTCTAATATCCCTCAAAAACAACGGTGAGGGTGTCACTGCTTGCCTACAACTCCAACATGTGTGGCATAACAGGACAGTTGCTCACACTCTAACAACTACCACAACAACAAGTGGTTGAGTGTACTGAGCAACTAAATGACTAACGATGGCTTAATTATATGGAAGTCCAACAGTTATTAGTATGCAACGTGCAGGTATGGTGCATGCTACAAGATGCACGAACAACCAGAAAACCAACGAAGCAACAAATCCAACAAGCATCAACGATGCAACGATACAATCAACCAAGTATCAAAAACCAACGATTATGACTATTAGGTAGGATAATTCTAATGCCAAATAAACCTAGTTGTGTTTAATGAACCTCTAAGTACTCACGTACAAGCGATACTTTACAGAACATAAATTCAACAGAAGACTGTACAGATACAAAATTTCGAATACTCGAAGATCAACAAAAAAAGTATCAATGGCGACATAAAATAACAACAATAAGATCAAGGTCAAACAGACCTATAAAGACATAATAAGTCATGCATTAAGATAAACGAACTACAAGAGTATAAAGGAGAAGTACCTGCCTTTTATGTAGAACGTATACGAGAAGACCTTCCACGATCAACTGAACGAGTCCGAATCAAGGTCCTGAATCAATACATATGTTTAACTAACTATACAATTAAATAAATTAGTTAAACTTCATACAAACAAAATTAAGATAAACCCTTATTACAACATCTACTTACTTAATTGGCCCTTAAACACTATAGGTTCATTCTTAACCTAACCACCACACTTAGGTTGTTAGGTCAATTTTCGAATCAAACGCCCATTATTCATAGTAGAGAAAGATAAATCACCCAAACACCAACACAGATCTTAACACTACATGATCCAAACACAACACTTAAGAATCTCTTATTGTAAGAAAACAAATGATCAAGCTATCAAAAACCCAATCCACATGAGTTGCCCAAAACAAATCAAATTAACTCATACTACATCCATACACCTCACA
The DNA here is from genome assembly GCA_024364735.1 of Boesenbergia rotunda. Classification (NCBI taxonomy): domain Eukaryota; kingdom Viridiplantae; phylum Streptophyta; class Magnoliopsida; order Zingiberales; family Zingiberaceae; genus Boesenbergia; species Boesenbergia rotunda. The sequence goes on along the minus strand of JAGFNQ010006335.1, from coordinate 371,346 downwards.
GAACTCCATCAAACATAGCAATATTCATAAAACACATCCAACACAACCCATAGCCAAGATTAAAGATAACACACGACAACAACATCTTTAACAGTATACTGGATTAGTCAACCATCACCCACCTAACAATTAATCAATTTACTACTTACTCTATCAACTCATTAATTAACTAAAAATCCAACAACAGCCAACTCCGACAATTGCTGCAACAAATACAATAGCAATTGGACCACTGCATTGGTCCCATGCAACAACCACAGCAACTAAGTCCTCTTGGACTCAACAACAAAAAATGGAAGAGAGCTTTAATTCTAAACAATAACATTATCAACTCACAATGCTACCTTTTGTCCTCAAATTCACACCTAGTAATATCCATCTCAGTAGAAGGGAGGTAGAACTGAAGAAGAAATTCAAAGAAAACGAACCAGGGAAAGGAGATGGAGATGGCATCTCAATGACTACTCAAGATCCACGCCTCGAGTGGAGGCTTAGTCGTGATTTAGGGCATGGGATGGCGACGTTGCAATGGCCGGAGTAGCATTTGGCGACATTAAGGGCTAGTGGACAAGGGTGTCGGCTCTCACTAGGTCGGCGGCCGGATCAGCAAAGAAAGACACCTAGGAGGTGATGACGTCGGCACCGAGGAGAGAGAGAGATCGAGGCAGTCACGGGGGGAGATCGAAAGAGATGGGGAGGGAGGTGTGCGTCGGGGAGAGAATAGGGCGAATTGGGGAGAACTGAATCGGGAGAGGAAGTTTTTAGGTTTTATAAGAATTTTTAGACTTTTGCAAAAAGGTCCCTCTAGTTTCGTTAATCCCAACTAGTCCCAAAACTTGCCTTTTTAACCCTTAAAATTCAGTATTTAACATTCTCCCCCACTAACAAAAATTTGGTCCCCAAATTTAGCTAGTGAACCACAACAAATACTAGTCAACCATAACATGTACTAGTCAACCACAACAGGTATCAACAACCCAGATATAATATAAAATACTAAATAAAAACCAACCATACGCACCTCAAGTAAATAGATGAGGGTAGCGAGCTCTGATCGTATCCTCGAGCTCCCAAGTAGCTTCCTCATCAGAGTGGTGTTGCCAAATAACTTTGACCAATCGAATTGTCTTGTTCCTCAACCGATGTTCCTTGCGGTCTAGAATCCGCATAGGTACTTCCTCGTAGGTCGCATCTGGTTGAAGTATGACCGACACCTCCGTTAAAACATCTGAAACACGAAACACGTCGTGAACTCCAGCCAATGACGGTGGTAATGCCAGACGATAAGCTACTGCTCCAAAATCTAGAACGATCCAATATAACACGGAGCTAGCTTACCTCGCAACCCAAACCGCTTCACCCCTTTTGTGGGTGACACTACGTGATCGCTCACGGAGAACTCCAAGGTTCTGCGTCTCCGATCTGCATAACTTTTTTGGCGATCCTAAGCCTCTGACAGCCTGCGTCTGATAATACGGACTAGCTCTGCGTTACGCTGAATACTCTGAGGACCTAGTGATGTTTGCCAATACTAGTGTCACGATGAACACTCAAATTTAGATATTTATAAAACTGAAAACCCTTTGGCTAACAAAATAGAAATGTAGTAGAGGGGCCTCAGGTCGTATTTTTCCAAGGACTAGTTGAATGGATGTTTAATTCGAGCTTGCAAGTGTCTGCCATTTGATGTTTTGGGTTTTCTAATAAAATGGGGGGGTTTTGGCAATAAGGAATGAAATAACAATTCGGAACAGAATAGAATGAACTCAACTAAAGCATGGAACAAATAAGGAACTTGCAAGAACTATACTTAACCTAATTGATAATTGAGCAACTAAATTCAAAGCAATAGACTGAAACTTAAAAACTAAACTTCAATGCAGGAAATAAATTGCAGGAAGTAATTGCAAATTCAAGAGAGCTAGAACAAAACTTGGCTTAAGAACTTGACTTGAGATGTGAAGGAAACAAGCTAGAGCAATTTAAGAAATACATGTTAAAAACTAACATAATCCTAATTAGAACATCAAATGAGTTTATCAACAAGATTTCCCTTTGTCGTCACCCAAAGGTCTAGTTATGAACCCCCTAACTCGAAAATCAATGAAGGCAAACTCCCTGATCAAGTTTGCTGCGAATTAGCTTCCCTGATCGGTCAATCGACCGATCAGGTCCTCTTCTGATCAGTCACGGGACCAATCAGAGAACCCTCTGTCCGGTCACCGTGATCGGTCAGTAGCTGAACCTCCTCCACCGAACTCTTCTTCTCGACCCGCTGATTCGCGATTGGCCTCAAATCCTTCAGGTCAGCATCGGAGAACCCCTCCGGACGATCCCCCAGCTTCGGTCGATGAAAACCCGCGAGCAAATGGAATCGATCGATGGAATGGAACTTCGGCGAGACCCTCACCTCAGATCCTTCAGCTGCGAGATCGGATTAGCGAATTGAACTAGAAAATATACCTCATTGTTCTGAAACCTTGATGAGAAACAACTTGATGTGGCCGCGCGATCGGATGAGAGAAACTGATGCAAAAATGATGAAGAACTGATGAAGAAATCGGAAGAACAGCTACTCTGCGACTACTCTGCAACTGGCGAACTCGCGACCACCTTTCGAGCGGAAGAGGGAATTCCCTTTTAATTAAAACCATTTGAATTTGAACAGCCGAGATCTTCTTTGCTCCATCCAACGGTCAGATCAAGTCCAATCTGAACCAAACTCCCCAGATCTTGATCAATGGTCATGATCTACCTGTCCTTAGCTCGGATCAACCAGATCTGTAGCGGATGGCTCAGATCATCCCTTCTCTTGCTTGGATGGTCTAGAACATCTTGAGCTTGATCCGACAGTCAGATTGCTTCTGATTTGGATGAAATTTTCAGATCTTGATCTGTGGTCATGATTGACTCTATCTTGAACTCGGATTGATCAGAAGTTAACCAATGGCTCAGATCTAGCCGTTCTTTGATCGGACGGCTCATATTAATCCAATGCTTGATCACCTTGATCCGGATCCAATTCTGACTCAAGTTTGACCCAATCTGATCTAGGTCCATGATCATTTGAAGCATACAAAATTAGATTCACAATTAATGCCAAAAATATCTCAAATATAGAAAGATTTGAATCAAAAACTAAAATAGAGGAAATACGTGAAACCTAATATAAATGCAAACTTAAGCATATAAAAGTGGATCAAAACGTGGATTTGAGAGCCTAAATTTATCAATAAAATGGTAGTTATCACCTAGCAACTCCCATCCTCCTCCCAGAGGGTGGGTGTCCTGCAAGCTCTACCATACACTGCCCAGAAAGGTGCCATCTGAATAGCCGAATGATAGCTATTATTATAGGCAAACTCAACCAAATGCAGGTGATCCTCCCAGTTGCCTCCAAAGTCCATAACGCAGGATCTCAACAAATCCTCTAGCGTCTGAATGGTACGCTCAGACTGTCCATCCGTTTGCGGATGAAAGGCTATACAGAATAGAAGCTCGGTGCCCATGGCCTGCTACAAACTCTGCCAAAACCGCGAAGTGAAACGCGAGTCTCTATCGGATATAATGCTCAAAGGAACACCATATAGTCTGATAATCTCACGGCAGTAAAATTCTGCCAGCTTGTCCAGTGAATCTGTCCTCTGAATCCCCAAGAAATGATCAGATTTGGTTAATCGATCGACAATCACCCAAATCGCTTCGTGTCTTCTACGAGACCTCGGTAATCCCACAACGAAATCCATAGTAATGTGCTCCCACTTCCACTCAGGAATAGGGATCTTCTGTAGTAATCCAGCAGGTCTCTGATGCTCGGCCTTCACCTGCTGGCATACTAGACATCTAGCAATAAAATCCGCGATGTCTTTCTTCATACCGTTCCACCAGTAGGAACGTCTCAAATCTCGGTACATACGGGTTCCGCCGAGATGTATAGCAAACCGAGATCGATGAGCCTCCTGAAGCAACTCATCTATGACCGGATGTGACTTAGGTACGCACAATCTCCCTCGGAAATATAGAATACCCTCGTCATCACGTGTAAAGTCAGACTGCTGCTCTGAGGCTATCCGGCTGCCTAGAAACTGCAGATACTGATCACTAGCCTAAGCTTCTCTAATTCTCGTCCTGATCAAAGACTGAGCAACCATAGTCACCAATAACCCTTTCTCTGTCTGACCGTGCTCCTCCAGTCCCAACTCTAAGAAACTCTGAACTAAGTCTGTGACCATGACCTGGTGACAAGCCAAAACACTCCGGGATTTTCTGCTCAGTGCATCTGCAACCACATTAGCTTTCCCTGGATGGTAGCTAATAGTACAGTCATAATCCTTCAAAAATTCCATCCATCGCCTCTGACGAAGATTCAGTTCCTTTTGAGTGAATAAATACTTGAGGCTCTTGTGATCCGTGAAAATTTCAAATGTGACGCCGTAGAGATGATGTCTCCATATCTTCAAGGCAAAAATAATGGTCGCAAGCTCTAAGTCATGAAGTGGATAATTCTTCTCATGCTCCTTCAAGCTAACAAGAAGCATAAGAGACTACCCGTCCATGCTGCATCAAAATGGCACCCAAACCCTGATGAGATGCGTCAGTGTAGAGTGCGAAATCGTCGTCGCATGAGCTCCTGAAAACTGGTCTCGGAAGCATCTGTCTAAACAAATTTCATGCCTTTTCTGGTCAGACGTGTCGACTGTGAAGCGATGCTGGAAAACCCTCAACAAATCATTGATAATAACCAGCCAATCTGAGAAAACTGCGCACCTCCTGAACTAACTTAGGCTGCTCCCAACTGGTGACAGCCTCGATCTTCTGGGGATCTATGGAGATAGCTCTACTGGAAACAACGTGTCCGAGAAAAGCCATAGAAGACAACCAGAAAGCACACTTGTTGAACTCCGCATACAACTGCTCCCGTCGGAGCGTCTCCAGAATGATGCGAAGATGGCGCGCATGTTCCTCCTCGGAACGGGAGTAAATCAGGATGTCGTCGATGAAAACAATAACGAACTGATCCAAATACTCCATAAAAACCCAATTCATCAGATCCATAAATACTGTAGAAGCATTGGTAAGCCCAAATGACATTATCATAAACTCGTAATGTCTGTACCGTGTGTGGAAAGTTGTCTTTTGAATATCTGAATCTCTGATCCTCAACTGGTGATATCCTTACCGCAAATCAATCTTAGAATACACTGAGGTATCCTTCAACTAATCAAACAAATCTTCAATACGAGATAAGGGATGTTTGTTCTTAATAGTCACTGCATTCAACTGCCTGTAATCGATGCATAAACTCATAGAACCATCCTTCTTCTTTACGAATAAAACTGGTGAACCCCATGGAGATACACTAGGACTAAATCCCCTATCAAGCAACTCCTGAAGCTGGACCTTTAGCTCGTCCAACTCTTTAGGCGTCATATGATACGGAGCTTTCGATGCCGGCACAGTCCCCAAAATCAACTCAATCATAAACTCAACTTGCCTTCTGGGAGGCAAACCAGGAAACTCCTCTGGAAATACATCTGGAAATTCTCGGACCACTAGAACATCCGAGAGGTACTTTACAGATAGGATAATTCTCGGACCACTGGAAATTCAAAAACCAACGATTATGCATCTACACTACTAGGTAGGAGAATTCTAATGCCAAATAAACCTAGTTGTGTTTAATGAACCTCTAAGTACTTGCGTACAAGCGGTACTTTACATAACAGAAATTCAACAGAAGACTGTATGGATACGGAATTTCGAATACTCGAAGATCAACGAAAAAAGGTATCAACGACAACATAAAATAACAACAACAAGATCAAGGTCAAGCAGACCTATAAAGACATAATAAATCATGTATTAAGATAAATGAACTACACGAATACAAAGGAGAAGTACCCGCCTTTTATGTAGAACGTATACGAGAAGGCCTTCCATGATCAACTGAACAAGTCCCAATCAAGGTCTTTAATCAATACATATGTTTAACTAACTATACAATTAAATAAATTAGTTAAACTTCATATAAACAAAATTAAGATAAACCCTGATTACAACATCTACTTAATTAATTGGCCCTTAAACACTATAGGTTCATTCTTAACGTTGTTGATGCAGTCTGGCCCTGATTGTTGTTTTGGTCTTGACAACGATTTTAGTTTAGGTTGATGATAATGATTAAGTCCTGATTGAGGATTAGGCATGATATGGAGAATCCTAGTCTGGAGGGCTAGATGTTGGAAAAATCCTAACCTGGAGGGTTAGGTGTGAGAAATCCTAACTTAGAGGGCTAGGTGTTGGAAAAGTCCTGATTCGGAAGGGTTGGGTGAAAAGTCCTAGCTTGGAGGGCTAGGTGAAAAGTTCTAACTTGGAAGGTTAGGTGCAAATTCCCATCCTGGAGAATTAGGTGAAAAGTCCTGGCTTGGAGGGTCAGGTGCCTAGCTTGGAGGGCTAGGTTGGATGAAGTTCTAACTTGGAAGGGTTGGGTGAAAAGTCCTAGCTTGGAGGACTAGGTGAAAAGTCCTAGCTTGGAGGGCTAGGTGAAAAGTCCTAACTTGGAGGGTTAGGTGCAAATTCCCAACTTGGAGAGTTAGATGGAAAAATCCTTAGCTTGGAGGGCTAGGGTGGATGGAAACTTAGCTTGGAGGGCTAAGTTTGAGTCCCTGGATCGGTCTGGTGACCGATCAGGGAATCTGGCACACTGTTCCATCATGGATCGGTCAGGTGACCGATCCAGCAATGACTGATCGGTCTGGTGACCGATCAGGGAGCACACAGTGAGGTTGGGAACCTACTGTACTGCTCCTGATCGATCCGGTGACCGATCAGGGAGTGCGTGTTTCACCCACTGCTTGGCTCCTGATTGGTCTGGTGACCGATCAGGAAGCAAACAGTGAGGTTGAGTTCCCCTGCTGATCTGCACCTGATCAGTCTGGTGACCGATCAGGATCACTGTGCAGATCGTTCCAGAGAACGATCAAGCGTCGTAGGTTCCTCTCTATGATCGATCAGGACGGAGCTTGATCGGTCTGGTCATGTTCTGATCGGTCTGGTGACCGATCAGGAGGCTGCCTGATCAGTCCGGTGACCGATCAGGAGGTATGGACTACGAAGCTCAGAAATCGCCCAAGAAAGGGGTGGATCGGTCGGGTGAACGATCCACAACCTGGGATCGGTCTGGTGATCGATCCAAGAGAAGTCACAAAGAAATCGCGATTTCTGATTGAGCGTTGGGGATCGATCAGGACGGAGCCTGATCGGTCTGGACCCAGCCTGATCGGTCTGGTGACCGATCAGGAGTCGCTCTGATCGGTCGGGTGACCGATCACTTTAATTCAAATTGCACTATCAGACGCTCTGATCGCATCTGACCATATCTGATTCGCTGCTGTTTGCCTCTGATATTTGATTTACTGTATGATATACTGCTCTAACAGTCTGATTAAGCTGCAGGTGACAGGGGAGGATTCAAACATTCAAGGAGAAGTCAATGGAGGCTTTCCTTGGAGCAGGTTTGTCCGTTTCTCATCTCAGGTTGCAACGGCTGGAGCTGCAGGACTGAAGCCGCTGACTGAAGCTTGGCTGAGGGAGCTCAGGAAGTTCAGTAAGGGTTCAGTGGTAGCTGGCATTGGCAGTGAGGCAGCTGGAGGCTGCTGGAGATGAGGTCACTTGATGCTTAGTGGAGAAACAAAAGGGACGGAAGATAGCTTCAGTGAAGCAGAGTTCTACAGCTTGTGTTTTGAGTTCTTGCCGCACTTGTGTTCTCCACATCAAGCTTGCACGTTCTGAAGTCTCATCCTCTTGAGCAAGCAGCTAAAAACTTGAAGCAACATTCCCTTACTTGAGCGCTTGAAGGAGAGAACAAGGAGCTGGGAGTCCAACAGCGGGAAGACACGAGGAAGGGTTTCTTGCGTGAGATCGCCGCTGGGTGGAGCTCAGGAAAGCTTGCTGTGTTCTTGTCCTTGCTAAGTGTTTGAGTAAGATCTTTCTTGTTGTTTCTTTGTGCTTAAACTTAAATCCGTGATTGAAACGCTGTGGAGAGGTTTCTCCACCGAGAAGGAGGTTGTTTCTTATCCGGTGATAACCGGGGCTTGATCTGCCGACGATCAAGGGATCGCCCACCTTAAGGGCACGCCAAGGAGTAGCGGCAAGTTATCCCCGACCTTGTAAATTCACCTTGTTAGCGATCTTGCTAATCTTGCTAGTTAGTTTTCTGTTTTAGTTTCTGCACATTCTGTTTTTCATACTTCCGCTGTGCTACTAACAACTCCAAGTGCAGAAACTCGCTAAGTTCTTGAAGTAAAAGTGATTGGCTATATTCACCCCCCCCCCCTCTCTAGTCATCCCGTTTCCAACAAACGTAAGCACCACACTTAGGTTGTTAGGTCAATTTTCGAATCAAACTCCCATTATTCATAGTAGAGAAAGATAAATCACCCAAACCCCAACATAGATCGTAACACTACATGATCCAAACATAACACTTAAGAATCTCTTATTGTAAGAAAACAAATGATCAAGCTAACAAAAACCCAATCCACATGAGCTGCCCAAAACTAATCAAATTAACTCATACTATATCCATACACCTCACAACAACTCCATCAAACATAGCAATATTCATGAAACTCATCCAACACAACCCATAGCCAAGATCAAAGATAGCACACGACAACAACATCTTTAACAGTATACTGGATTAGTCAACCATCATCCACCTAACAATTAATCAATTTACTACTTACTCTATCAACCCATTAAGTAACTAAAAATCCAACAACAGCCAACTCCGGCAATTGCTGCAACAAAATACAATAGCAATTGGACCACTGCACTGGTCACATGCAACAACCACAACAACTAAGTCCTCTTGGACTCAACAACAAAAAATGGAAGAGAGCTTTAATTCTAAACAATAACATTATCAACTCACATTGCTACCTTTTGTCCTCAAATTCACACCTAGTAATATCCATCTCAGTAGAAGGGAGGTAGAACTGAAGAAGAAATTCAAAGAAAACGAACCAGGGAAAGGAGATGGAGAAGACATCTCAATGACTACTCAAGATCCACGCCTCGAGCGGAGGCTTAGTCGTGATTTAGGGCATGGGATGGCGACGTTGGAGTGGCCAGAGTGGCATTCGGCGACATTGAGGGCGAATGGACAAGGGCGTCGGCTCTCACTAGCTCGGCGGTCGGATCAGCAAGGAAAGACACCTAGGAGGTGACGACGGCGCCGAGGAGAGAGAGAGATCAAGGCAGTCGCGGGGGAGATCGAAGGAGATGGGGAGGGAGGTGTGCGTCGGGGAGAGAACAGGCTGAATCGGGGAGAACTGAATCGGGAGAGGAAGTTTTTAGGTTTTATAAGAATTTTTGGACTTTTGCAAAAAGGTCCCTCTAGTTTACTTAATCCCAACTAGGCCCTAAACGTACCTTTCCAACCCTAAAAATTCAGTATTTAACAACAATAATACCCCCTTGTGATTTATCTGTCTTTGTCCAGCTTGGGGCACGTGATATTAGACTATCTGAGATAAGCGTTATCATCTTTTGCTCCTAAAATATCTTTGTATCTACAAAATGTGAGGCTAGGGAGTAGACAACAAGCCTAATATTTAAATGGATAATGAGAATGTATGTACGAGTCAAAGCATAGAATTTATCCACATTTATCTATAGCAGCTTTAATATACGTCTTAGATGTAATATTATTTATTTGATAAATATAATTTAATTTTTGAGCCTATATATATATATATATATATATATATATATATATATATATATATATATATATATATATATATATATATATATATATATATATAATTTTGATCTCAAATCGGTAAAATTATAATTAAATTTTAACAAGTAAATTAGAGAGACGATTAAGTCAATCATCTTAAATTAAGGATGACAATTTTCCCCGCGGATTTGAATATCCACAGGGAAAATCTGAAATGGGACAGGTTTGGGGAGATATTATCGGGTTTGGATTCGGATTCGGGAATTTTTAAAAATCCCCGAAATATATTGGGGCGGATATGGGGATGTTATCCCCATCCCCGAACCCGCCCCGATATCTTTAATAATAATAAATTATTAATAATTATTAAAATAATTCAATAATATTAATATTAAAGATGTGTGAAAACCCTAATAAGTAATAAATCGTCGCTCACTCGCCGCCTCGCATAAGTTTTCGCCGCCACCCACAAGTTTTCGATTCTCTGTCTGGTCTCCCAGCCGTCACTCGCCAGACAAGATCTCCTTTTGCTCCGTACTCTTCGTTCTTAGTCAGATCGCGTTCGAATTTTTTTTGAGGATATGAAAGAGACCGGCTTCGATTCTAATTTTTTTTTTTGAGGATATGGATATTTCAAGTGGGGATGAATATTTCAAATGGGGATGGGGACGGGGATGGAGATTTACTCCCCGTGGATTCGGGGACGGGGATTCCCTGATTAAGTAGAGGCGGGGATGGGGACGGGTTCGGGGATGGAAATTTACTTCGGGGATGGATATGGGGATGGCAAACCCGTCCCTCACCTGCCCCATTACCATCCCTATCTTAAATATTATATTATTTGTTTGATCTCTCACACAATTATGAAAAGTCAATAACTTTATAACCTTTAATTGCTTCTAATGAATAATCAAATAAATATATATTTCAATTAATACATATTAATCTATTTATCTAATAATTTTCATAAAAGAAATATGATATATGTTGAAAACTATGTAAATTTCGTTTTATTCTTTTCCTTCCGTCAAAGTAAACACATCATTAATATATTTTTTACATAAAAATTAGTAAATATTATTATTTAGGGCACGTTCCATTGGGCCACAATGACCGACGGAAGCTTGCACAGAATATAAAAATCTATTATTTAAAAGAATATTAAAAAGAAAAAAGAAAAATATTGTAAAAAATATTATTAATGAAAATAATCTGTTTACATCACAAAATATTTATATAGAGAAGCAAATTCTAATAAAAAAATCGCAACTAATTTACCATCCTAAAATTATTAATATGAAAGTCTAAAAACAAAAATTATCAAAATTATTAAAAGTATTTTAAATATAAAAATACTATAAAATTATGAAAAATAATATTGAAAGATATCGTCAACTTATGAGGAGATGTATCCATAGGGTATAAATTCCCTTCTAAGTAGTGAGTAGGAATCCTTTGTCCTCAACTCCCCTGACCCCATGTCCTACACTCGTCGATGATGGTCAGCGAGTCATTCGATCGCAGATTGGATACCATCGGCAACCTTTAGCCGTTGTTCTGAATTAAACTATATCCTGGGGCACGGTGAACTATGGGAAGGTCGCTCATCCAACTCTTAGCCGAGCGTATATACCTAGATTATAAGATAATAATAATATTTAAAACATTGCAAACATTTTAATTCTATTGATCCCGGCCTTGCCTACGGATAGGTTCATTGGTCGGGCCCGCCAGCCAGCCTGGCGTCAGGAAGGTTTAGTAGACAGGTTAGCGAAGGTATTCCCGGGTGGATTCCCGAGCCCAGGAGCCCCTGGGAACAGTGTTTAGCTGGCCACGAATGAAGTCGGTTGGGCCGACCCCCAGCCATTCAACCAGTCCGACGCATGGCAACCCACGCCCCAATCTCACCACAAGGGTTAGACCCCAACAGAATCAGACAGAAACCACCCAGCCAACCCCTGACTCAGGGCGTACCCTGCTCCTCCACTCTGCCAGTCGGACACGTGGCTGCCCATGCTCACTGGCCATTACCCGACGTCCCCAACACTTGGACCCGCCAGTCAGCTCTCGGGGTACGGACTATCTCGCCCCTATGCCCCCTATATCATCACATCAAGGGTACGACCCTGCTCACGGGGTTCCACACGCCTTACTCCTCTCTGACACTTCTCGCGGTCAGTCCGCCCATCCAGTACTCTCGTACTGCTCGAGTACCCTGCGCCATACCGTGCCACTCCTAGGTGCTCCCTACGAGCTGACAATTAGCACACTCTTGTCTCGTCAATACGGACAAGGGTTGTCTGCCCCCCGGTTATATAAACTTCGTACTCCCCCTACTGCAGGTACACGCGCGTAAGCCCTGTTATCTATTGCCCCATTTCAATTCAGTTCCACTAATATACCTGCGGATACTGACTTGACCGTCGGAGTGCCTAACCGGGGAAACCCCCGGCGGGTTTACTAACGGTCATTGTTTTGCAAAGCCACGCCGGAGCGCGGCCAGCTCGCTGCCACCTCACCAACTCGTGCCAACCAGGAGACCATACGACCCTTAGGATCGCCACCTCGCTTCGCGACAGGATCAAATTTGGCGCTAGAAGGAGGGACACCAGTAGCCTGATCGGAAGCGGAGATGGAGGAGCCTAACCGGGTTTGGATCACTCCCGAAGAATATGAGCGCCCCTTTCCTCCACCCGCGCCTTGCGGTCAAATCTTACACGGTCTGGCCCGGGTCGGGGGAAGCATCTATATCTTACTGGGCGGGGATGGACCAAACGGAAGAACGCAGTGTCGAAAGGAGAGTGTATGACCTTACGCACGTCAGTCCAAGGGAGCTCTCACCCTCCAGACTAGTGGAAAGGTGCATCTGGCAACCTCTACGTAGCAGAGGAAAGTCCTAATTTTCTCAAGGGCAAGCTAGCAGTCCGATGCACACGAATCATAAATCGAGATCCGCTCTCACTATCCCTGGGCGCGGCTCTCAGGCGACGCGTGACGATCCACGCTCCCTGAGATGTCCTCGACCGGGAAACCTCGGCGTGGCTCTCAGGCGACGCGTGGCGATCCACGCTCCCTGAGATGTCCTCGACCGGGAAACCTCGGCGCGGCTCTCAGGCGACGCATGACGATCCACACTCCCTGAGATGTCCTCGACTTGGAATCCTCGACGCGACTCTCAGGCGATGCGTGGCGATCCACGCTCCCTGAGATGCCCTCGACCGGAAAGCCTCGGCGCGGCTCTCAGGCGACGCGTGGCAATCCACGCTCCCTGAGATGTCCTCGACAAGGAAACCTCGGCACGGCTCTCAGGCGACGCATGGTGATCCACGCTCCCTGAGATGTCCTCGACCGGGAAACCTCGGCGCAGCTATCAGGCGACGCGTGGAGATCCACACTCCCTGAGATATCCTTGACCGGGAAGCCTCGGAACCCTCGGATCAGCTCTCAGCCGGTCGCATGGCGGCCCACGCTCCCTGAGAGGTCCCCCGACCGGGTGGCTATCTTCTCGCTCCGTGAGAACCTTTCCCTTGGATCGTCTCTCAGTCGGACGTGTGGCGGCCCACACTCCCTGAAAGGACCCCCGACCGGGCGGTCATATTCTCGCTCCATGTGAGCATTACCCTCAGATCGGCTCTCAGCCGGACGCGTGGCGGCCCACGCTCCCTGAGAGGTCCCCCAACCGGGCTGCCATATTCTCGCTCCGCGCGAGCTTTACCCTCGGATCGGCTCTCAACCAAACGCGTGGCGGGCCACGCTCCCTGAGAGGTCTCCAGACCGGGCGGCTATATTCTCGCTCCGTGCGAGCTTCACCCCTGAACCGGCTCCCAGCCGAGAGCGTGGCGATTCCTAATCTCTGAGGCTTCAATCAAGTATTCCAACTCTTGCCTTGAGGACAAAGCGGGAGCAAGATCAGCACCCAGCCCGGTCCTCTATTCTTGGGCATCGTCTGAAACAAGCGCCTCACTCCGGGCCCACATACGGGCTACGGACAGTTAAGTCTTCATGACCACGATAACCTAACTTCTTGATCGAGCGCACCTCAGCCGGTCCTCGAGTGGTTCGCAGAACCATCGCATGCTTAGGATTTCCTCCGTGCTCACCCGGGTGGGCCACCTTGAGGGAGTACTATCTACTCGCAGAATCCTAAGTGCTTAACTACCCGATTAACTAGCACACAACGACCCTAACATTGTCGGCACTCGCCTACCGGAAAAGGGCGGACGAGCACACCTTCCCCCATTCGGGTCACTAACACTCAAACACCAAACACACATAGGCAGAAGTATACCAGGACGAGGACGACGGAAAGAGAAAGTAGCATTCATAGAAGATAACTTGGCCTTCGCCTACAGGAGAAAATAAAAAAAAAGCAGCGCGAAACTATGGCTTAGACGCAAAAGAATGAGACGGGGCCCGACCCTGCATCTTCTCCCACTCTTTTCCAATCACCTTCAGCTTGGCCTCCAAAGCCGCATAACGCTTGCGCACTCGTGAGAGGTCGCTGTGGCAGGCGGCTAGTTCCTCTTCCTTAGTCCTCAGGTCGGCGCGCAGCGTCGCAACCGACTAACCAGCCTCCTGGAGCTCCGCCTTGGCCTTGGCCAGCTCCGCACGGGCCTGTAGCTCCTTAGTCCGAGCCTGACGCTCGCTTCGCTCCAGGAGAGTGATGTGCTGCCGCATTTGGGTAGTGGTTGTCCGGGCCAAGTCCCGCTCCACCAGATGTTCCTGAAGTTGCACCTCGGCACGAGCGGCGCGCCCCTGAAGGGTCGCATTCTCAGTCGGTAGTGTATTCCAGGCCTCCTCGTCTGGTTGCGATTGTGTACATCGGAGCTGAGCCTCCAAGGCCTCCCTCCGGGACTCTAATCGATGAAGGGACCGAGTCTGAGCGGTAAAGGAAATACCCATATCATAAAGTACACCGGTTAGCTGCAAGGGAGGCAAAAAGTTAGCCAAGAAAGAACTGGGCGAGCAAGAGTTTTCAGGAAAACATACTCGACAAGCCTCCGCCATGAGGCCGTTGGCTCTGGCAATGGGGTCTTGATGGTCAAATGCCCGCAAACCATGATGCAGGTGGTCGCTTAAGGGGGCATGCAGATAAACCACTCTAGCCGACCCCAGTGGCTCAAGGTCGGGGGCCTCGTAGCCGATACGAGGGTCTGCCCGCGAAGGCAGGATCAGATGTATTGGGTCAGGGCCCGTAACCCCCTCGGGGAAAGAAGGAAGGGGGATATCAGGTAGCACGTTGGAAGAGCCAGTGGGAGTAGAAGAGACCGCCGGTCGATCAACCTCGGAAGCGGAAGACACAGGGACGGTCGGCGTAGATACCGGCGAGACAGGAATCTTCGGCAAAAGGGAAGGAGGAGGTCTATTAGGCCGCATGCTCGAAGAAACGGCCTGAGTCGAAGGAGGCACCGGCAGGGTATCTCCTGGGGTGGAAGGAATGGGGACGACAGGCGCAGAAACCTACAAAGCAGGAAGCCCCGACGAAGGAGAAGAAGAGGGGGTTCTCTGCGGGAAGGTGGTCGTGATCCCAAAGGGAGGCGAACGGTTGCCCGGTTGGTTCCGATGGCACCTGGTTTCCAAGGGGAAAGGATCTGCGTCCGAAACCTCAACCTCGGAATCCGGCGCCGCCTCTTTTGACGCCTTACCCTTACGTGCAGGAGAAACGTCGGTAGGGTTTACTGTTAGGGAAAGAGATGCTGAAGTAACCGGTGGAGCGTTAGCCGGATTGGCGAGCATAGCCGCCATTGCCGCCGTAAACGCATCCTCCTCCTCTGCTATCCCCGCTACCAGAAAGTCATGCAACATTTCGGAAAGGGTGTCGGGACATCGAAGGGGATGGTTGGGGAGGGAAGTGTAAGGAAAACGAAGGCGGTGAGGAAGATAATCGTGTGCGCCCTATATAGGAGAGGGCGACTAATCCTAGCCGTCGGAAAAAGGGTTGCCGGGAAAGGTAGCACTCCTCAGAACCCTACGATGGAGTCTTCGAAGAAGCGAGAGGGCGCGATAAAACAAAGGTGGGCCCGGCGAACGGACGTTTCGCTACCCAAGGTGATCAAAACGAGTGACAGACACTTCGGTGCCTGGGAAACCACTAAGCATGAGACGCGTGTCCCTGCCAATTAATACATCCAAGAGGGAAGACGGAAAAGTTTTCAGCCAGGCGGCTTGAACAAAAAGGAGGTTAGGCTGACCCAAATCCCCACAGGCCAACTCCCACTAATCCCTTGGTCCAGGTCCCGGTCGGACGCGTGGCGGCCCACGCTCCCCGGATTCCACTCGATCAAGAGGCCAAATCCACACGGGATAGCTCCCGCTAATCCCTTGGTACGGGTCCCGGTCGGACGCATGGCGGCCCATGCTCCCCGGATTCCACTCGGCCGAGAGGCCAAATCCACACGAGCTAGCTCCCGCTAATCCCTTGGTCCGGGTCCGGGTCCAAGTCCGGGTCCGGGTCCGGGTCCGGGTCCCGGTCGGACGCGTGGTGGCCCCACGCTCCCCGGATTCCACTCGGCCAAGAGGCTATATCCCCACGGACCAGCTCCCGCTAATCCCTTGGCCCGGGCCCTTGGGCGGGCACATGACAACACCTGCCCCAAGCCCAGCGGCCAGATGTTCACGCAAGGGCATGAACTGGTGTGTCACTCGAACGTTCGCCAGGACTAAGGTTCTGGGTGCATGCTCATCCTAGCCGCGAACACTTAAACATCGGTTAAGGGCTCGTAAAGACCACGCCTATCGTTCGACTTTGTGTCCGGCTCACACTCACAATTATTCAGATCCCTAATGATTGGAAATGAAAGCAGCTACACTTGCTACAGAGTAAGCAGAGAAGGAAAATCACATGTAAAGGAAAATGTGCAGTACAAAATCGGGGGTCGGGTGTCCCCTCATTACAAGAAAGGAGAAAATGAAAAGTATAACCCTCACTTGAAGGGTTGTTTCGTTATGTCGGGCAGGTCTTTACACATGTCCCGAAGCTGAACCGCTGCGGGAGGCATATCGGGGGGTAGATACCCACCCCGTTTGAGTTGCCGAACGATGCTAACCCCTTGGTGCATCATTACAGCAAGGAACCGGCGGGAGATCTCGTCAGTGTGAGCCTTGGCGTTGATGCACTCCAGCCTAAGGGCTTCCAATCTTTCAGCTTCCGCCTCCTTGTAGGAGCGGAGCTCTGTCAGCTCGGCCTGAACCGCGTCCCAGGACGCTTGTCGCTTACGCAGCTCTTCCAACTCCGCCCGAGCTGCATCCCAGAACGCCTGGCGGCCGCGCAAATCCCACAGTTGGTCCCGCAACGAGCCAGCTTCCCGCTCCTTGGCCACCAATTGCGCTCATAATGGTGGGATAGCCTCGCTGGTCGAACGGAGATCGACCCTGGTCCTCAGAAGGCCCGTCAGCAGCCCCTCCTTGAGTTTGCGATCGTGGAGCCGTGCTTCCTCAGCCTGGGCCAACCTGGGCTTGCACCTGAACCACCTCAGCGTCAGCTGAAACAATCTGTTCTTTGGCAATCTCCAGCTCCTCTTGAGTCTGACGCAGTAAGTCCTGAAGGCCGATAACTTTCACCCTCAAACTGCTCAGTGAGTCGTCGTCGGAAACCAGCTGGGTATGACGGAGCTGGGCTTCCAGGTCCTCCATACGCCGCTCGGCTTGATACCGGGCCCTGGTGTGGTTCAGCATGGATATGCACATGCCATAACCTTGGGCCCAAGCCTGCAAAAAGATTTGGTGACACTACGATTGGAAGAAGAGTAAGACACGCAACAACCGGTAAACACATACCTGGGTAGCCGTGGACATGAAGTCATCCGCCCATGCACTGGGACCAACCGAGCCACCCGCTCGCAAGCCGGCCACAAATCCATCCGCCACCATACCATATAACCAAACATCTCGTGACCGTATGGGGGCAGTGCCACTCGGTACCTCCATGCTCATGAGCTAGTCGGATAGCGAGGGTGGTAACATGTGCAGCAAGTCTTCGCCTGTACGCCCTTCCGGCCGAGGCGGGGACACTTCCCCCGGAGGGATCACAGCTAACTCCACCGGTAGCACTAAAGGAGAAGGGGGTGGCAGTGCTAGGGGGTCAGCCATGGGTGCCTTGCCCCTCTGCTTTTTGCTGGGCCGACTGGAAGAAACCTCTAAGGGGTCGGCCGAGTCAGGCACGGGCTCATCACCTCGGGGTTGCCTCAACGAGCGACTTAGAGGTCGAGTATCCTCGGAGCCCGATCGAGGGGTTCCTTCATCTTCAGACTTGGGGCAGGTGACCAAGAGCCAGAAAGAGGCGCCTCATGTTCCGCAAGCTGCTCGGCCCGTCATCCCGCGGCGGGCACCTTTCGCTCGTCCAGCAGCTTTTGGATACACTCCTCCATCTCCTCAGATCTCAGTCCATAACCCTCCTCGGGCCGGATACATCATCTCGGCTACCGAGCAAACAACGGTCATGCGGCAGTAAAGAAGCAAGAAATAAGAAAAGAATGCTTACCAAGAGAGTCAGACCGAATAAATGGAGCGGGAATGAGCCCGAACGCGGACAGGATGGGCTCACATAGCAGTGGCACGATGGAGAAGTGTCGACCACCGGGCACGGAGAGAGCACTCTCGAATGCAGGGAACTTCCGAGAATCTGTATGATGAGGAGGTGTCTGGGGGGCGTCCTACCGAAAACCACAAGGCCAAGTCGGGAACGCAACAGGGCGAATGAAAAGGTACCTACCCTTCCAACCCTTGGTGGAGGAGGGAAGTTGAGAGAAGAAGGATGTCCCAGGATGGGCTTGGAAGAAGAACTCGTCCGATTCTTGCCTTTTCAGATAGAAGAAATGATGGAAGAGTTCGGCCTAGAGAGGAAGTCTATACAATTGGAAGATAATAACCAACCCACAATGAAGGCGGATGGAGTTGGGAGTCAATTGGGACAGATTAAGACGAAGGTAGCGGCAAACCAAGGCAATGAAGGGATGAACGGGGAAACGCAACCCCGCTTGCAAGTGATCTCGCGAGATGGTGGTGTAGTGCTCCGGGGGTTTGGCAGGCAGCAAGACGTCATGGTTGGACGGAATGTGGAATTCTGCCTTAATGGCATCAAGATCGCAATGATCGAGGGTAGACTTTGCAGTAACATACCATGGAGCTCGGTCGCGAGACGAAGTGGCAATGAGAAGCAAGGTGAGGAAGGAAACCTAACCAGTAAAGAGGTTGCCGGAGAAGAAAGTCGGGACCGGGGGTTCCGCCGTAACCCTAGCCAGAGGTAGAAACACAGTACACCGGTGTGAAAGGTGAAAAGGCGGTGGTAAAAACCTGTTTATACAGCCGCATGGTCTATCAGAACTGCCCGATGGTAGGCCACAGCAGAAGGCGGCGGTCAACAACAATCGTCTGATCAGGCCCAGAGGGGCCCGGGAAACGAAGTGCCCCGCGCCCAACTTCGTCCTTCAAACGGCGAGCACCTCTCTGCTCGAAGAAGGAATGGGGAGGGGACACGTGGAACAATCCTCAGCCGAAGCATTAATGTCAGAGATTTCGACCTGCTTAAAGATACCGAGCAGCAGGAGGGGAAAAGACAACTGATGTTATGTCGATGGCCGACCAAGGTCCCTGGGCACTGACAAGTTCGTCAAAAGGCCCCGAGAGGGGACCAAGATGTCCCGGCGCGCCAAGCTTACTTCAGCGGGCGATAGTCCAGTCAGTCGGACTCGCCGCCTCCTTCGACTAGACTCGAGGGGGACGCTTATGATCCCGGCCTTGCTTACGGGTAGGTTCATTGGCCGGTCCCGCCAGCCAGCCTGGCCCAAGGAAGGTTTAGTAGATAGGTCAGCGAAGGTATTCCTAGGTGGATTCCCGAGCCTGGGAGCCCCTGGGGATAGTGTTTAGCTGGCCACGAATGGAGTCGGTTGGGCCGACCCCTAGCCATTCAACCAGTCGGACGCATGGCAACCCACGCCCCAATCTCACCACAAGGGTTGGACACCCAACAGAATCAGACAGAAAATCACTCAGCCAACCCCTGACTCAGGGCGTATCCTGCTCCTCCACTCTTCCAGTCGGACACATGACTGCCCACGCTCACTGGCCATTACCTGACTCGGTCCCCAGCACTCGGACCCGCCAGTCGGCTCTCGGGGTACGGGTTATCTCGCCCCTATGCCCCCTATATCATCACATCCAGGGTACGACCTTGCTCACAGGGTTCCACACGCCTTACTCCTCTCTGACACTTCTCGCGGTCAATCTGCCCATCCAGTACTCTTGTACTGCTCGAGCACCCCGTGCCATACCGCATCGCTGCTAGGTGCTCCCTACGAGCTGATAGTTAGCGCACTCTTGTCTCGTCAATACGGACAAGGGTTGTCAGCTCCCCTGGTTATATAAACTTCGCACTCCCCCACTGCAGGTACGCGCGCGCGAGCCCTCTTATCTATTGCCCCATTTCAATTCAGTTCCACTAATATACCTGCGGTTACTGACTTGACCGTCGGAGTGCCTGACCAGGGAAATCCCCGGCGGGTTTACTAACGGTCACTGTTTTACAGAGCCACGCCGGAGCGCAGCCAGCTCGCTGCCACCTCACCAGCTCGTGCCAACCGGGAGACCGTCCGACCCTTAGGATCACCACCTCGCTTCGTGACAGGATCATCTATCATTTATCCTCTAATAGTTAGCTTTCTATTTGCGTTTGTCTGGAGGGTTAGGGGCATAGTTTGCGGGATTAAAAAATAATTAATAAAGTTTTTTTAATCCCGGACGATTAATTTAGTCTCATAAAAATTTTCTATCGATTGTCAAGGTAAATCGAAAAGGGGTCACGGTGAACAGTTTAGAAGTTTAGCGTCCCAGGGTTCACATCCCATTTAGAAGAAAAATTCTTATAAAATACGTCATAGTTGAGATCGAACCGCAGATGACTAGGATGCTAACTAGTTATCCTTCCGCTACACTATAATCTCGAGGGCTAGTTTGTAGAATTAAAATTCTATGCAGGATTAATTTAGATTAGAATTAGATCACTCAAAACTGGAGCATACAATCGTACGGTCCAATTAAATATTATTAAAGTTTAATTTAACATTTGATATGAAAATCATCGTGATCTAGACTAAATAATTTTTATTTTAAATCAAATTAATGATAATAATATATAAATAATAAGTTGACAATAATATAAGTTGATAATAATATTAATGATATTTTATTATAATTTTTAAATTTATTGTTTTAAAATATATATATTTATATATATTTAATAGGACAATTCGAAGAAAGTCTATTTAAAATGAGTAATGATTGAGAGAATAAAAATGAGAGAATGAAAGAAAAGTGAATAACGTGGCATTTTATATGCACACGTTTGATTATCGCTTAGATATCATTGACGGCCTTCGGCCGCTATCCCGAATCAAACTATATCCTAGGGACACGGTGAATCCGTCGGAGATCGCTACATGCAAAATGTCACGTTATTCATTTTGCCTTTCAATCTCTCATTTTCACTGTCCCTATTATTTTTCATTTAAAATATGTTATGATGGATTGAATTAATTAATTAAATTTTTATTAAAAACTTAATGTTTTTTATTCACGAACGCTTTATTCTACCGGAAAGAAAAATTAACCTATCTCGGTGGCTCCAGTGCGAATCCAACGGTATACCCCAAATTCTAATTAATTTAACAATGAGTAATCAATTATTGTAATATTATTAATATAGATTTGAAGGAGGAGGCGCGATCAGGGGCAGGCGCACAGAGGTTTAGCCAAGGGTTGCGGCGTGGTTCTGTCGTCGGGCGAAAACCAAATACATAAGTGGTGGTGGCATTTTTGCAAAAAGATCTCCCAAATTCTAGTATTTGCAAACCGCTCCCTAAATTAAGGTTTGTTTCATTTTAGTTCTCCAAAATTTCATATTTGACAAGTTGTACAGCATATATATATATATATATATATATATATATATATATATATATATATATATATATATATATATATATGAGAAATGTAATATTGCACACCTTACGATGCAGACTTTGTAAAAAAAAATTCGTTTTTAATTTTTTTTTGTGTGCTTAATATTATAACCCAACTCCTAATTCTTAAAGGTAAAAACTGATTAGCATAATAAGAAGCTTAAAAAAATAAACAAAAAAAGACTAAATATATATACACACACGAACAAGTTACATTGGGAAGCAGCATTGTGCCCCTTGCGCACCCAACATAACATCAATTTTTTTTGTTTATTATTTTTTTAATCTCTTGTTATACTAATCAATTTTTATCTTTAGGATTTATGGATTGAGTTATGGTAATAAAAAAAATTTCGGATGCACATCGGATATGAAATTTTTTTTGAGGTGCTCATGGGTGTGCGGTCGCACCCCTTATGTTGCACACCCTGTGAGGACCTGAAATTTTTTTCATTTTAATTTTTTTACTTAATATTATAACTCAATATCTAAACCCTAAAGATTAAATCTTATTGACATAACTAGGAGTTTTAAAAAAATTAAGATGCTCACGGAATATGCGAAGTAAGAGGCACGATATATCAAAGCTATATATGAGAAATATTATGCTGCATATCTTACGTCACAAATTCCATAAGAATATATTTTTTTTAATTATTTTTTTTGAAATTTAATATTATACCTTAATGTCTAAATTTTAAAGTCAAAATTTTAAATGATTAAGGTCGAAATTAAAAAAAAAATACTAGATACCTAAAAGTATGTAACTTGAAGACCCTAATATAATAGAGATCCTAACATATTGGCATATGCCTTGGCTCTTACTTCAACTTCATAATAGGAAAACTCCAAGGACAATAAGTGTAAAGCTGGGGCCGATGGTCCAACTGGATACCATTTTCAACTTCAACGATAGGAAAACTCCAAGAGCAATAGTTAATCATCCTGATGTCCATGTTGGAACACAGATCCAACATTCACACAACATAGATCTGCAAAGAAAAATTAACTGGTCTTCTTGGTTCTTCTTCACAGCTATCGGGATAGCTTTCCTGCTCTGTTCAGCTTCAACAAAGGTAACTAAACCATCTTTCTTCTTGATTTATTATTCTATGGCAAAACAGATGTATATATTCCTCTTTGTTGCTCCTTTTTGGTTTGTATTATATATTAATTTGTTTCTGAGATCTCAGGTATACTATATGCTTTTGCTTCTATTACAGATGTGTTTCTGAGATCCCTGCTAGTATGTGTTTTTTAATAGATGAAAGATGATTATGAATACTATCTAATTTATCTAAAATCGTTGATCAGTGGCAGCAGCTATGGACGTAGTCTCGCCAATACTGGAGACTGCCGGTGCAAAATCTGTCATCAATAAACTAATTGATGCAGTCCTTACTTATGCGCAAGATCAATACTACTGGAAAACTAACTTGCAAGAAGAAGTGCAAAAGCTTCAACACTTTCTTCCTCAGATCGAAGCTGTTGTTAGCTTTGCCGAAAATAGATTAACTATGTCAGAATCTTCTGATGGAGCATTAACGAAGTGGCTGTGGCAGTTCAGGGATGGGATCGATGAGGCTGACGAAGTGCTGGATGAGCTGGAATATCTAAAACTGAAGAAGAAAGCTAACAGTGGCAAAAATAAGTTCTCTAGAATGTTTGATACTTCCGTTAAAGCTGCAAAAAGATTAGTGAAATCTGATGATGTTCTTGAGAGATTAAGGACATGCGTAAAGAACTTAAATAACTCTGCTTCAGGTGTCAATAATTTTCTGGAATTGGTGGAAAAAACAGGTGGCATCAGTACTGGACAAATGCAGCAGGAGATTCTACCTCATCACAGTAGGATCACTTCTAGTTTGCCTGAATTATCTTTCATGGGACGTGAGGAAGAAAAAAGGAAAATCATCCAGTATTTGCTGGGAGAGTCAGTGAAGAATGTGCATTGCCTTCCTTTGGTAGCGATGGGTGGTATGGGGAAGACTGCGCTCGCTCAACAAGTTTTTGATTATTTTAAAAACGAGAAGAAGGAACACTCTGACATCAAAATCTGGGTATGTGACTCCTTACCTGTTCTCAATGCATCAAGTCTTATGAAGAAAATTCTGGAGTGTCTAACTGACCGATCTGAATCTGGGCCATTGGAACGGATACCAGAGAAGCTCGAGGAGAAGTTACATTCCAAAAGATTTTTACTTGTCCTAGATGATGCTTGGGATGACAAAAACAAGAGAGAGTGGGAGAAACTATGTATTCCGTTGCTTATGTATTCCGTTGCTTCATGGCCAAAAAGGTAGTTGGATACTATTAACAACTAGATTGGAATCAGTTGCGAAGATGGTCTCAAATGTAATCAAAGGAGGCGCAATGAAGCCAATGACGTTGCAGGGCTTATCAAATGATGAATGTCGTTCACTGCTCTACGAGCATGCATTTACTGACCAAGACCCAAATGAATTCCCACTACTTAAAAAAATTGGCGAAGAAATAGTGGAGAAATTGCATGGCGTGCCTCTTCTAGCAAAGTCAATTGGAGGAGCACTGAACAATAAATTGGAAGCAGATTACTGGACGAGAATTTCAAGAAGTGAAGTTTGGAAAATGCCACAAGATTCAAACTCCGAATTCATTCCAGCTCTAACACTCAGTTACAAGATGCTTCCACCACGCTTGAAGCGGTGCTTTTCCTACTGCAGCATATTTCCTCAAGATTACGAGTTCAATAAGCAAGAGCTAGTGTGCATGTGGGTGGCAGCAGGCCTAATTTACTCTGATGGATCAGAGGGGGGCTCGGATGAGGACATAGCTAACTATTGGTTTGATATGTTGTGCAACAAATCTTTCTTTGATGTTCATATAAACAATGCTTTTCTGAAGGGCAATTCACTTTATGATTCACAAGAAGACTACTATTACACCATGCATGATATGCTGAACGGTCTTGCTCGACATGTCTCGCGGTATGAATGTTGTCGAATTGTGCATGACAGTACTCCAAATTGCATTTTGGATTATAATACCATCCACCATATATCTGTATCTATTACCAGTACTACAGATGCTCAACTCGGTGATCTAGCAAAAATGGTGTACAAATTCAAGCACTTACGAACCCTCTTGATAGAAGACTATTATGGGGATTCTAAAAAACTTGATGGTTTTATTCGAGATGCCTGTAACTCGCCGAGAAGAATCTGAGTATTGATTATTGAGTCTGATCAATGTTTGGAAAGCATCAGTGACTTTGTGAAACTACGATTTCTTAAAATTTTAGCTCCACCACCATTTCTATCAATCTATAAGTTCTACTTCTTACAAGTTCTAATTGGAAAGTCCAATGTCATTTTGGAAAAAGACACAAACAAGTTGACCAACTTAAGACATCTATACAAAGTAAAGGAGGATGCACTTTTCTCAGTTGTTGAAGTAGGAAAGTTAACATCCCTCCAAGAATTATGCTTCTCTGTGGGCACGAAACTCGGATATAGAATTGATGAGTTGATGAATATGGATAATCTCCGCCGATTATCTATTGCAAAACTTTCCAATGTGCTCAATCTTGAAGAGGCCAATAACGTCAACTTGGGCAATAAAAGTTATCTCACAAGCTTGAAATTGAATTGGAAGAACAATAAGGACTGGGATGAAGCAAGTAGTAATTCTGGCCATGAACAACAGGAGGTTCTGGTGGCTCTTCAACCCCCTCCCACGATTAGAGAACTCATCATTGAAGATTATAAAGGTGGTAGGCCTGCACCGTGGATGAATACTCAAACTCTTTCTAGGCTTGAATCTCTTGAATTATATAATTGTACAAATTTGGAAGAGCTGCCCCCTCTATGGAAGTTGCCCTGCCTTAAGTTAATAAAATTGAATGGCATGAAAGCTATAAGAAGTTTGGGTTGTCACTCCTTCGATCTGATTGACAAACAACAATTTCCGATTTTAGAGGAACTTGAGTTTTGTGATCTTCCCCTCTTGGAGGAATGGAATGGTGCGGATTACTATATATGGTTCCCTCGTCTCAAAAGGTTTACAGTTAAAAACTGTCCCAAACTAAAGAAAATTCCGGCCCTTCCGTTGTCTATAGTGAATATTTGCATGAGAAGTTTGGGGTTAGAAGCTCATCCACGGTCCTACAAGTGTTCTAATGGTTCTGTGATATTTGGAGGATTTCAGCAGCTAACGTCCCTCGAGTCCCTTGAAATCAAAGATATTGGATCAATTGGTGAAAAAGATGATAATAAAGCTGCTAGTATCCTTCCATCCTCACTTGAATCCCTAAAATTTTCAATGTCTGAGATTTCTCAAGAGTCGTTGGGTTGCTGCCTTCAAGGGCTTACCTCCCTCGAAAGATTAAGGATATCAAATTGCAACCATTTGGTGTCTCTTCCCAACATAGAGTATCTGCTTAATTTGACAGCGTTGCGGGACTTATGGATTTCTCAATGTGAAGAATTATGTAAATTGGAGTCGTTGACGGCACTTATCTCCCTCAGAGAATTGTATATTTTCGAGTGCCCCAAATTACTCGCTACAACATTTTCCGCTGTACAAAATCCTGCAACAACGACAGAACAAAGTGCAGCAAAGATAAAGATGGGAACATTACCTTCACTTGAAATAATTTATACTGACAACATCTTCTATCTCACCATTTTGCCGATTGCAAAAAAGCTAAAGTCCCTTAATATTCAATACATATTTGAAAATCCCCAAGTGCTTGTCACCAAATTCACTTGCTTTCCTTCTGAGATAGAGGAGTGGTTGTTGCAATGTCGGGAGTCTCTGGAATATTTAGACTTGAAACACATGTCTCATCTGCAATTTTTACCAGCAATTTTGGAGAGATTTTCATCGCTCAAGGTTCTTAGAATATTTTATGCTCCAGAACTCAAGTCAATACCCAGGATGCCTGCCTCACTGATGCGATTGACGATTGTTGGATGCAGTGCAGAACTTGAGAACCGTTGCCAAAAGAACATCGGTCCAGATTGGCCTAACATCAAGCACATCCTTGACATTGATATTAGAGCGGTCAAAGAGGACAAGGCCAAGGTGTGTTAATGCTAACAAGGAATCGCCATATTGTTCATACTGCATTTAAAACAAGACGTGACCATTTATCAAAAGGGCAAGTTATCAATTTGGACCCAATCTCTTTATGTTTTAAGTTTTTGTTTTCATTCATTTTGAAAATAAACCACCAAGGGAAGAACCCACACCTGGATAATACTCACCTTGGGTGTTGTTTTCAACACTTTTAAAACACAATTGATTTACTTGATGTATTCATTAGAAGGGTCACACTTCTAAAACACATCGGAGTTCCAAAGAGATTGATGCTTCTGTTAAAGTTGCAAAAGAATTACAGAAATTTGATAATGTTCTTGGGAAATTAAGGGCATGTGTGAACAATTTGAATACCACTTCTTGCTTCTAATGCTATGATCATGGCTGGCTATACATAGTATAAACCCATCTTTTGCTATTTGTTGTTTTCCTTCAAAACCATCCAAGCGTATTTATCTATTTTAGCTTTATATTATTTGTTTTCATTGTAAATTAATCTTCATGTCCAGTTTTCGAACTCTTGAAATGTTTGCAGAATGACTTATAGTCTTCAAAAGAACAACATATGGACCATCATTCCTAGAGGTAATTATCTTCTCATGCTGATTAAGCAAAAACATTCAATTGCTAATCTTTCTTGACTATCTCTATCAGATCCACATTCAATAGTGAGCAAATATGTCTACCAAGAATTAGACGATGATCGAACATTTCTTCCACTCGTGTCACCGAACCTATAAGCATTGTAGCTTGTGATGAAATATATGAACAAAGACTGGTATCTTAAGTGCATCTGCAGCTTCCTCAAGCTTTCTCCCCTCTCCTCATGTTGAGAAACTTAATAACACCAATTTGTTTGTGTAAGTACTAATTGGAGCTATTCCGTAAGAATTTCCAATATTTGACTTTAGGAGCTCTTATATTTTTTGTTGAACAATTGTGTGCATTGTTGAACATTTATCTATTTGGAACTTTATATTATTTGTTGAGAAAATTAATAACTCCAATTTGTTGGAACATTTATCTAATTGGAGCTATTCCGTAAGAATTTCCAATATATGAACAGAGACTATATATATGAAGTGCATCTGCATCTTCTACAAGTTCTCTCCTCTTCTCATCTTGTTGATAAACTTAATCACTCCAGTTGATTTATCTTAATACTAATTCGAACAAGTATATAAGGATTTCCAATAGTGTATTTGATCTTACAAACTTTTATATTTTGTTCAATGTCTGTGTGGTTTTAACATTCAACTTGTGAAGATAATTGAAATGATACACGTATATAGTTTTTCTAGATTACTTGTACGTTATCCACATTCACGAGCTATTCAACTGCAGAGACAATTTCTATCGATTTTTTTTTAGCATTTTCTTCTTCTTTTATCTCTCATATCTAACCAATCATTGAATATAATGAGTGAAGCTTCAGTAAGTAGCAAGTAGTGTTAACTATTGGATTTTAATCTATCCAATCATCGAATATAATCTGTGATTTTATGGGGAAAATATGTAAATCACTGAGAAGAATTCGAGTATTGATTATGGAGTTTAATTATTTCAAAATATCTTATCAGCATTTGGAAAACAACTTCTTACAAGTTCTAATTAGTAACAAAGACTATCCCATTTTGGCAAAAGATACAAACAAGTTGACCAACATAAGGCATTTAGCTAAAGTAGGAAAGTTAACATTCTTTTGGGAATTATGCATCCCTATGAGAACAGAACTGGGATATAGAATTGATGAGTCAATGAATATGGCTAGCCTCGACCAATTATCTATTGCAAAACTTTTCAATGTGTAGAGTCTTGAAGAGGAAGGTCAACTTGGTCATGGGATGAAGTAATCCTGACCTTGATCAACAAGAGATTCTGGCTGCTCTACAACCCCCTACCATGGTTAGAGAACTCTTTATTGTTTTTTTAAGTTAGCATCAAATGTAATCATGAGGGTGATCATATATATTTGGTCCTATAGCAATCTTTCAAGCACTTGTAATAGACGGTCTATCAACCCAGCATTTTTAAATCAATCGCCCATTAAAAAAATTTATCCGTTAGTTTGTTAAAATTAAGACTCGATTCTTAGATGTTGGGTAAATTGAGAAGACATTCTACCACTGCACCATTCCCTCGGGGAGAGAACTCTTCATTACACATCAGGAGGTACCCACTTGGTGTCAATATAATAAAAGAGACATATGGATCCATATATAATTAGGACTATAAAATCATCATATATATATATATATATAGAGAGAGAGAGAGAGAGAGAGAAATTTGATATGTTGGGCGCCCGATTTAGGCTCCCAGCGTCAACGCCCCTAGCAAAACAGGCCCGAGCGCCCAAGTGCTAAGCGAGGCATTCACATTGGACGCCCAAATTGAATTCCCAACACATAAAATAAAATGTAAACACAATAAAACGAAAATAA
>JAGFNQ010006335.1:101286-341585 GCA_024364735.1 Boesenbergia rotunda | reverse complement strand
GTACAACCTAATGACCACTCCTATGTACACACCATACATGTTGCACTCTACAGAGCAGGAATATCAACGTGAGACAACATAGACATTAAACAGATCATCTCAAAGATCAAGCACGTAAGTATTAAACAGTGAAATAAAAATAGAATAGAGTTAAGATAATACAGCCTACAACAGATAATAATAGTTATGCATCTAAGATCAATAATCTATAGAAATAAGTAAGAAGTAGCCGCCTCAAATATAAAGTTCGTAGTCAGAAGAGAATCCCTAACGTCCTAATATCTGTTAGAAATCAATGTCTTGTATCAAAATATATAACTTAGCTACTTATAAACAACTAGCTAAATTAAGTTCCGAGCTTAATTTAGGTCATCCTAATTATACGATCCCTAATTAGACTTAATTAATGAATAGCTCCCGATTAATCCCATACATTGAGATTAGATTCTACTCCAACTTAACCTTAACTATGTTACACCCAATAAACTTAGGTATTTACAATTATAGAATCAGCTCCAACAGTATCAAACACATGGTTACCAGCACTAACCTTATCCAACCAAAACTTCTATTAAGTTCTACTACCCGATGTCACTACCCGAAACTCCAAACTACTTCCACATGATACAGTCACAATTCAAACAGAACTAAGCAAATCTCACTCCAAAACAGCATAAATCCCACCATGAACCTCACAACAATAGCATTACAATTTCACAATACCCAATTACAACCCAAGCTACAACAAATACAATATCCACATAAGGTTTTACTATCAACACTACAATTCCAATCCAACACACACTCAATCACCTACTGATCAAAGTAACGAGATCACAAGACCCAAATCCAACAAGTATTCCCACAGCAAAACCAAAATCACAAGATGAAGGAAACCACGCAACACCAAGATAATCATAGTTCATTCAAATATTGTGCAACACCAATTTTTACAGGGCATACCACCTCATAATCCCACAAGATCAAAACACCGAACACAAACCATATTCTACCCAATAATTTAACCAAAGTTTACCATTCTATCAGAACCAATTCATCCCTACCAAATGCAACAATCCATCACCCAAATCTACAGTCACGGCTTCATTACAGAATCCACAAAATAGAGCTAAACAACACCTAATCCACAACAGCACAATTTGAAACCAAATTGCTATCAAAACATAAATCCGATTCAAAACAAAGGAAACCTATTCCATTACAGTGATCAAACTGCACCCATTCATCAATACTATTTCGAATCAACCTCCAAGATCAAGCACCAAAAGAACAAGATCTTAGCTTAACTGGCACACAATTCATGGAAACAAGTTGACGATGCCCTTCTCCAATGTGCCTTCCCCAACCCTAGAGCCAACCTTGTCAAACACTGGCAGAATCGCAACAAAGGGGTAGCTCTGAGTCAGATCATGTGATCACGATGGCAACCCAAAACAAGGAATACATCAAGCTATAAGATCACGAAGACGTACCCTACCCCTATCCTGCCGGCGATGAACCCACAGTGGTTGCCGGGCGCCTGTGATGGTTGGAGGATGAGAGAAAAGGGAAGATCGCCGGAGGTTGCCTCGGCAAAGAAGGTCTCCCGTCGTCTGTGATTGGGAGAAAAGCGGATCGGTTTCGCATTGAGAAAAGAAGAGGAGAAGGAGCAAATCGGTCGGCGGCGATTTCGGGTGTTTAGCGTTGGGCGATTTCGACGAGAAGAAGAGGAAGTTTTGAGTTAGGGTCTATTTGGAAATCCACCCCTATCATTGATTATTGGCAAAAACCATTAACAGTTGGATCTTTCCCCTCTACCACCCTTTCCTCTTCCCAAAGGTGGCTAACCCAACCCGACCTCAAACCTAGCTAACCATATGAAGCCCAAACGTTGGTTTCGGATAATCTCAA
This sequence comes from Boesenbergia rotunda, assembly GCA_024364735.1. Taxonomy (NCBI): domain Eukaryota; kingdom Viridiplantae; phylum Streptophyta; class Magnoliopsida; order Zingiberales; family Zingiberaceae; genus Boesenbergia; species Boesenbergia rotunda. Next base: position 339,674 of record JAGFNQ010006335.1, on the reverse strand, counting down.
AAGAAATCTCTTTACCAATCGGTTTCCAAATCCCCACATTTTTTTTATTTGTCATATCTAACACTATGCTTGCAAAATTATATTGGAGGTCAAAGGGTGAAGACAACAAGCCAAATGTCTAAATAAGTAATCAGAATGTATGTGTCACACCATAGAATTTATCCACTTTTATCTAAACAGTTTTAAATCTCGTTAGTTTAATTGTCTTAGATATTATATTATTTATTTGATAAATAAAAGTTATTATTTGAATGTACATTCTATATATATTTGATTTGATCTTAAACTCATTTAATGCACTTTACAATGAGTATTCATATCATAGATAAATTGTGATTGGATTATAACGAGTAATATTTGAGACGTATTTTAAGTCAGCCGTCTTAGATATTATATTATTTATTTGATAAATAAAATTCATTATTTGAGTGTACATTATATATATGTATGTGATTTGATCTTAAACTCAATTAATAAAATCCATAATACAATACATAGCATGTAAGAAATTGTGATTGGATCATAATCAGTAATGTTTAAGTGGTGTCCTTAAGCAATCACCTTCGATAGTATATTATTTATTTGATTAAAAAAATTTATTTGAGTGTGCATTCTATATGTATATGATTTGATCATAAACTTCATTGCTGAAATTCACAATACAATGTACAGCATGAGAAAAATTATGATTGGATCACAATTAGTGGGTATCTTATCACATATAATTATGTACGTATTGAAATCTTTTATAGTCGATGAATTGATGAGATTGGACATTATTATATTGATTCTATAAGACTAGCATATGTTATTGGTTCATCCAAGCAGCCGATCCTCACTGGCTGGAAACATTGAGATGTTGAGAGTTAACATATGAATGCTAGTTAAGGGTAAGTTCATGTGATTTGTTACATGTCAATGAAGATCTCATTGTAGCACAAGTACATATTTCCTTAGACTTGAGGTATTCAAGTCATCTTGGTAGATAATACTTTGACATCTTTTCTATACATTCCCTCGAAGATGTGCTTATGGGATGATTGGGTATAAGTCAATATGCATGAAAATATTTGAAAAGCCCCTAGAGGATTCACCACTCATTTTATAAAAAAGACGTATACCTTAAGGTTTCTTGTATACCCCGTCTATAAAAGGGGTTTACCCTTTAGGAAAACCTGCAAGGTCCACATCCACACAAGATCTGTGCAATCTATCGATGATTTGAGGCCATTTTTAGTGATCGGTCCATCTATCCAAGATTGGTTTTTGAAGAATCCTATTTCAGTCAACTAAGCTTTCTCCTCTCTTCTTCTAAATTTGAGTTGTACCTTGTTTTTTTTTATGTCTCTGGGCTTTATTTCCTTTGTTATAGATTATATCTTTGAGTTCTAGGATGTAGAGAGTAATTATGATGTGAAATTGATATAAACACTATGGATTTGCCAATTTTCTATTTCAATGGCATGCTTATGCCTTGTTATTATTTGATTAAATGTGTGTGTGAAGAATGGTTAATTAATTGTGTGTTTGAATGAATAGATGTTGAAGTTTGATCACCATGTAGGGGAGATACTTTAGATTGTATGATCGGAGAGCTCTTAGTGATAGAGGGTATCTCTTTAACCGATCTGTCTAAAATATCTCTTTGAAAATGGAGGTCAATTCACAAGGGACTATCTAATTAGAGCTTAATAAAATTTTCACAATTCTATGTTAGGAAGTGACCGGTATAATTTAGACTATATTATCGAAGGGTCCATACGTGACAAGGGGTATCCCTTTAACCGAACTTTCTATATTACCTCTTCTACTTAATAGCATTGAACCTCGACAGGGTGAACACTCTGATGCAACAATCGCAAAGTTATATCAGTATTTACATAGAATCCCTACAAGAGCATGAACATAGAGGATAGGAAATGAACAATTCATAATATATTAACTAGCATTATGATGAAATTGAAACCCTAGAATTTTTCCCAAACTAATTCACCAACTCACTTACATTCTCATTGGACCCCTCTCTGTCTCTCTCTCTCTCTCTCTCTCTCTCATTCTCACTTATTTTTGCATTTTCTTTCTATCTTTTAAATTTTGTATTTTCTTATCTTGCAAATAATCCTGATTTAAAACTTGCACTTTTATGCAAAGTTGCCACATTGGAGGGGAATACCAACTTTGCAAGCCAAAAGCTCCTAGTTAAGTTGAATCAAGGTCGAGCTTATGACCCTAAATGAACGGTTTTTGGGAGGCAACCTAAGCATTTACTTTCTTATTCTTTTAGCTTCTTTATTTTGAGCCTTATTTGAATTTTCTTGTGTTTTCAAGATTGTCACCCTATACAAGCTGGCTATGGTTTATTCCATGGGAGTGGAGGTTTTTGGGAAGAAGAAATGAATGAAAGTCGTGCTTAAGGAGCACGGTTGTGCCAAGCTAAGACATGGGTAGCAAACCCCATGGCACGACCATGTCTACCAAACATGATCATGTCTATCAGACACTGTCATGTCCTTGATGTTGGTGCTCGGATGGCTATAGAGGGGGGGGGGGTGAATGTAGCCAGACACTCAAATCTTGCTCTTTGAAACTTTCTGCGTGATCAGATTAGCAGCGGAAGAAATGCAGAAGAAAGAACAAAGCAGAGAAGGAAAAGCAAACCAAACAAACGCTAATACCGCAATGTACAAGGTTCGGGGATCACTTGCCCCTACTCCTTGGCATGCCCGTGAGGTGGGAGATCCCTTGATCGTTGGCAGATCAAGCCTCAGGTGATCCCGGATATAACAACGCCTCCTTCTCGGTGGAGAAACCTCTCCACAAGCGGTCTCAAGAAGATACAAGATAAGCTCATGAGACACTCGAAGGAATTACTCACAAAGATGTAATAAGAATGCTCAAGCACGAAGCAACAGAGAGCAAAAAAACCAGCCCAGCCAAACTCCTCAAGTTTTCTGTCTGTACATCGCTACCTGCTCCTCTGCTTCTAGCTTCGTCTTAAGCCTCTTCTCCTCGTCGCCAAGCTTCGTCAGCATCCCCTAAGCACAGCCTGAACCCACTAATCTCCCTGAGCACTCAGTCCACTGAAGACCTCTTCAGCTGAGCCTCCGTCAGTCGCCAGCCGTGCCTTAGAAGCCATTGAAACCTGAGAAGAGAATACATACAAACCTGCTCAATGAAAAGTCCCCATTTGACTCTCCTCCATTGTTTGAATCATCCCTGTAAAGCCTGCACACTCCAACAGAAGCTTAGCAAATGCATATCAAACAATATCATACAATATCAGCAGGTAGCAGAGAAAGCGCAGACGCGATCAGAAGTCTGACAGTGATTTCAAATTAAAGTTACAACTACTGATCGGTCACTAGATCGATCAGAGAGGACCCTAATCGGTCACCGGACCGATCAGGGTAAGCCCAGACCGATCAGGCTCCAGCCTGATCGGTCCACAGTGAGAAAAGAGGAAAAGCGAACTGACCCTGATCGGTCACCAGATCGGTCACCAGCAGTCTACTTGCCACAACCCGCAGGAACTATATGCCTGATCGGTCACCAGACCTATCAGGGTGTGCCTTGATCGGTCTGGTGACCGATCAGGTCACTCCCTGACCAATCAAGAGCCATCCTGATCGGTCAAGGTGAGAAATGTTGCGACAATTTGATCAGTCATGAGGACCGATTAAGGGTTCTCTGATAGTTCATCAGAACGATCTCTGAAGCCAAACAGAAGCCAAACCAAATGCTTCTGTTCTCTCCCTGATCGGTCACCAGACCGATCATACTTCCCTGGATCGGTCACCAGACCGATCCACAACAGGGAGTTCGTGCCAACTCCCTGATCGGTCACCAGATCGGTCACCAGACCGATCCAGCAATCTCCCAAATCAACTCTAAGTTCAGAGAACAGCCTCCCTAGCCTTCTCTGACTCGTGCTCAGTCCGCCGGACCAAGACTCCGTGCCCAGCTTTACTTACCGGGACTTTATTCAACCTAGCTTCCCAAGCTAGGACCTGGCTTCACTCACCAGGGTTTCAATCACCCGGCTTCACTCATCGGGATTTCCATCACCTAGCTTCCCAAGCTAGGACCTGGCTTCTCTCACCAGGATTTCCATCACCTAGCTTCCCAAGCTAGGACCTGGCTTCACTCACCAGGGTTTCCATCACCTAGCTTCCCAAGCTAGGACCTGGCTTCACTCACTAGGGTTTCAATCACTCGGCTTCACTCACCGGGATTTCCATCACCTAACTTCCCTAGCTAGGACCTGGCTTCACTCACCAGGATTTCCATCACCTAGCTTCCCAAGCTAGGACCTAGCTTCACTCACCAGGGTTCGTGCCCAGTCCCCGACCAGGACTTAATCCGAATTCACTCGACCAAATTTAAATCGTTGTCAACACCAAAACAACAATCGGGCCAGACTGCATCAACACTTGATGCAATAGAAGACATGGTAGGGTTATGCCTATCAAGCACTGTCATGCTAAATTTCAGCAGGTGCAGCAGAAGTACACGACACAGTCTTGTGATCCGGACACTGTTGTACCTCCATTTCAGAAGAACCCATGGCTAGGCTATGCCATTCGGGATTGGACGTGGCAATTTTTTGAGGGACTGTGTTTCATTTCACACTGTCGTGTTTGAAAAAAAAATGAAAACACAAAACAACAGTCATGTTCCCTCAAAAGTAGCAAAGCGCAACTGTATTTTTCGACACGGTCGTGTCAAGCTTGCAGAGAATACATGACACAGTCATGCCATTTCACACAGTCATGTCACATACTCAACACAACCCACGCCACAGTCGTGTGGCATTTCCTTTAGGGTATTAATACACTAAACATGGTCGTGTTCATCCAGCAACCCACTTTCTTCAAGTCCTCCTTTTGCTATATCTCTTCCCAAATCTCACCCCCTTCTCTTTCTGCTTGCTAGATCTACTCCTCAAAGAGCAAGATCCTCTCTCTAATGTCAAGATCCTCAACCTCTTCTTCATCCACAACCTCTTAATCCTCTCCAAGAAGTTCTCCTTCTTTCAAAATTCTTCAAGCCTCCTCTCTAACATCCTTTTCTTTCTCCAAGATCCTTCTTCTCCTTACAAGATCTTCCCCCTCCAAAGTTTTCAATCAAGAAGCCCTTCTTTTTTCTTTCTTCCCCTAAATAAACTAATCACCACTTCTTCCCTCCTTCACAAACTCTCATTTTCCCTGTAACGACCCGGCCCCTCGGCCCCTTTGGGCGGCCCAACTGGCGGCCCAACAACCTAGCGTCCAAATCAACATTTGACGACCCAACAACTTGGTCCGACCGTGTCGTTACTCACTAGGACTTTCCACCCCTGGCCAGTGGATTTTTGCCTTCCCCAGGATTCGAACTCTAGACCTCCAGGATAAGTACTAAAGTTTATGAATCCTGGTAGCCAAGTGGGCTCACTTGGCTACCAGGATTCATAAACTTTAGTACTTATCCTGGAGATCTAGAATTCGAATCCTGGGGAAGGCAAAAATCCACTGGCCAAGGGTGGAAAGTCCTAGTGAGTAACGACGCAGTCGGGCTAGGTTGTTGGGCCATTAAATGTTGATTTGGCCGCTAGGTTGTTGGGCCACCAGTTGGGCCGCCCAAAGGGGCCGAGGGGTCGGGTCGTTACAATAAAAAGGCGCCTTTTATTGTAATGACCTGACCCCTCGACCCCTTGGGCCGCCAAATTCCATTTTTGGCGACCTAACAACTTGGCCCCTTTGGTCGTCGACCGTCAGTCGTGCCATTACTCACTCTTTGGGATGAGGTCGAAGAGACTCAGCTGCTGGGAACCCAGAGAGTTTAGCACGAGGCAAAGTTAGTACAGACTATCAGACAGAGATTTTTAGAAGCACAAGATCGCTAGAAAAGCTATGTTGACCGGAGGCGCAGACCCATAGAGTTTACTACGGGTGATCATGTTTTCCTTCGAGTTTCACCCAGGAAAGGGGTGAAACGTTTTTGTCTCAGAGGTAAGCTAGCTCCAAGGTATATTGGTCCGTTCCAGATTCTGGAGAGGATTAGAGCTGTAGCTCATTGACTAGCACTTCCACTGTCGTTGATCGACATCCACGACGTGATCCATGCATCTATGCTGAGAGGTTATGTGCTAGATCCCACACACATTCTATCCGAGGTGTTTGTTCCGATTCAGCCTGATGCTACTTACGAGGAGGTACCTATACGAATTTTGGATTCCGGGAGCGTCAATTACTGAATAAGACGATCCGACTAGTTAGGGTCGGATGGCAGCATCACTTGGATGCAGAGGCTACTTGGGAGCTCGAGGACACTATTCGAGCTCGATACCCCCACTTGTTCGACTGAGGTATGCGCGAATTATTTTATTCAGTCTTTTATACTGCATGCCTTTGGTTCAATATTTTGTATTGTATAAACGTACTTGGCATACCTAGATAACAAATTTGGGGACCAAATTTTTGTTGGTGGGGGAGAATGTTAGAATACAATAGATTTTGGGGCTAAAATGAAAATTTTTTGATATTTGAGGGATGCTGTATGAATAACCAAATTGGGAGGGGTTAATTGTAAAAATGCCATCTTATATCCTATTGATCTCGCTACCTTCTTCGGCTGATTAGGTTTCCTCTCATTTCTTTTTCTTCTTCCTTGCGAAGCGATTTCTCTTCACCGACGCCGACATCGCGATCCCTTACCTTTTCTGTTCTTCCACTCCATATGCACTTCTCCTTCACCATCGCTTGCCTTTTTCCTTCCATTTGCTCCAAACTCGAGAGACCACCGGTGACAACTTCCCTCTCTAGAGGATGAGGATTCGCATCGGAGCAGGGGGTGGGCTGATCTAGGGCACGACGAGTCGTTTCTTGGGATCTAGGGCATGGTGAGTCGTTTCTTGGGATCTAGGGCACGACGAATCGGGCGATTTCTCTTCACGAGCAATCTGATCAGAGGAGGCGCGTGTGACATCTGAGGTAAACCCTATTTTGGTTGGGGATTAGCTTCGGATGATTGAATTGAAGTGTTTTCTTTGCGTTTCTTGAATTCGAAATGAATTCTCTATTGTTTTGTTGATAAGTTGCTGAGCAAGAGGATTTGGATCTCGATTGTGTTCCTGATCGGCGAGGTTGTTGAACCCAGTTTGTTTGTGGTTTTCCTGGTTTGATTTCTGCTGATCGATCATGGCTGATTTATTTTGACTTTTCTATTCTTGGTCGTGTGTCTCTGCTCCCGTGGTAATCTTACTACCTGTTAATTAGGGTTTGTTGTGATGTTAATCTTGATCTGAATTGGCCGAAGGGTTTTGTATTAGTTGTCTTGGATTCCATTTGTTTTGTCTAGATGTGTTCTTGATCTGTTTAAATGTTGCCGAGGGTTGTTTGAGAGGATGGGGAGTTTCTATTCTTGCCGTAGATGAGATTTTTTTTATTGTAACGACTCGGCCCCTCGGCCCTTTGGGCGGCCCAACTAGCGGCCCAACAACCTGGCGGCCAAATAAACATTTGGCGGCCCAACAACCTGGCCCGACTATGTCGTTACTCACTAGGACTTCCCACCCGTGGCTAGTGGATTTTTGTCTTCCCCAGGATTCGAACTCTAGACCTCCAGGATAAGTACTTAGCCTGAGGTCTAAAGTTCAAATCCTGAGGAAGGTAAAAATCCACTGGCCAGGGGTGGGAAGTCCTAGTGAGTAACGACACGGTCGGGCCAGGTTGTTGGGCCGCCAAATGTTGATTTGGCCGCTAGGTGCCAAATGTTGATTTTGCCGCCAGGTTGTTGGGTCGCCAGTTGGGCCGCCCAAAGGGTCGAGGGGTCGGGTCGTTACAATAAAAAGGTGCCTTTTTATTGTAATGACCTGGCTCGTCGACCCGACCCCTCGACCCCTTGGGCGGCCAAATTCATTTGTGGCGGCCCAACAACCTGGCCCCTTTGGTCGTTGACCGTTGTTACTCACAAGAACTTCCACCCCCTGGCCAGTGGATTTTTATCTTCCCTAGGATTCAAACTCTAGACCTCCAGGCTAACTACAAGAGTTTATGAAACCTATTAGCCAAGTGAGCGCGGCTCACTTGGCTACCAGGTTTCATAAACTCTAGTACTTAGCCTGGAGGTCTAGAGTTCGAATCTTAGGGAAGACAAAAATCCACTGGCCAGGGGTGGGAAGTTCTTGTGAGTAACGACAGTCGACGGTCGACGACCAAAGTGGCCAGGTTGTTGGGCCGTCAAAAATAGAATTTGGCCGCCCAAGGGGCCGAGGGGTTGAGTCGACGGGCCGGGTCGTTACATTCCCCCTTGACTTGTGATCATGTTCAACATATTGAAGAGAGTTAGAAGAGTGGTGGATCCAGCGGAGAAGGTGATGATCCCGACAAAGGAAAAGGAATAGCAACCAATAAGGGGAAGGTAGCAACAAAAGGGAAATGGTGTGAACGCGAAGAGGGTAGCGATAGTCCTTATGATATTATTCTCCATAACGATGATCAAAAGTCTAGATTTGATACTCTTCTTTGGCATAAATTAGTTTGTTCTCGTTACCTTGATTATTATACTATGAAAATCTGCGGAATTAAGGAAGACATTAACTGGATGATTGATAATATAGGTTGGACTGAATTTATGAGTCTCAATTATCCAACCTATCCAAGAATAACCCTAGAATTCCTTAGTTCGATAGAGACTTATATTAATTCTAACAATGATGCAGGGAAAATTAGTTTTCACTTGATAAATCATGATTGTGAGTGGCCTCTATTCAATTTCAATAATTAATTTAAGTTAGCTATTGATTGTATTCATAGGTTTGATAGTTCTTTCAAGAATGAGGAATTTTGGAAAGGACTTATAGAGTAGTCTGACGGACCCTATGAGCTAGGAGTAAACTATAACAATTGTAATTCATCTTTCGTATTCTTTCTAAGCTTTTGAAAGTCTGTAAAAGGCTACTCCACCAACATTAAAGAGATCTTTTAGTAAGCTTTCAACCGTCTTGGATTAATAATCTCCCAGTTGTAACCAAGCAAATACTGTGTGTCTTACTTAGTTTCTTTTGTTGTTTATGTTTATTTTAATTGTTTAATTAATTTGTTTGTCCTTACTAAGCAAAAGCAAGAGATTTAGCTAACTCAATTTTCAAGACTATTCATTCCCTCTAGCCGACCTACCTAGACCTAGAAATTATAAATAGAGCTCTTGTCCTCTATCTTTAAAAAACACACTCTGTACTCTCATTTCTGTGTACTTGTCTCTTTTCATGCTTTCAACTTCTATAAAAGACTACTCTGCCTCCGATGCTTTGCTCAAAGATGGAGATGTATAGTGAGCTTGCATAGTTCTTGGACTAGCATTCCGAGGGATATAAACCAAGTGCATCTTTTAGCCTCTTTTTAATTAAATGTATTATTTATTATTTATTAATTAATGTGTGTGTGTCTTTGTTAAAGAAACCTTCTCCTCGCCAACGATGATCGCCGCACTTCTTCGTTAGAGCCAATCTCTTCTCCTCGAATCACCCGATCGCCACATGTTGACTCGTTTTTTTTCCTCTCCCGATTCCCTTTTCTTGCACCATATGATCGGCGTTGAACACCATTCTCCCCTACCCACGCCGCCACCATTCCCCTCTCAAGCACCGGCATCGAGTGGATTAGATGTACGATGAACCTCCCGAAGGCACCCCGTACAGCTCGCAGGATCCTCACTAGCTTATGATCATTGGGTACGTCATTTTTTACATTCCCGATCTCCTTATTACTTCTGGCTCAGTGAATTTCTTGTTGATCGATGTATTGTTTTCGAATAAGTGGCATAGTTTCACTACCCGATGATCGGAGATTGGAGTTTGAATCTTTGGAGGAAAAGATCATCTGTGACAGACCTTTCCTTCTGACGTCATCAGAGCTGAGCAAGAGATCATCCATGATCTCGTTTCAAGGAGTGGATCGGTAAGTTAGGAATTTTAGATGGATTAATCCATGAGATTTTGTTTATACTGATCTAATTTCTTTAGGAGGAATATTTACCTTATTTTGTCGATAATTCTGGTCATGGATTGATGATTCCTTGTTATATGCTATTTCAAGGTGGGTTCTCTAACGATTTCGTTATGAGCTGAGAAGCTATCTCATCTCTAGGTTGGATTGGTATTGCGAAGATTATAAATCTGATGAAATAGTGATGGTATCAAATCTAACATGAGCTATAAATCCTAATCGATCTTGGTTATGTGTGATTAGGATTGATTGGGTTAGATCTATTTGGGTTCTTGAAGAAGCGTAATCAGGGATGATTCTATGATTACGACTAATTGAGAGTTAATCCTAATCTAAGTCAGAGGATGGATTAAATTAGGGTTATAATTGGCTTAACTCTAATTTAAGTAATGAACCAGATTAGCAAGACCTAAACTATTATTTGAGGTTGATTAATGATCAAGCGATTAGGGATTGATCCTAATTGGTTCTAGAATTTGATTAGCTATTGATTGTATATAAAATTAACTAAATAATGCATGTTAATGCAAGATCCTGATTTGATACGAGCGACGAGACATGGAATCTATTTTCATACGATCTATAAATAAAGGCGGATATTTTTTCCTTGACCTCTGTAGTTTATTTACCTTAGTACATTGATTCTTTTATTACAGATTAGGTTGCTTTACCTTGACCCTACTCATATGTTTATCCGATGCTTAATACTTGCATGCTTCATCTTAGAGATGGTCTGTTTATATTCATACAATCTTAGCTTTGGCTATTTATACTCTATAATGTGCACACCTGTAGGGTATGTACAATAAGAGTTGTCATGTGAGTTATGCATGTGTTGTAGTATATATATACGGGTATGATATACTATAGAGTTATCATCTTGACTGTCTATATTTTGTAGGGTATATACTTGTGGTGTTGACTATTAGTGTTATCACTTATAGTACGTGATGGTTGGTGGATGCTTGTTAGGTTTTATTCATACCTTTTGATATATATGATTGATGCATCATGATTCTGGTGATACACATGTTTACCATGCTATTCGTAGTGATGATGACTGTGTTGAGTCATGGGTACTACCATCTTGCATTATGGCATGATTGATAGATCATGATATTTGATTGTACCCTTCCTATCTACCTGTTTGGCATGACTAATAGATCATGTTACCTATTGTATCTTGCACATATTGTATTGTTTCATGGATGATGATTTGGTTTAAAATATGCACATTAGTGTCATGTACCATACTTACATTGTATGCATACTGGTGACCATCGACTCCCTTGTGGTCTGAGCCCGTTGTCAATCATATTTTCCTACCCCCTCAGCCACTCGAGTAGTGGTGTTATACTGTGAGCAGTTGTTCCTCTCGTTCCCACTCGGCCACTGAGGAGTAATGGTAACTGGAGTTGTGTGCAGGCAATGAATACCCTTTTGGTTTTATTAGGATTCATATAAAGTGGTTTTACTCCCCCGTGATTTTACGGGGTTCTGGAGTGGTTTTACTTCCCAACATCCTATCCACTCGATCACTCAGATTAGTGTAGCTTGCGGGCGTATAATAGTCAAAACGTATCCACTGGGCACATAGATGTGATGTGAAGTGATGGTAGCTTAACTGGGTTTAAGAGTGACACATGTCATTACATCATGTGGATATGATACATTGTTGTATTTACTGCATTTAATTAAACCGTGTGTTAATGCATATGGCTGACATGCACATACAGGTTCATGCATCGTGCTTGTTATGCATTTGTTATTGCTCATACGGTTTTGAGCTTATCTATTGCAAATCTTAAGTTTTACTGTTCTTTGTATCATACGTGTTAGATTGGTTCTGGTATGTACATTTATTATGTAGTTACAGTTGTGTATATATTTTGTTACTACCTATGAGTCTATATATGTTTGATCTCCTTACACTATTTTGACCATACATTGTCTATTTCTATTACTTGCTGAGTCACTTGACTTACCACCACTTTGTTTGTCTTTATTTTCTCCATGTAACATCTAGATGTCATGGAGTTGCTTGGAGTATCCTAACTATCAATCCTGTCGGGGATTGTGCGGTCTGTAAGGGGGTGAATTGCTCCTGAAAAATAAAAATGATCTTTTATTTTCTTTTACAAAGATATAAATTAATTTATAAAACGAAATAATAACATAAAAACGAAATAACCAAAAGACAGAGGCACAACAAAATTACTTTGTTGCAACCAACGTGGTTGCCAATCCAAGACAATGAAACATCGCAATCTCTAGATGATCTCCTTGTGAGCGAAGAAACCTCTTTACATACTTAGAACTCAGAGAACAGAGGAAAACAAGAATAGAATTCATGTACAATTCTAATAATTGAAAGTAACTGAGCTTTAGGTCTATTTATAGCCCCAGTGAAGTTTATCCGGTTGCTGATATGACCTTACACGAACGCTGCATAGGGGCTCCTAACACGTGGCTCCAGGGTTTTCCTCTTCGCAACGGCTACAAACGGCTAATTCTTGATGAAGTTTGGTATCACGGGCACCCGAGTCGCTCTCGGGCGCCCGGGAACACAGGCGTCCCTGTTGAACCAAGTGCCCACATGCCCGGGCTCTCGAGTTCATCTCAGGCGCCTGAGTTGACCTGGTCAACATTTTGTTGACCAGTCTTCTATCAGATCTTCTTGGGTGATCTCAGGCCTTCCAAAGTTGGGCTCACCCGAATCCTTTTCGGAGCTTCTCCACGAGCGTGCTTCCCCCCGGCTTCTCGTCCTTTGGATGTCACACGCGTCCTTCTCGCTCCACCGGCGTACTCTTCCACAAACCTCCGCATCCCTCGGATGCACCAAGCCCGTCGACTTCCTTCCCGTGTCATCCTTCTCGACCGCTGCGTCTTCCGCTCGACTTCCTGCTCTCCTAAGCTCCTGCACACATAGACATAGAGATCAAATACAACATGACCTAATTTGACTCGGTTGACCACATCAAAATTCATTCGGGATACTTACAAGTTCCACGTCACATCAGAGGACGTTTTTCATATATTTCTTCATATTATTATTTATCTTGGACATGTATTTTAACCGTATGACTTTTGGTTTTGGTTTGTGGTTTGTGGTTGTTGTGTCAAGCCAAGCTAGCTCGCAGGTAGTTCGTTTTTATTTTCCTTTGGTTATTCCATTTTCGGCTTTGTATTAATTCCAACCGTATGGGTTGTATAAATTGCATGATTATTGATTCCAGCTATGTGGACTGATATATTAAACTTCGTGGTTATGTTTTATTTTATTTTCAACAGTGTGGGCTATATTGTATAACTGTGTAGTTATTGTATCTCGAATTATATTGTTTGTATAAAGGAAATGTTATCCGTTTTTTAGCAAGCATCGACCCCAAGACGTGATACAACATTTGTTTGCTAATTGTCACTTTTTATCAAATGAATGTTGGAAAATTTGTGTATTCATGCTCAATTGTCATATCATAAGGTTTGTTTTATTATAGACATATAGTGTTGGAATTAGCATGATCACTTTGTTTAAGTGTGATAAAACAAAATTTGACACAAGCATAAACACATTAAAACTAATCAATTGAATTTGTAAAAGGATATGTGAATGAATATGTGATACTTTTAACATGACAAAAGTGCAAATAGCAAACCGGATTTTTATCTGAAAATACCAAAACATCTCTTGCTTCAACCAGAAGTCCCCAGTGACAACACAAGTACATAGGCACTTTTCATCATCCTGTTTCAAAACTCAGTCCGTCGTCATCGGCTGCGATGTGCAACACCTGAAGCGCGCCTTCCAGACAGTGCTCACTATCTCTGTCTCCACAGCCTCCAGCATCTCCACTACCTCGGTGAAGGAGGGGCGCACGTCAGGTTTGCATCCCAGCAGCGTGCCATTATTGCCCCAGGAGCGGGAAGGCAATCATGGGGTACGACTGGACGAACACCCTTGTTCACGACGGCGAATGCAACCTGTACTGCCGTCATGTTATGGAAAGGGAGCATACCGGTTATGAGCTCCCATAATACAATGCCAAAGCTATAAACATCGACTTTATGATCGTATGGTCTATGCTGGATCATTTCTCTGCAAGCCAAAAGGAAGATATTAGAAGCTACAACAGCATACAGGAATCCAAAAAGGTCAGACAGAATAGAGTCAACAAAATACTTCAAAGACAATAGAAACAATGGCATGACATTTCTTAGTTCATGGATCAGTATCGCCTCTCGGTATAGTTTAAAGTATAAAGAAATGGAACTCCATTTCTATTCTACACAAACTCTTTTCCAAAGGAATACATATCCATTCCATTTTGTGAGAATAAAGGACACCCTGGTACATGAAGCTCCCGTCATGCAGGATTCCAGGGAAGGATCTATTGTACGTAGTCTTACCTACTTTGTAAGAGGTTGTTTTCAGGACTCGGACTCGAACCCGTGACCATTTTGTGAGAATAGTTATTATATTTCTTGCCAAATCTACTCTACCAACCAAATGCACTATCATGAAAGAAAAAATGCATCATGTTTTTTATGTTTCAGTTCTTTGTATGTGATGCAATAGCAAGTACGATTTGAATCTCTAATAGCTAAGAAGAAATGTTTAGATTCTCTTAACATAATACAATCGAAAGAAGGTGCAATGATTTTCTGATTCCCAAACAGGGGAAGTGCATTTTAGGAAATGCATATAGTCATTCCTAAAACATTGCTATTGCACGGAGGATATATGATTAAATATAAACCTTTCTTCAACAATAAGTGCACTTCAACTAGTCATCCATCTCCTTGCAATGGATGCCAGTAATCTAAAATATTTGAAATCTGCTGCATATGAATACAACCCTTTGCACCTAAACCCTACAAGCTTACTTACATGACAATAGAGATTGAAGTTCTTACTATGGTCGTTTCTAATAGATTCAGACAAGATCGAGACCAACATGACATGAGCAGATTGTATGTGTTCTTGGATTTTAAGTTTTCAATTGTCATCTGATGCTCAAAGGTAATGAAAGACTATTTCAATTGTCATCTGAAATCGCTAAATTGCTTATTCCTTTATTATAAGTTTTATATTTTCTTGAAAAGGGAAGTAACAATATTTTATCTATGTGGTCAAATATTGTTATTGTTCAACCTAATTTTAAGTTGCATTGTGGGTAAAAGTGTAATTGACAAATCCTTCAATATTGGCTATTTTTTATTTTGTTGGAAACACATTATGTCGTAAATTTTAAAGTTCAAAATTTTCACTATAAAATGTCCTACATGAGATGGCAATAACATGTCCTACATGGCTGAATATGTTATATGGACTTCAATGAACTGACTTTGTATTACTGATGTCAATTAAACTATTTCATGAATTGTATTTTAGTATGTTCTGACCTGTATGTTTTAAGTTTGAACAAGATATTTGGTGTTTAAAATTTAAAACAGCTGTTATTTGGATTTATTGTGTATCTCCATTAGCATAAGTCTCAAAGAATTTATCTTATCTAACTAATTATGTGACTGCTAGTGTTATTGAGGCTAGACATAGGGACGGTGTTCTAATTGTTGCACTGACAATGCAGTTTGCTATTGGCACTTCATACTTGATAAATATAGGATGAAGAAAAGGATAGCATAAGCAATACTAGTTATAATGTCCAACAATTGTTTTAATGCAAATACTATATCTAAAAGGTATCAACCTTAACTAAAGAAAACAACTATAATGTATAATTGATGATTTCATGTAAGAGTCTAAATTCTAAAAATCATATTTTGAATACCTTTAGATAAGATGTTTATGCAGGCTTAGATTACATATCATCTGAACACAAGCATTTGAGCTCTAGTGAATGTTTGTTTCTCTAGATTTTGGCTGATTTTTGGTGAGTATTTTAATTTATTTTTCTGCCTAATAGATCGAGTTAATAGATGTCATACTCCTGTTCTACTTTTCACGATCCAATTTATTCTTGGAGTGACTTGTGCTCTCAGACAAGGTCTGACTTTGTATCTAAAAATCCATTCACAAATGCTGTATTACCATTACTTCTTTTGGAAAGGAAGTATTGTAGGGTTGTGTTTCTCTAGGTTTATTTGGATCTTTGGTTTTAGAACCCTCTTGAATGAGTGGCCTATAGAAACAAATGTCTTCTTTCCAAACTACTTGTATTCAGTGTTTATCAAGTATGCAGAACAGAAGTTGTTAGCTATGTCACACTGTGGTACTGGCTGCCTCTGTGGTATGTTGGAAGGAGCTACATAACATGGTAGCAAGGTCACTAGAGTCCTAAAGAAAAATGAGTTTTGAAGGTATGTGGATAAAGCTATTTGTAAGTGAATCAAAAACTTGGGCAAAGAAAAGTGAAGATCGTTTTCAGTAGTAACTAGTACGAATTTAGCGTCAGCATAGTCTACTCTGTGACTGGACATTTATGCTATCTATACAATTTTATTTGCCTTCCAACATCATGCCATGGTACCAAATTGCCGTGGTCAAGATTTTAAAATTTAAGAGGATTTGATTCAATTAATTTAAGATTTCAAATACTCTTAATTAAACCATATTGTACTCTATATATATATAATCTTGCAGTTTATTGAGATGCATTATTGCGAGTGAGTGGTTAAATTGGATTTCGCCTTGGGTTTTTGCAATTCTTGTTTATCTATGTTTCGTTGTTTTGGAATGGAGTTTTTTTTTTAATGCTATTTGTGATAGGGTTGAATAAGTCGTGGCCGGGACAAAGTAGGAAGAAGCTGCGAGATGCAATAAGTCGGGTCGAGATAACCCCCCTTCCCGGGCCCGGGCGACTCGCCCGGGAATGCCGGCTGGAAGATCCCCCTCGGGAGCACCCCGAGAGCACATCGGGAATTGAGGCACTTGAAGACCCCGAGCTTCCCTCAGGGGGTGGAGTCCCGTTATAACCGACCTCAGGCATTGACCCCCCCCTTTTTCAGTACGGCTAAAGCATCTCCGTTAGAAGAGGTCTGCGCGTTAAATGGTGCAATGGGTAGCAACAGGATAACGGCGCACGACGCGGACCGTTTCAAAGGATATCTGATAAGTATCATTTTATTGATCATTTCATATGCTTAAATCCGTGTTTGACCCATATTTTACTTGCGTAATTGTGGATTTACCATAGGTTTTAGGATTTACATTCATTTTGGACTTAATTGTAAATTTTGATATTTTTGAATTGTTTTGTCACTAAATTATTGATCTATTTTTGTAGGCTTGGAAGGATCATGGACCTAGGTCAAGTTGGGTCAAAGTTGAGTCAAAAGTGGACTGGATCAAGTGGTCAAGTGTCGACTAATATGGATCGTCCGATGCAAGAACGGTTAGATTTAGACCATCTGAGAACTTCTGATCAATCCGAGTTGGGATTAAGGTTAATCGAGCGATCAGATCAAGATCTGAAAATTTCATCCAAATCAGAGATCATCTGGCCGTCAGATCAAGCTCAGGAGATCTAGACCATCCATTCACAGATCAAGGTGATCTGAACCATCCGTTGTGAATCTAGTAGATCCGAGCTACCTCGAGGATGATCCTGCCCCTTGATCAAGATCTGGGAAGTTTGAGCCAAATCGGACGAAGATCAACCGTTGGATGAGTTTTGAGCAATCTCAGCCGTCCAAAATAAATTGCATAAGTTTAAAAGGGAAATTCCCTCCGTAGAACAGATCCATCGCGTCTTCTTCGTCAGTTCGTAGCTCAGTTCCTCGTTTTTTTCACTTGTTCTTCGTTTTTCTGCAAGTTTTCTGAATCAGAGGGCGTGGTCATATCGTTTTTGATCCTTGATCCAGATCTAGATAGTTGGGAAGATCTTTCCGTGAAGAATCCAGCTCAAATTCGGTCAAAAACAGAGATGGTTGAGGGTTTCGTCAGATCTGTGAATTGATCGCCTTGGTTTCATTTTGCGCCACTTCACATCCATCTGAGCTAGCCTGAGGGTCCTCGGCTGAGCTCTGATCATCTCCAAATCATCATCGCCATCCTACATGATCAGATCAAGGAGATCGGTTGCTGATTTCAGCTTTGAGCAGAGTTGGGTTGGATCACTTCGCAGAGCTTGATTCCCAATAATTTGTGGAGCTTAGGGGTTCGAGGCTCACTCTTGTGTGACGGCAAGAAGATCTGGAGCTCAGGGAAGAAATCGATGTTTAGTTTCTTATTGCATTTCTGTTATAGACTGTAATTTCAATTTTTGTGAGCCAGTTCTGTTCACGATTTCGTATCAGCTACTTTAGTTTCAAGTTCTGAATTGTTTTAGCTTCAATTGTGTTTCATTCTGCAAGTAGATAGCTAGCGAACTTGTTCAGTGATCAATTGTATTCAATTTCAGTCTCATTTCTATTTGTTGCTTGCGTATCAACTTGTTGTAGTTGCGTATCAATTTTTACCTTGTTTTTGCAATTTCCAGCTTAGTAAGCTTAGTTTTCGAATTTGTTCCTGCTTTAATCAGTTCCGATTATGCAAATTAAGGAGATTGATTGCTTGTTAGCGAATTCTCAGATTTAATTTCAGTTGATTTACACTTTAGTGTTTGCGTATCAGATTTCGTTTCTGAATTACAGATTTCAGTTTAGCAAGTTTAGTTTACAGCTTCTTTAGTTCGTAGCAAGTAAACATCAGTCTTTCTTAATCTTCTTCGAACATAGATTCTGTGAATTTGTTTTAGTTTACTTTGTGAGTTCATGAATCCAGTTGTTTTCTGAATTCTAATCTTCAGTATTTGTTCTGCATTTCATTTCTGCACAACAACTCAATTTCTGCAATTTCAGCTCAAGTCTGCAAGTTTTCTTTCAGTTGTAACTTCTGAATTTTGTGCCAAGTAATCTTTAGTGTCTCTTCAGCTTTTCGGACTTCTCTATTAGTGGCTTCAGTTTAGTTGCAATTTTTAGGTTCAGCCTTCAAATTGTCACTGCATCATTTCTTTCGATTGTTAAACTCCTGCATTTTTATATCTGCCTTTGAATTATCACTGCAATTCAGTTGCTAAATTATCATTGCAATTCAGTTGCTGACCTGAAATTTTGTTTCAGATTCTTTTGTTTTTGCATTGCATCTGTGTTTGAATTCTGCATTCAATTCATTTGCTCTACATTAGTTGCCTTGTATCAGTTTAAAGAATTGCATTTAGTTCTAATTTTTGGTGTCAAGTTTGTTGCTTGAGTTTAGTAACAAGTTAGTGTTCGGCAGTATCTTTGCATTGATTTGTTTTGGATTACTAAACATTGGTTGGATTCATTTACTCTGGGTTTAGCTTGCACTTCATATCAGATTGTTACAGATTCGATTAAGTGTCTTGGTTGATTAAGTTTCAAATTGTTAGATTGCATTAGTTGCCTTTTATTTTGTAGATGTCCATTTAGTTAAGTTTTCTTTCCCTTTTCTTCGTGCTTTTATTTCCGAATTGAAAATGAAACCCAAATTTTGTTTGAAACCCAAAAATATAAACGACACCTAAACTCGAGCACGAATCGAACAACTTGAACTAGCCCTAGGAAAAATACGACCTGTGACCCCTTTACTACGCTTTTATTCTTTGATTGCAAAAAGGGTTTCCAGGTTACAAATATCTAAATTTGAGACCCACATTCATGACAGCTCTTTTGGGTCCATCAATATCTCGTAACCACTGAAGGAGGGGGGGGGGGGGGGGACGTGGCTCAAGTGCGGGAGACGTGGTGCCGATCCAGGGGCACGTCCAGGTTGTCACCATCGGTATAAAAGGTAGTCCAACCCTCCCCCCGGTAAGGGAGTTACGCTCTCTAAACCCTATATACCTTTCTACTTGTTGGATCGAGAGAACCGATAGAGGGGGGGAGAATATCGGAAAGCGTTCGGATTTTAGAAATTAGAGAATTTGCACAGCGGAATAAAGACAATCGCGAACACAGGTATTTTACTTGGTTCGGAGCCTAGGTCGACTCCTACTCCAAGGCCCACGATCGTTGACCGTTTTCTACGGGCAATTCTATAAGTTCGCAAAATGGTTTATAAATCAATATTACAATTGCAGTATCATAAACACAAAATTAAAAGATCGCTCTTTTGTTACCGACGTCCGAGGTAGATTGACTTTTCGGAGCAGAGGGACGTCATCGGCTCGAGTTGAGAGGTTTCCGGAGCAGAGCGCGGGAGTAGAAGAGCGTCGAAGCGTTGAATTGAAGTGTTGTTCGAAGCTTGGGGTCGAGGGCCCTTTATATAGGGCCTGGGGGCGCCCGGGACGTCGGGGGCGCCCCCCCCCCCCCCACGTGGCATTTGATCCGCCAATTCCTCGGTCAGCGTCTAATCCCTTTATCTTCGGGATCCGCTTTGACCGGGGCGCCCGGAGCGCTCGGGGCGCCCGGGTTGACCGGGTCAAATCTTATCCCTCGGCTTCGCTGGGTTGAGCTTCGACGCTTGCGCTTGGGGGCGCCCAGAGCGCTGGGGGCGCCTGGAGCGCTGGGGGCGCCCGGAGCGCTGGGGGCGCCCGGGAGCACGGGGGCACCCGGGAGTTGAACTGTCGAAGCCCATCTTGCTTTCTTGTGCTTTGTGTTCACCTTGGGGGCGCCCGGGACACTCCGGGCGCCCTGGTCAGCTGTTGCCTCATTCCTTTGAAGCTTTCTGAGCTGCAGACACACGTTCCTTCGGTCCTACATCCAGGGTTAGTCCAAAACACAATAAAACAATAAAATATTAGATTATACAGCCTTAGCTGTCTTGGTTCTGACTTTGGGTCTTCAAAATGGAACCCTAGGTCGAACCGACGCCTACTGTTCCCTCGACGGGGAACGCGTCCTCGCCTACTCCTCTCGGGAGAGTGTACCTGATGCCAACCGTTCCTCTGGTTGGACTTTGGCCTAACGGTCCTTTGCCAGGTCTTGGATGCCGAGCTGTCCTTCGCCCGGTGCCTAGCATTCCTTCGCTAGGGCTTCCGTCCCAAGCTGTCCTTCGCCTGGCGCCTAGCAGTCCTTCTCCAGGGCTTTTCATTCTGGCATTCCTTCGCCAGTTCCTAGCAGTCCTTCGCTAGGGCTTTTCATTCTGGCATTCCTTCGCCAGTGCCTAGCAGTCCTTTGCTAGGGCTTTTTACTCTGCACACTCAAGTGACATGTTAGATAACAAATAAGACTTAACTTTTGAACCCTGTTGCCATTATCAAAACACAGGTTTGACTTTGGTGCTTTCTGCACCAACAATCTCCCCCTTTTTGATTTATGGCAACTCTAGTTCAAAAAGTTAAGTTTAATCAAAAGCATAAAAATTTGTTCCCTCCCCCTGGAGAGAATCTCCCCCTAGATTTTTCAAAACTTCGAGGGGTTCTAAGTTTTTATAAAAAATTTACTTAGAATGATTTTGCACTTTAAAAACTTAAGTTTAGGTAATTTGGAAATCTTTTGATAACTTAAGTTTTAAAAGTACATAGAGGAATTTTTGAAAGCATGAGTTTAGAGTATTTAACAAAAATTTTAAGCCTTAAGTTTAAAGTACTCAAAAGTTTGAAAACTTTTAAGTTAAGTAGGATTTGAAAAACTTAAGCACTTAGTAAACTTTGAAACAATTTAAGTACTTAGTATATTTTGAAACAGTTTAAGTACTTTGTAGATTTTGAAACAGTTTAAGTACTTAGTAAATTTAAAAGCTTAAGTACTTAGAAATTTTTTGAAAAGCTTAAGTACTTAGAAATTTGAAAAGCTTAAGTACTTAGTAATTTTTGAAAAGCTTAAGTACTTAGTAATTTTTGAAAAGCTTAAGTACTTAGAAACTTGATACTTTTTGAATAGAGGATAGAGTTTTTGAAGAAATTTGAAAAATTTAAACTCTAAACTCTCTCTTTTTCTATCTCTTCCCCTTTGCCACATATCAAAAAATCAGATAAATATAGCAGGAATTAAATTACAGAACGAAAATAACTTTAAAAAAATGCATGACTTTGCTGTACTGAACCAAGACTTAGACCAAATCAATTAACTTTCTCTTATAGGGACCTGTCTAACCCATTTAGCTACTTACTAACTGTTATAAGCAGTAGTTTTCGCTAGGGTTAGTCAAGTTAAGTGTTTCTGTTCAAGTTAGATTTTCTAAACTTGACACTTAACTTGATTGCTGTAAAAGTTATATTTAGTGCCCCAATTACTGCAGATGCACTGACTTAAAGCATCTTGAATTAAGGCAAAGACCTAAGCATCTCAACCCTTTCTAGGTTATCAATCAAAGTACCCTTGGGTGCTTGTAAGATGCAGGCTTCTAAATCTATAGGTGCATGCAGTTCTAGGGTTAGGGCCTAAGCTAAGTCCATTTGCGAAAAAGCCCTAGTTTTGAAAGGGGGTAGTTTTGAAATAAAACTAAGTCGGAAAAAAATTTAAAATAAACTGATTTTAAAATTAAGTAAAACAGTTTTTCAAAATTCTAATTTTAGAAACTGATTTTTAAATCAAGTAAAGCAGAAAGAAAATCAACAGTAGAGTTAATCTATTCTACAGAACACAATCCTAACTGCCTTCTTAGTGAGCTGAACTCAGACTCAGGTAATAGTTTTGTGAATATATCAGCTAAGTTGGATTTTGAGTCTATATGGTTAAGTACTATCTCACCCCTGGCTACATGGTCTCTTACGAAGTGATGTTTAACTTCTATATGTTTTGTTCTGAAATGTTGGATTGAGTGTAGCATTGTTGCCAAATGCTATTGAGCCTAGGTTCTTGAGCTTGAGTTTGGTGAACTTCAATTTATCTCTAGTCATATGTCTGGAGCAACCGCTATCCAACATCCATTGGTCCAAATCTTTATGTTCCTATACATTAAGAATTTTATTGATTTGGATCCAATTAGAGTTAGGAATGGCTTAAATTGATTTTCACTGACTAGTCTGTCTTACCCAAATCTAGGGTTCTCAATCACGTTAGCCTTATAGGTTTTGTGAGACAGGTTTTGATAAAAGAATTTCTGAAAACCATGATTCATTTTGAAAATCTTAATTAATTTTTGAAAAACATTTCAATTTATTTTGAAAGGAGATGTTTGAATCTATACTTAACTGAAAATTGTGTTAGATTTGAATTTTACAAAAAGTAATTTGAATTTGAAACTCAAAAATTGGCTTCCAGGTCTTGGCGAGGCACTAGGCCTTCTTTGGCCGTAGCCTTATTGGATCATCAACCCTTTCCTTGACAAAGCCGTTTAATGAAGTTTCATTTTCAAAATTAATCTTTGAAAAAGTTCTGGTCTAACTAGTTTGGATTTTGGATCGGTAGCTTCGGCTAGTTTCACCAGTCTAAAGAGACCAAGTGAACTTGATCATATTAGAATTGGTTTCCCTAACGTACTATCATCTCACCTCCACCCAATACTATGTTTTCAAGTTTCAGTTAAGTTTGTTCTGTCCTTATACTAACCTAAGTCTAAGCATGGTAAATTGCATAAATTTAAATAAACAATCAATCAAGGAAATTGCAAAAATTAAATTCTATTTGACAATAAAAATAGTTTTTAATTTGGCTCCCCCTGGACTATAGCCACGATAATAATTAGGCAAGATGTGAATCATATCCTTGGGGATCCAATACTGATTTGATCCAGTTGGTTTGTTCAGGCATAGTTTAGGTACCAATGCCTGAACTTTACTTCTGGACTGATTCAGTACAGCAAAGTAAGATCTTTGTCGGGATTTGGTTCTATAGCCAAGTCCGGATCGATTTAGAACGGACTTCTATTTTCCAAGAATCATGTCAAGACCCTTGGAACTAGAAGTGAATCGTTCTAAGGCCGCTCTAAGATCCTTAACCTGAGTTTTCAGGGAGGAGTTCTCTTTCTCAAGTTTTTCAACTTGAGTAGGAGTTCCTTCTTGAACTTTCTCGGCTAAGGATTTAGAGTCAGCTCCCTCTTTCAGGAGTTTTACTTCCTGTCGGAGGGATTCGACTCGGAGTTTGGCTTTCGCCAAATCTCGAGAAAGATATGAAATTAAATCGTTTAATTGACTTTTATTGAAACTGCTTACCTTGATTTCGCCGTCTTCTAAAAAGGTTAGCCTGCCGTCGTCCTTTTCTGACTCTGACTCGGTCTCGACTTCTTCTGAAGCGGTCAGCGCTAGTAGGTTTGATTGGGGTTCTTCTTCTTCTTCTTCTTCTGATGAAGATTCGTCCCAAGTTGCTTGGAGTGCTTTCTTCCTTCTTGTCTTTTTGTTCTCTTTTAGATTTGGACACTCCGTCTTGTAGTGGCCCTTCTTCTTGCACTCGTAGTAGGTTACGTTGGGCTTGTTTTTGTTATTCGCGGGTTCAGCTGGTTCGTCTTTTCTTCGGCTTGTCCTCCGTGTGTTGACTTGGTTTTTCAATTTCTTATAGTAGCTTCGGGCCAGTCGGACCAGCTCAGATTGATCTCCTTCTTCGTCTTCTGCGTCTGAGTCTGAGTTGGACTCGAGTTCAGGTTGAGGTTTCTTCTTTGTCGATCTTCCAATTTTTCCTGCAACAAAGGCAATTCCTTTCTCGACCATATTGGAGTTAGTTTGTTCGTGCAGTTCTAATTCGGAAAATAATTCGTCTAATTTAATTTTAGAAAGATCCCTTGAGACCTTGTATGCATCTACCATAGATGCCCACAAGGTATTTCTAGGGAATGCGTTTAGGGCATACCTTATTAGGTCACGGTTTTCTACCTTGTGACCTATAGTGTGAAGACCGTTCATCAATTCTTGTATGCGTGCGTGGAGTTGGGCTGTTGTTTCAGTGTCGGCCATCTTGATGGTGTAGAGTTTGTTCAGGAGCAGATCTCTCTTACTGATCCTGGTGTCTGACGTTCCTTCATGCAGTTCGATCAGCTTTGCCCACAGCTCCTTTGTACTGTTGAAGGGGCCCACTCGGTTCAGCTCTTCTTTTGTTAATCCGCATTGGAAAGTCTGGGTCGCCTTTGCATCGGCTTCAATTTTGCGCTTAGGGTGTTGTCCCATTCTGAGTAGGTCTGCGGTACTTCTTCGGCATTTTTAGGGATCTCCAGTCCGGACTGGATGATGATCCATATGTCCACTTGAATTTTTAGGTGGACCTCCATTCGACTTCTCCAGTAGGAAAAGTCTTCTCCACTGAAAAGTGGAGGTCTGGCGGTGCTAAATCCTTCTTGCATGGCCATTTTAATCTGAAATAGAAAACTAAAAAAAAAATTCCACGACTAGGTCTTGGATTAGTAGTGCGGGATGAATAAAATGAAATAGCGAGGGGTGTTGCACCAACCTCGATTAACGGGAAAGAGAAAATTCGAACGAAATATTTAAAGAAAATTCGAACGAGAAAATGAAAATAAAAATCCGAAAAAAAATTTCAAACTGGTGGTTGCACCAAGTTTGAACTTCCCCGCTCTGATACCACTTGTTGGATCGAGAGAACCGATAGAGGGGGTGAATATCGGAAAGCGTTCGGATTTTAGAAATTAGAAAATTTGCACAGCGGAATAAAGACAATCGCGAACACATGTATTTTACTTGGTTCAGAGCCTAGGTCGACTCCTACTCCAAGGCCCACGATCGTTGACCGTTTTCTGCGGGCAATTCTATAAGTTCGCAAAATGGTTTACAAATCAATATTACAATTGCAGTATCGTAAACACAAAATTAAAAGATTGCTCTTTTGTTACCGACGTCCGAGGTAGATTGACTTTTCATAGCGGAGGGACGTCGTCAGCTCGAGTTGAGAGGTTTCCGGAGCAGAGCGCGGGAGTAGAAGAGCGTCGAAGCGTTGAATTGAAGTGTTGTTCGAAGCTTGGGGTCGAGGGCCCTTTATATAGGGCTTGGGGCGCCCGGGACGTCGGGGGCGCCCCCCCCCCCCCACGTGGCATTTGATCCGCCAATTCCTCGGTCAGCGTCTGATCCCTTTATCTTCGGGATCCGCTTTGACCGGGGCGCCCGGGTTGACCGGGTCAAATCTTATCCCTCGGCTTCGCTGGGTTGAGCTTCGACGCTTGCGCTTGGGGGCGCCCGGAGCGCTGGGGGCGCCCGGGAGCAGCGGGGGCGCCCGGGAGCACGGGGGCGCCCGGGAGTTGAACTGTCGAAGCCCATCTTGCTTTCTTGTGTTTTGTGTTCACCTTGGGGGCGCCCGGGACACTCCGGGCGCCCTGGTCAGCTGTTGCCTCATTCCTTTGAGGCTTTCTGAGCTGCAGACACACGTTCCTTCGGTCCTACATCCAGGGTTAGTCCAAAACACAATAAAACAATAAAATATTAGATTATACAGCCTTAGCTATCATGGTTCTGACTTTGAGTCTCCAAAATGGAACCCTAGGTCGAACTGACGCCTACTGTTCCCTCGACGGGGAACGCGTCCTCACCTACTCCTCTCGGGAGAGTGTACCTGATGCCAACTGTTCCTCTGGTTGGACTTTGGCCTGACGGTCCTTTGCCAGGTCTTGGATGCCGAGCTGTCCTTCGCCCGGTGCCTAGCATTCGTTCGCTAGGGCTTCAGTCCCAAGCTGTCCTTCGCCTGGCGCCTAGCAGTCCTTCGCCAGGGCTTTTCATTCTGGCATTCCTTCGCCAGTGCCTAGCAGTCCTTCACTAGGGCTTTTCATTCTGGCATTCCTTCGCCAGTGCCTAGCAGTCCTTTGCTAGGGCTTTTTACTCTGCACACTCAAGTGACATGTTAGATAACAAATAAGACTTAACTTTTGAACCCTGTCGCCATTATCAAAACAGGTTTGACTTTGGTGCTTTCTGCACCAACACTACTTTCCTGCTACCTCTACTCTTCGTACGATAAACTGACTTGAGCGTCGGAGTGGACTCCGCCGGACCCTTGCCGGCATGTCCCCTAACGCCCGTGTTAATCTCGCAGGATCCTAAGTTCCTTCCCGGCACGACACCCTCCACGTGGGTAGAACCTCAGTGACTGGCTATTGTCGTCGACTCCTTCCGGAACAAATTTGGCGTCGTCTGTGGGAAACGAGTAAAGCACCTGATGGAGCACCGATGGCGGGATCGAATGGACAATCCCTCGCTCCCACGGAGGAAGATCTGGTTACACACGTGACCTTGCCGGAAGACATCGCCAACCGCGAGAAGATGGAGGCCCCAAGGAGGAGCGGAGGGAGGTTGAGAGTGAGGAGGTGCAGATTCACCCTCAACCGGGAGGGGGAAGTACACGCATTACCCTCGACCTCGCACCGGAGTTGAGAAGTCGCCTCATAGAGTGCCTGCGAAATCACAAAGACGTCTTCGCCTGGGCCGTGGAAGAGATTAAAGGGGTCCCCCCAGCGTTGTCCACGCACCACCTACATGTGACACCAGGAGCCCGTCCGATGAAGCAAAAACGGAGGCACTTTGCCCCTGACCAAGATAAGGCCATTCGAGATGGGGAGGAGATCGAAGCAGACAGTCAACCAGACTAGAGGGACCCCTACATAACATTCCTTCGGGATGGCTCCCTTCCTAGGGGGCCCCAGGAGAGCCGGCTGTTTCATAGACAGGCGGCTAGGTTCACCTTGATTAGAGATCAGCTATACAGGAGAGCCTTCGCCCGACCCCTCATAAAATGCATCGGGCCGGAGGAGATCGGCTACGTGATGAGGGAGGTACACGAGGGCATATGTGGGAGTCACATCAGAGGAAAGTCCCTGTCCCGGAAGATCCTTTTGGCGGGGTACATTTGGCCTACGTTGCAGGCTGACTCGCTCAATTTTGTGGCCAGATGCGAAGCTTGTCAGAGGTATCAACACGTGTCTCACCGCCCCACGGAGCCCTTGCGAGTGTCTACAGTATCATGCCCTTTTGACCAGTGGGGAATGGACATTGTGGGTCCCTTCCCCGTAAGGCCCCAGCAGAAGAAATTTCTGCAGGTCCTCGTCGATTACTTCTCTAAGTGGGTGGAAGCCGAACCTCTAGCGAACATCACACAGGGGGCAGTAATGAAAGTCCTATGGAGAGATATTGTCTGCAGATATGGCATCCCTTATAAGTTGGCATCGGATAACGGGAGACAATTCTCCGGACGCAAGCTAAAGGAGTGGTGTGAAGGATTGGGCATTCGGCAGGCCTTCACCTCAGTCACATACCCGCAGAGCAATGGACAAGCCGAAGTTGTCAATCGGGAAATTCTAAGAGGGCTCAAAATAAAGCTGGACCATGCCAGAGGCAGCTGGGTCGAAGAACTTCCCAGCATCCTGTGGTCCTACCGGACTACCCCGAAAGAAGGAACGGGCGAGAGCCCTTTCCAGCTGGTCTACGATGCGGAAGTCGACATCCCGGTGGAAGTAGGGGAAGAGTCCATGCGACGGCAACATTATAGCAAGGAAGACAACGACCAGGAGCGTTTGATTGATCTAGACCTTATCTCGGAGGTATGGGATAAAGCCGCAGCAAGGTTGGAGGCATATCAGAGAAGGATGCAGCTAGCCTACAATCGCCGGGTGATCGCCCGCAGCTTCGAAGTGGCTGATCGAGTCTGGAAGAGAATAAAACCGGTAGGTGATCCCGGGAAACTGGAGCCGCAGTGGGACGACCCCTACGTCGTCATCAAAAAACTCACAGGAGGCAGCTACTATTTGGAAGACCAAAAGGGCAAGAGATTGGAAAGGCCCTGGCATGCTAACCATTTCCGTCCCTATTGTACTCAGTGAGTTGCCACATAGTGCACTTGTTTGATGTATTCGTCACTTTTTCACGGCCTTGCAGTGTAATCAATAAAGCGGGTGAATGGAATATCATTCAGAAAACGCTAAGTCTTCGTCTGTGATTAAATCCTACAGCCCCTGGTGTGTAGGCTTGGTCTCGGAGCTGTACACGCCCAGCCAAGAGCACAGAGCCGATTAAACCCTACAACCCCTTGGTGTGTAGGCTTGGCCTCGGAGCTGTACACGCCCGGCCAAGAGCCGATTAAACCCTACAACCCCTTGGTGTATAGGCTTGGCCTCAGAATTATACACACCCAACCAAGAGATGATTAAATCCTACATCCCCTTGGTGTGTAGGCTTGGCCTCGGAGCTATACACGCCTAGCCAAGAGCTGATTAAATCCTACAACTCCTTGGTGTGTAGGCTTGGCCTCGGAGCTGTACACGCTCGACCAAGAGCTGATTAAATCCTACAGCCTCTTGCTGTGTAGGCTAGGCCTTAGAGCTATACACGCCCGGCCTCGGAGCTGTACATGCCCGGCCAAGAGCTGATTAAATCCTACAACACCTTGGTGTGTAGGCTTGGCCTTGGAGCTGTACATGCCCGACCAAGAGCTGATTAAATCTTACAACACCTTGGTGTGTAGGCTTGGCCTTGGAGCTGTACACGCCCGACCAAGAGCCGATTAAATCCTACAGCCCCTTGGTGTGTAGGCTTGGCCTCGGAGTTGTACACGCCCCGCCAAGAGCAAATTAAATCCTACAGCCCCTTGGGGTGTAGGCTTGGCCTCGGAGCTGTACACGCCTGGCCAAGAGACGATTAAATCTTACAATTCCTTAGTGTGTAGGCTTGGCCTCGGAGCTGTACACGCCCGGCCAAGAGCTGATTAAACCCTACAGTCCCTTAGTGTGTCCCTTGGTGTGCTTGGCCTCGGAGCTGTACACGCCCGGCAAAGAGCTGATTAAATCTTACAACCCCATGGTGTGTAGGCTTGGCCTCGGAGCTGTACACGCCCGGCTAAGAGCTGATTAAACCCTATAGCCCCTTGGTGTGTAGGCTTGGCCTCAGAGCTGTACACGCCCGGCCAAGAGCCGACAGCCCCTTGGTGTGTAGGCTTGGCCTCGGAGTTGTACACGCCCGGCTAAGAGCTGATTAAATCCTACCGTCCCTTGGTGTGTATGTTTGGCCTCGGAGCAGTGCACGCCCGGCCAAGAGTCAATTAAACCTTACAACCTCTCAGGGCGCAGGTTTCCCTCGGGGCCAAGATTCTTAGAATAACAAGAAATCACTCCGAATGTAAGAAGTTCAGCAATATTGACAGTTAAAGATAAATCGACCACGCGCTGGTCCTATGAAAGAAAGCATAAAAGGAAGAAGATAGAGTGGGCCAGGAATGGTCAAGGAGTCTAGGCCTATGTCGGAGAGTAACCTACAAATCCTGCTCCATCGGGGGCAGGTCGTCCCATACGCGCTGGATGGTTACCGCGCGCAAATCCGAGTCAGGTTTCAACAGCTGGTCCTTCTCCAGCAGACAGATCGCACCATAGAAGCCCTGTTGGAGGCACTTATATGCTTGCACGGCTACCCTCTTGGCGTACTCCTCCGACTCCAAGAATTTAGCCTTAAACTCCACCACGGTTTGAGCTAGCTCCGCTGCGTGATCACGCTGCTATGGGAGTGTCCGAGCCTTGGCCTCCTCCTGGGCCGCCTTTAAAGTCGCCACCTATCGGAGTAGGTCAGCCCGAGCCTCCTACACCTCCTATAGTTTTTGGGCGGCAACATCAGCTTGTGCCTTAGCCTGGATCACCTGATCTTGGAGATCGGTCACATAAGAGCTTGACAACTCTAGGTCGTAGTCCCGCAAGGCCATCAGTCACTCATTTTCCGCATCCCGGTCCTCTAAGACCTTCTTTGCGGATTCCAGGAGGTTAATTTGACCAGCCAAATCCCCTGCGCAGGCCTAGAGGTGATCTCGCTCCCGTGAGAGCTCCCGTAGCTCCCCTTCAAGAGCCTGCTCCTTCTCGGATGCGAGACGTTCGCGGAGTCTGTATCCATGCAGAGTATCCTCGGATGATAATAGGGAGGCCTAATAATGGTCGACTTTCTTGCGAAGAGCCCGGCTGACCTCCACCTGCATGAGTCCAGCCTCGCAAGCCCGGCCAGTCTCCGCCTCGGCATCCGCCACCTCCCGGAGGAGGTCTTCAGTAACCCCTCTGGAGCACAGTAGGTGGCTGGTGGCTGCTCAGTTAGTGACCACCTATGAGGCAGATACAGACAGTTAGGTAACAGACTTCGAAGTAGAATGAAAAGCACACCCAGAACGCTTACCGCTAGTAGGGACTGATGCAGCATGCCCAGGTAATGGGCTGACCTGGTTGCCCGCCTAGAAGGACGGGAGCAGGAAAAATCCCCTCAGTAGGAGGCCCCGACTGACTGGGGACATCCCGGGGGTCCGGGACAGTATCTTCCGAACTAGAAGAGCTCGGCGACACTTCAGCAGTGACCCCCTTTATGCGGATGGACTGAGAACTGGCAACCGCTTTCTTCTTCGCCGGGGGAGCCTTCCGGTGAGAGCAGGGCTTCCCCATGGATATCTCCTTGCCTCGAGGAACAGCTGGAAGGTCGGCCGGAGGGGTTGTGGCATCGGTGACAGGAGGGGACGTAGTTGAGGCGGGAGAAGGAGATCCTGCCCTGACGATTGGGGGCTGGGAAGCGGCATCCTCGGAGGCAGCCGAGCGCAGGCCTTTTTTCAATCGTTTCAGAGGGTGATCCTATTGGGTTTGCCACTCTTGACGTTTCTTTTCAGGCACATGGATTGCGGAAGGCACGGCAGACGGAGAAGACGTCTCTTTTTCCTGTAAAGCCCCCGCAGCAATGGCAGGAGGCCCGCCTTTAAAGATCAGGGGTGACTCCAAGGCGTCACTGTCTTGGAGGACCTCTAGCACTGCTGGGCCCGCCGACAGTTCTCCCTCCACCTCATCACCCTCGGAGGGGATTCCTACGGGGGTCGAAGATACCAACCCTGGGATTAGCGCTGACTCGTTAGCCTGGTCCCACTTCAGGTGCTTATTCATCGCAAGAGAAAACATATATAATGTCGCCTACTTGGTCCCACTTCAGGGGTATGAGACATATTCAAAAAGGCAGCCAGAGGCCAGAGACTCACGGGATATGTCCGAAGGTCCGGTTGAATCTCAAGGAATGTGAAAGAGACCAAGGCCCAACTTCTTCATCACCACCATAGTCCGATCAGTCAGCCACACTTCCTTCGATCAGACTTGAAGGGAGGGACTTGTGATAGGGTTGAATAAGTCGTGGCCAGGACGAAGTAGGAAGAAGCTGCGAGATGCAATAAGTCGGGTCGAGATAACCCCTCTTCCCGGGCCCGGGCGACTTGCCCGGGAATGCCGGCTAGAAGATCCCCCTCGGGAGCACCCTGGGAGGGTAAAACCCCAGAGCACCTCGGGAATTGAGGCACCCGAAGACCTCGAGCTCACCTCGGGGGGTGGAGCCCCTGCTATAACCGACCTCAGGCACCGACCCCCCTTTTTTCGGTACGACTAAAGCATCCCCGTTAGAAGAGGTCTGCCCGACTCTTAAATGGTGCAACGAGTAGCAACGGGATAACGACGCGGACCGTTTCAAAGGATATCCCATAATCACCGAGGGCGGGGGACGTGGCTCAAGTGCGGGAGACGTGGCACCGATCCAGGGGCACGTCCAGGCTGTCACCATCGGTATAAAAGGTAGTCCAACCCCCCTCCCCGGTAAGGGGGTTACGCTCTCTGAACCCTATATACCTTTCTACTTTCGTGCTACCTCTACTCTTCGGACGATAGACTGCCTTGAGCGTCGGAGTGGACTCCGCCGAACCCCTGTCGGTGTATCCCCTAACGCTCGTGTTAATCTCGCAGGATCCTAGGTTCCTCCCCGGCACGACACCTTCCACGTGCGTAGAACCTCAGTGGCTGGCTATCGTTGTCGACTCCTTCCGGAACATTATTTATTTTCATTTATTTTCACAATTTACTTTAATAAACATATAGGGTTTGGAGAAGGCCTTGGATATTGGAGCTGAGAAGGATGAAGACGACTCCGAGGGAAGAAGAGCCTTGCATTTTGCCTGTGAATTTGGTGAGGTATGATTGAGTATTAGCCTTTCCTTGGTGCATCATGCATTATCCGTGGTATTACTGTTGAGGCAATCTGTGGTCCAGAGTGACCAAGTGTTTTGATGTTTGGGCAAAGGATTTAAGTTAGGTTTACCCTTGTTATCTCATATATGTATGTTGAGTGTGCAGGTTGTACAGGTTACACATATGGACTTGACTGGACGGTCTCGGTACGGTGAAGGATGGCATGCAGGCAAGCTGGAGGCTTACGTGCGCATCCGAGGGACCTTGGAGAGTAGGGACGATGAGTTGATGGGCCCGGACTTTGAGGCATGTGTGAAGGATTGCATGGAGGCAAGCTGGAGGTTTGCGTGCATCCGAGGGACGGGAGCCGAAGATAAAGAGGGTGCGAAGGCAATAGTCGAGGCTGCGGAAGAGGAGTCAGTCGGGTCGTGAGGGTACGAGTGCTATGTGAATGTACTCGGGAAGGGTCTCAGCCTGGGGGCAGTCGACTGCTAGGTGGCTGGTGAGCTGACAGAATTCGAACGTTGGGGTGTCAACGGTCGAATTCTGTGTGGGGCAGTCGACTGCCAGCGAGGGTTTCCATCCCGAGTTCTATTTAAAGAGAACTCGGTTTGGGCTGGGATTCTTGACGAGTTTGGTCTTGGTTAAGGACCAAACAGTAGTCTTTGTGCTAAGAGGTTTTCTTGGTGCTGTGACGAGGTTTCTCCACCCACAAGGAGCGACGAGAGCTNGACTGGGTCTCCCGAGCCGCCGACTCGGTCTCCTGTGCTCCTAACTGAGTCTCCCGAGCTACCGTCTGAGTCTCATGAGCTCTCGACCGAGTCTCCTGAGCTGCCGACTCGGTCTCCCGAGCTCCCGACCCGAGTCTCCCGATTGGGTTTCTTGAGCAGTAGTAGGACGTCTCCCGACCAGAAAGTTGCTGAGGCTTGCGCAGCGCAGTTTCTTTGAAACAGATTTGTCCTCCTCCGACGGTGCTTCGAGGCTTAGATGGACGTCTATCTCTCAGGATACAACAGCAGACCACGGGCACAATGGAGTGCTCGTTGCTCGTGGTGAACTAAGAAAGTACTCGATTGCTATTAGAGGAGGTCGGGAAGGAGGTGGAAGAGAATCTCGTTCTCTGCGTCTCTGTCCTATGCTCTCGGTCACAACCCTTTTATATAGGCTCAGACCCCCGTAGCAATCAATGACGTATTAATCATCATTTACTGTCAATTAATCGACCAGATCTAAACGTCTGGGATTACTGATCTTGAATTAATCAAAATTAATGCATCAGTTACAGTTGAGCAAAAATTTGGCAAAACGTTGGTTCATCTGCTTGGATAAATTTTGCCGCGACCAGTCGGATATTCGATGCGCGCAAGTTGTGCACGCACACGAGTTCACTTGGTTCAGTACAAATCCGGGCCTTGGATTTGCACCCCCCCCCCCATGCGCACTCACATGTGAGAGAGAGCATCTCCCCTAGCATTTGTTCACAACTAACATGCTTGTGAAACAATATAAACCATTCATTTTGTCTTAAAACTCCCAATGTGGAACTAAAGCTCCACTCACAAGGGAGTCTCTTTATTCTCCATCTCATTTTCCATTCACTAGAAAGTCCCAATGTGGGACTAAAGTCCCACCACCTCCCTTTCCATTCACATGATATCCAACAATCCCCCATATGAATGGAAACAGTGTACGTGATAGCATTCAGCAGTTGAGTCATGTATAAGATAGGTAGGTTTCACCATTTGAACCTTCCCTTGTGAAGATCTGTTTGCTTCCTGGCTGACAGTAGACATAATGTCCTTGAACTGTGCTGTCGTTTATGTAAGCATTGACACATCTCACCCAGGACTCTCCCTGATACAACTCAGTTCTCATAAGTGTGTTCGTTCTTGACCATGAACACGCCTGATTTTACGAGAAGTTTTAAGAATTGTGTCTCCAATTCTCTTCGAAGCGACGGAAATGATGAAGAAGACGGGGTACCCGTCTCTCCCTATTTATACTAATGGCTGCCCCCCTCCCCCCGGTGCAGTTAATGCAAGGAACCCGCAACCACAGCAGCAGACGCCGAAGCATCATTTCGACTGACGTACCCACGTCGTGCCTAGGAACCCGCAACCCTTTATGGGTCCATTTAACAAGATCGTGTATCTGACGGAAGCGACGGTTCGGGAACCACCCGCATACGTCAGGAGGAAACTGTTGAGACAATCTGTGGTCCGGAGTAACCATGTGTTTTGATGTTCGGGCAAAGGGTTTAAGTTAGGCTTTGTCTTGTGTACTAATATATGTATGTGAGTGTGCAGGTTGTACAGGTTTACACATATTAACTTGGCTGGACAGCTTTGGTATGGTGTGTTGAGGAAATCGACCCTGATATGATCTGGAGGATCATGGGTTTTGATGTGTGTTGGTCAATATGGTTAAGTTAGGATTTATTGTTGAACTAATATGTGTACATGAGTGTGCAGGTGTACAGGTACATATGGACTTGGTTGATGTCTTCAGGTGAAGGGTGGCATGGAGGCAAGCTGGAGACTTGTGTGCGCACCCGAGGGACCATGGATAGCATAGATGATGAGCCGAGGGACGTGGACTTCGAGGCGTACGTGAAGGGTGGCAGGGAGGCAAGCTGGAGGCTTGCGTGCGCATCCGAGGGACGAGAGCCGAAGATGAAGAGGGTGTGAAGGCAACAGTCGAGGCTGCTGGTGAAGAGTCAACCGGGTTGTGAGGGTCTGAGTATGAGTGTTGTACTCAGGGGCTAAGCCGAGAGGGTTCGAGTGCGGAGTGAAATGTACTCAGAGAGTGTAACCCTAGGCTTAGGTGTGTACCATTTGGCAGCCCCAAGGGTACTCGACTGGTGGCGGTTGGAACAGGCTGGCAGATTCGAACGTTGTACGGCAACGGTCGAATGATTGGTACCAGTCAACTGCCATTTTGGCAGTCGACTGGTAGCAACTGTTTCAGACTTGAGCCCTATTTAAAGGGGCTCGTTTCATACCTTTGTTTCTTGACGAAACTCGCTTGGATAAAGTGAGTTAGTTGTCTTTTGTGCCCAGATAGTGTCCAAGGTGTTGTAGCGAGGTTTCTCCACCCACAAGGAGCAATGAGGGCTAGCCGGAGGTTATCCGGGGATTGATCCACCGACGGATTCTTGGATTAGTCACCCGTCCGGGGTGGATACCAAGTAAATCAGTTTGTTAGCATTGTCTATTATTGTTAGTTTTTATTTTATTTGTATTTCCGCTGCGCTAACAATCTTATAGAGAACAAAGTATTCGACAAAGTGCTATTCACCCCCCCTCTAGCAACGCTCTTCGATCTATCAATTGGTATCAGAGCAAGGACCGCTCTTGATTGGAATAACTGCCAAGGGAGCAAAGCAAATCTAGAGGGAAGAATGATGGAGGATAAGCTAGGGGACGATATCAACTCACCACCACCGTACTGTTGGATCGAGTGAATACGATAGAGGAGGGGGGGTGAATATCGTAAATCGTTTCGGATTGAAAAAGAGAATACACAGCGGAAAATTAAAACTAAACAACACACGAACACAAGGATTTTACTTGGTTCGGAGTCACAGTCGGCTCCTACTCCAAGGCCCACGGTCGTTGACCGTTTACTGCGGGCAATTCTATATGTACGCAAAACGGTTTACAGAAAGATGTTACAATAGTAGTACAGTATGTTGGATCGAGAAAATCGATAGAGGAGGGGTGAATATCGGAAAACTTTCAGATTTTCGTAAAGAGTACGTACGCAGCGGAAATAAAATAAAAACAATCACAGCACAAAGACACAGTCGATTTACTTGGTTCGGAGCCTGTGTCGACTCCTACTCCAAGACCCATGGTCGTTGACCGTTTACTTTAGGCAATTCTATATACATGCAAAACAGTTTACAATAATTTGTTACAAGTAAGTGCACTAATAATAATAATAAAAAATTCAATCTTCGTTACCGACGTCCGGAGTGGATTGACTGTTTCGGGGCAGCGGGACGTCGTTGGCTCGAGTTGGAGTGTTTCCGGAGCAAGGCACGAGCGTAGAAGAGTTTTGGAGCGTTAAGAGAACTGTTGCTTGGAAGCCTTGGTCAAGGGGCCCTTAAATAGGGCCTGGGGGCGCCCTGGTCGACGGGGGCGCCCCCCCACGTGTCCTTCGATCCGCCAAATTCTCGGTCAGCGTCTGATCCCCTTTCCTTCGGGATTCGCTTTGACCGGGGCGCCCGGTTGACCGGTCAAAGTTCTATCTTCTTGGCTTCGCGAGGACGAGCTTCGGCAGCTGGCAGTAGAGGATTTGCTGGGGGCGCCCGCGACACGCGGGGCGCCCGGAGCGCGCGGGGCGCCCGGAACATCCGGGGTGCCCCGAATTGCTACTGTCGGGGCATTTCTTGTTTCTGCTGCTTTCGGTTGACCTTGGGGGCGCCCGGAACATCTGGGTTGCCCTGCTCAGCTACTGCCTCACTCCTTTGAGGCTCTCTGAGCTGCAGATATTCAGTCCTTCGGTCCTGCATCCAGGGTTAGTCCAAAAAGTAATATTAAATTGGTTTATACAGCCTTAGCTGTCTTGGTTCTGACTTTGGGTCTCTCAAAATGGAACCCTAGGTCGAACCGACGCCTACTGTTCCCTCAACGGGGAACGCGTCCTCACCTACTCCTCTCGGGAGAGTGTACCTGATGCCAACCGCTCCTTTGGTTGGACTTTTGCCTGGCGGTCCTTTGCCAAGGCTTGGATGCCGAGCTGTCCTTCGCCCGGTGCCTAGCATTCCTTCGCTAGGGCTTCATTCCCAAGCTGTCCTTCGCCTGGCGCCTAGCAGTCCTTCGCTAGGGCTTTTACTCTGGCATTCCTTCGCTAGGACTTTTCTTGCACACTAGAGTGACTTGTTAGACAACACATAAGACTTAACTTTTGAACCCTGTTGCCATTATCAAAACACAGGTTTGACTTGGGTGCTTTCTGCACCAACAATCTCCCCCTTTTTGATTTATGGCAACCCTAGTTCAAAAAGTTAAGTTTAAGCGAGCATGAAAAAGTTAAATTTCGTTCCCTCCCCCAGGAAGGAATCTCCCCCTAGATTTTTAAAACCTTCGTGGGATTTTAAAAGAAACTTTACTAGAAATCTTTTGATGACTCAAGTTTAGAGTACTCAACAAGGTTTGAAGCTTTCAGTTTTAAGGCACTCAAAAAGTTTTGAAGGTGTTAACTTAAGTACTTAGTAGGATTTAACAAGCTTAAAAACTTACGTACTTAGTAACATTGTACTTATGCATTTTTGAAAAAACTTAAGTTTATGGAATTTTGAAAAACTTAAGTTTAAAGTACTTATGGAATTTTTAAAAGACTTAAGTTTAAAGTACTTATGCAAATTAAGAAATTTGACAAACTTAAGCAAGAAAATTTTGAAGAGCTTGAGTGCTTAGCAAGATTTTGAAGGCTTTAAGAGCTTAAGAACTTTTAAAGCTTAAGTATCTTTGAAAATAAGCTTAATTACTTTTGAAAATACGCTTAAGTAATTTTTGAAAATGAGCTTTATTATCAGCTTAAGTATTTTTGAAACAGGCTTTTTGAATAAGGGATAAGAAAAATTTCAAAAATTTTAGAACTTTTTGAATAAAGGATAGAGTATAAAAAAAATTTATTCTCTCATAAAAAAAATTTACTCTCTCCTTTCCTATCTCTCCCCCTTTGCCATATATCAAAAACAGATAAATGTAGCAGAAAAGAAATGTAACTAAAAGTACATAGAGGAAATAAGATTATGCTGTACTGAATCAATCCATAATTAGATTTAAGCAAAAATCAGTAAATTCTTTCTGTGGGGACCTGTCTAACCCAATTAGCTACTTACTAACTGTTATAAACAGTAGCTTTTGCTAGGGTTAGTCAAATTAAGTGTTTCTGTTCAAGTTAGTTTTTCTAAACTTGACACTTAACTTGATTGCTATGTAAGTTGTATTTAGTGCCCCAATTATTGCAGATGCACTGACTTAAAGCATCTTAAATTAAGGCAAAGACCTAAGCATCTCAACCCTTTCTAGGTTATCAATCAAAAGTACCCTAAGGTGCTTGTGAGATGCTGGCTTCTAAGTCTATAGGTGCATGCAGTTCTAGGGTTAGGGCCTAGGCTAAGTCCATTTTTGAAAAAAAAACCCTAATTTTGAAAGGGGGTAGTTTTGAAATAACACTAAGTAACGATTAAAAAGAAAACTGATTTTGAAATTAAGTAAAGCAGTTTTTCAAATTTTAATTTTAGAAACTGATTTTTAACTCAAGTAAAGCAGTAAGGGAAAAATAGAGTTAACCTATTCTACTAAACACAATCCTAACTGCCTTAATTCCATAATGGAAATTTCACACATCAGCGAAGGAAAACATAACAGTCATATAGGTCAAGTACAGGTCAACACAAGTCAAACACAAGTCAACCCTTCTAGGTAGGGTAGTCGGATAACTACTAGTACAATGCATCAAGATCTAAGACGAAGGACCAGGATGATCAAATGGGCCCGGCTGCCATGTATCAAATCGTGCCATGATCTCATGATACTGTGCATCCCAGGCCTCTCTGTCGGCTGTGAGGGTACTCATGATGTTGTTGTAGTAGCCTAGGTTTGTCTCTCGGTCTTCAATGTGGTTCGCTTCCACTTCCTCTCTGAGGCTCTGGACCTGCGTCTCGAGCCGTGTAACTCTCTCGTACAAAGTCGGTGGAGCGGGCTCGTCGATTTGTGCTCGGGCTTCGGCTGCTATATCTCCAACGTCAACATCTATCTCCTCGTCAGGGTCGATCGGAGCTCCGGCCTGCTGTCGTTTCCAACTCAGAATCCCGGTGGCCGATACCTCTAGTCCCACTAAGGAGAAGTTCCTAAATCCTATTTCGTCGAAGTCGGTTATGGCGGTAATCTCTCCTATAGTAATGTCACGACCGTGGTGATGAAGGAGGGAGGTGATGATGTGGCAGTATGGAGTACGAACACGTCCCTGGGTCGTGACTCTGGACGCATGCAACATAGTCTGAAATATGTGGAGTCCTATGTCAATGTCGAGGTGATGGAGTAGGGCATATAGAAGAAAGGCATGGAAGGGTCGGATGATTCCGAGATCTCTAGTGGACAGTGGTGAGATACAGTGGACCAGGACTCTGTACAGGGCATAGTCCTGTGCCCGAAGGTCAACAGCATGGAATCGTCTATTTGCGGGAAGTCTATTTTCATCGTAAAAATAGGAATGGATGATATCTAATGTTATGTGAGCGTAAGGGGCATCAAATGGAGGATTCCTAGGTGGGTAGCAACAAAAGGTGGACTGAGAGGGTCGTAGTCCAAGGAATCGGTTAATCAGAGTAGGGGTGATAGCTAATGGTATTCCCTGAACAGTAGTTGAAAACATAAGATTATCTTGTCGAACTATATTATTGTAAAATTCTGCACATAATGATTCATTAGTGGCATGAGTGCAGAAGACAAGATTATCTAATTGATAGAAATTGACAATATTCATGGCTACGGGGCATGATTGGGTAAAGAAGAGTCTATTAAGATAACTCATCTTAATAGGTTTGTAAGTGGTTCGAGCAAATTTGTTACACAACTCTAGGGTAGGGAACCTAGGGTCGAGACTCGGTTCGGCACCAGGTTCGGGTTGGTTTGTTCGACGTCTTCGGGGAGCCATGGTTGAGGATGAGGGCTTGTAAGACTCCTTGGAGGGAAAGAAGTGAAGAAGGAAATTGGTTTTGGTGTGGGAAGAATGAGGAATTCGGGTGCTTTTATAGGCAAATCAGAGGGGGGGCGCCCGCTGCGTTCCAGGCGCCCCTGTCAGTGCTTTCTGACAAGGGTCGGGTTTCGCTGGTTAGGGGCGCCCGCTGCGTTCCGAGCGCCCCTGTCAGGCAGCTTTTCGCAGCTTTGACTGCAGAGTTTTGATCGGGGCGCCCGCGTGGTTCGGGGCACCCTGGTCAAGGGACAGAGGCAGCTTTTTGCCTTGGGAGTAGGAAGAAGGCTGGTGGGGGCGCCCGCGTGATTCGGGGCGCCCCGGTTTGTATAGGTAAGGACAAGCTTTATGTCTTGTCATCGTTTGACCATGGTTTAGTTGGTTTGACCACTGTTTGAGTTGCTTTGACTGTGATTTGACCATGTTAGCCATGGTTTGACTGTGTTGACCAAGGTTTGACTGTGTTGACTAGGGTTTGACTGCGTTGACCAGGGTCTGACTGTGTTGACCAGGGTTTGACTGTGTTGACCAGGGTTTGACCATGGTTTGAATTGCTGGATTAGCGCAGAGTTAGAAAATTAAAATGAGTTTTACTCCTACTGTCTCACTCAAATCTAGGGTTTTCAATCACGTTAGCCTTATAGGTTTCGTGAGACAATTTTTGATAATTAAAAGTTATTTTGAAAAGTTTGATTAATTTTGAAAATAATTAAATTTTAAAACTTAATTATTTTTGAAAACAATTAAATTTTGAAAACTTACTTAATTAATTTTGAAAAGTTTGAAAAGATGTTTGAACCTACACTTAGCTGAATTTTTGTGTTAGATTCGAATTTGACAAAAATTAATTTGAATTTGAATTTCAAAAATTGGCTTCCAGGTCTTGGCGAGGCACTAGGCCTTCTTTGGCCGTAGCCTTATGGGATCATCCACCCTTTCCTTGACAAAGCCTTTTAATGAAGTTTCATTTTCAAAATCAATTTTTGAAAAATTTCTGGTCTAACTAGTTTGGGTTTTGGATCGGTAGCTTCGGCTAGTTCCGCCAGTCTAAAGAGACCAAGTGAACTTGATCTTATTAGAATTGGTTTCCCTAACGTACTATCATCTCACCTCCACCCAATACTATGTTGTCAAATTTCAGCTAAGTTTGTTCAGTCCTTAACTAACCTAAGTCTAAGCATGGTAAATTGCAGGAATTTAAAATAAACAATCATCCAAGCAATTTAAATCAATAATAATAAATTCATTTAATAATGAAAATGGTTTTCAGTTTGCCTCCCCCTGGACTAAAGCCACGGTGATGGTTAGGCAAGATGTGAATCTTGTCCTTGGGGATCTAATACTGATTTGATCCAGTCGGTTTGTTCAGGCATAGTTTAGGTACCCATGCCTGAATTTTACCTCTGGACTGATTCAGTACAGCAAAGTAAGATCTTTGCCGAGATTTGGTTCTATAGCCCAATCCGGATCGATTTAGAACTGATTTCTATTTTCCAAGGATCATGTCAAGACCCTTGGAACCAGATGTAAATCGTTCTAATGCTGATCTATGATCCTTAACCTGAGTTTTCAGGGAGGAGTTTTCCTTTTCAAGTTTTTCAACTTGAGTAGGAGTTCCTTCCTGAACCTTCTCGGTTAAGGGTTTAGAGTCAGCTCCCTCTTTCAGGAGTTTTACTTCCTTTCGGAGGGACTCGACTCGGAGTTTGGCTTTGGCCAAATCTCGAGAAAGAAAAGAAATTAACTCACTTAATTGCGATCTATTAAAACCAGTTACCTTAATTTCTCCGTCTTCTGTGAAGGTCAGCTCGCCGTCCTCTTGTTCTGTTTCTGATTCGGTTTCGACTTTATCTGAAGTGGTTAGAGCTAGAAGATTGGACTGGGGTGCCTCTTCTTCTTCTTCTGAGGACGATTCATCCCAGGTTGCTTGGAGCGCCTTCTTCCGTCTTGTTTTCTTGGACTCCTTTAGATTTGGACATTCTGACTTGTAGTGGCCCTTTTTCTTGCATTCATAGCAGGTCACATTGGGCTTGTTCGCGGGTTCAGTTGGTTCGTCCTTTCTTCGGTCGGTTTTCCGTTTGTTGGTTCGGTTTTTCAGCTCCTTGTAGTAGCTTCGAGCGAGCCGGACCAGCTTAGTTTGATCTCCATCCTCTTCTTCTGAGTCTGAGTCAGAGTTAGACTCAGGTTCGGGTTCAGGCTTCTTCTTCGTTGTCCTTCCAGTTTTACCTGCAATGAAAGCAATACTTTTCTCGACCATATTGGTGTTAGTTTGTTCGTACAGTTCTAGTTCGGAAAAAAGTTCGTCTAATTTTATTTTAGAAAGATCTGTAGAGACCTTGTACGCATCTACCATGGATGCCCACAAGGTGTTTCTAGGGAAGGCGTTTAGAGCATACCTTATTAGGTCACGGTTTTCAACCTTTTGACCTATTGTGTGAAGACCGTTCATTACCTCTTGGATCCGTGCGTGGAGTTGGGCTGCTGATTCGTTGTCAGCCATCTTGATGGTGTAGAGTTTGTTTAGTAGCAGATCCCTCTTGCTGATGCGAGTATCTGAAGTCCCTTCGTGTAGCTCGATCAGTTTTGTCCACAGCTCCTTTGCACTGTTGAAGGGGCCCACGCGGTTCAGCTCCTCTTTCGTCAATCCGCATTGAAGAGTCTGAGTAGCTTTCGCGTCGGCTTCTATCTTGCGTTTTAGGGAGTTGTCCCATTCGGAGTAGTTCTGAGGAAGTCCATCAGCGTTTCGGGGGATCTCCAGACCGGACTGGATAATGATCCACATGTCCACCTGAGTTTTCAGGTGGACCTCCATGCGGCTTTTCCAGTAGGAAAAGTCTTCTCCACTGAAGAGTGGAGGTCTTGCGGTGCTGAATCCCTCTTGCATTGTCATTTAGACTGAAAAAGAAAACTAAAAAAGATTTGCCAAGACTGGGTCTTGGATTAGCAATGCTGGATAAATTAAAGACAAGGGGTGTTGCACCAACCTTGCCAAAAAAAACCGAATGAAATTTTTATCGAAAAATTCGTGAGATAAAGAAAATAGAAAGATAAAATTAAAAAGAAATCCGAAAAAAAATTTCAAACTGGTGGTTGCACCAGGTTTGAACTTCCCCGCTCTGATACCACTTGTTGGATCGAGAAAACCGATAGAGGGGGGGTGAATATCGGAAAACTTTCGGATTTTCGTAAAGAGTATGTACGCAGCGGAAATAAAATAAAAACAATCACAGCACAAAGACACAGTCGATTTACTTGGTTCGGAGCCTATGTCGACTCCTACTCCAAGGCCCACGGTCGTTGACCGTTTACTTTGGGCAATTCTATATACGTGCAAAACAGTTTACAATAATTTGTTACAAGTAAGTGCACTAATAATAATAATAAAAAATTCAATCTTCGTTACCGACGTCCGGAGTGGATTGACTGTTTCGGGGCAGCGGGACGTCGTTGGCTCGAGTTGGAGTGTTTCCGGAGCAAGGCACGAGCGTAGAAGAGTTTTGGAGCGTTAAGAGAACTGTTGCTTGGAAGCCTTGGTCGAGGGGCCCTTAAATAGGGCCTGGGGGCGCTCTGGTCGACGGGGGCGCCCCCCCCCCCACGTGTCCTTCGATCCGCCAAATTCTCGGTCAGCATCTGATCCCCTTTCCTTCGGGATTCGCTTTGACCGGGGCGCCCGGAGTGCTCGGGGCGCCCGGTTGACAAGTCAAAGTTCTATCTTCTTGGCTTCGTGAGGACGAGCTTCGGCAGCTGGCAGTAGAGGCTTTGCTGGGGGCACCCGCGACACGCGGGGCGCCCGGAGCGCGCGGGGAGCCCGGAACATCCGGGGCACCCCGAATTGCTACTGTCAGGGCATTTCTTGTTTCTGCTGCTTTCGGTTGACCTTGGGGGCGCCCGGAACATCCAGGGCGCCCTGCTCAGCTACTGCCTCACTCCTTTGAGGCTCTCTGAGCTGCAGATACTTAGTCCTTCGGTCCTGCATCCAGGGTTAGTCCAAAAGGCAATATTAAATTGGTTTATACAGCCTTAGCTGTCTTGGTTCTGACTTTGGGTCTCCCAAAATGGAACCCTAGGTCGAACCGACGCCTACTGTTCCCTCAACGGGGAACGCGTCCTCACCTACTCCTCTCGGGAGAGTGTACCTGATGCCAACCGCTCCTTTGGTTGGACTTTTGCCTGGCGGTCCTTCGCCAAGGCTTGGATGTCGAGCTGTCCTTCGCCCGGTGCCTAGCATTCCTTCGCTAAGGCTTCATTCCCAAGCTGTCCTTCGCCTGGCGCCTAGCAGTCCTTCGCTAGGGCTTTTACTCTGGCATTCCTTCGCCAGTGCCTAGCAGT
Organism: Boesenbergia rotunda; assembly: GCA_024364735.1. Taxonomy (NCBI): domain Eukaryota; kingdom Viridiplantae; phylum Streptophyta; class Magnoliopsida; order Zingiberales; family Zingiberaceae; genus Boesenbergia; species Boesenbergia rotunda. The sequence continues at coordinate 294,932 of JAGFNQ010006335.1, read as the reverse complement.
CCTTCGCTAGGGCTTTGCGACCTGGCATTCCTTCGCCAGTACCTAACATTCCTTCGCTAGGAATTTTCCTACACACTAGAGTGACTTGTTAGACAACACATAAGACTTAACTTTTGAACCCTGTTGCCATTATCAAAACACAGGTTTGACTTGGATGCTTTCTGCACCAACACAGTAAACTTAAAAAGACAACTCTTCGTTATCGACGTCCGGTGTGAATTGTACTTCGGAGCAGAGGGACGTCGTCAGCACTTGTATCTCGAGTTGGGAGGTTTCCGGAGCAGAGCGCTTGAGTAGAAGAGCGTATTGGCGTTGGAAGAAGTGATGTCGAAGCCTCAGGGGTTGAGCCCCTTTTATAGCAAGTCTGGGGGCGCCCGGGACGTTGGGGGCGCCCTCCACGTGTCCTCCGATCCATAACCCTCTCGGTCAGCTCTTATCCCTCCAAAATCGGGATCGAGCCTTGACGGGGGCGCCCGGGAAGCAGGGGGCGCCCGGATTGACTCAGTCTGCTGGCTTCTCGCTGGCTTGAACTTATCTGCTTCGTTGACTTGGACCCAGGGCGCCCAAGGCATCCGGGGCGCCCGGGAGCATGGGGGCACCCCGCCCAGTATGCTTCTGAAGCGTTTTCTTGCTCAACTCTTGTTTGCTTTGACTTAGGGCGCCCGGGACCTCCAGGGCGCCCAACCCAGCTGCTACCCCTCTCCTTTGGGGCGTTCTGAGCTGCAGAAACTCGTTCCTTCGGTCCTGAATCCAGGGTTAGTACCAAACAAAACAAGGCAAGTATGTTAGTGAATTTTACAGCTGTAGCTGTCTTGGTTCTGACTTCGGGTCTCCCAACTGGAGCCCTAGGTCGAGCCGACGCCTACTGTTCCCTCGACGGGGAACGCGTCCTTACCTACTCCTCTCAAGAGAGTTTACCTTTTGCCAACCGGCTCCTCCGGTTGGACTTTTGCCCGATGCACCTGACCAGGTCTTCGTGCCCACCTTCCGAGCAGGTCTTCGATGCCCAGCTCCTTGCCAGGACTTCGTGCCCAGTCCTCGACCAGGACTTCATGCCCACCTTCCGAGCAGATCTTCGGTGCCCAGCTCCTTGCCAGGGCTTTATGCCCAGTCCTCGACCAGGACTTCGTGCCTAGTGTACCTAGGGCTTCTTTTCCTGTACACTTAGTGAACATGTTAGATAAACATAACATCTTAACTTTTGAATCCTTTGCCATTATCAAAACCCAGGTTCGACTTGGGTGCTGTCTGCACCAACATGTACAAGCATGAGGATTTTGATTATTGGAGAGTTAGGATGAAGATGTGGCTCGGCATGGATTGGGAGTGCGTAATGGTGCTAGAGGAACCATTTGAGACCCCCTAAGGACAAGCACGGAAAGAAGCTTTGACCTAGGTATTGGACCAAGGAGCAACAAGAACAAGTTCTAACATCCACCAAAGCCAAATCAAAAGAACACATTCTATGCTTTGGATGCAATAAAAGGGGACACTACAAGGACAAGTGTCCACTAGGTAAGAAGGAGGTAATTCCTAAACTCGTGTCCATTCAATTTAAATCTAATGTGGGTTGTAGGAATAAGGAAAATCAAAAGGAGAAAAGAAGAAAAATTTGATGCTTCACATGCGGGGAGCTAGGGCATTACCATACAAAATGCCCAAGGAAAGGAGAGTTGAAAAAGATGGAGCACCTTAGAAGATGGGAGAAAGAAGAAAGAAAGAAGGGCATGCATCAAGGGGGAGCTACAAGGGTAAGGAAGGTAATCCCTAACTCAATTTATGCTCAAAATACGTGCATGATTGATAGAAATGCTGATAATTATTTGCCTAGATGTAACTTTGGTTTTAAATATCATGATAGAACCAAAAACACTTTTGCATGCCAAAAGATTCAAAATTCTATGCTTCATGATAAACCTAGGAACTCTAGGACTAAGGACCAAGGCATAAACTCTGAGAAAGGGAGAAATATGTCTAGAAAAATGGGTAGACCTAGAAATGATCAAATTTGGTCTAGTGATCCTAAGGTTAGAAAGTTAGAAAAGGAAAATCGAGTTTTAAGAGTAAAACTTGATAAGTTAGAAAGAAACCTAGGTAGAGTCATTCAAGGGTCCAAGGGATTGAACGTGATACCAAAGGACCAAAATCATAGGAATGGTAGGCCGGGTCTAGGATACCACCCTAGGAGGGCAAATATTAGTAAAATGGTATATTCAAGGATGCTCTATAACTATGGTAGAGAAAAGATTAAAAGTGGCAAAGAAAAGCCATTTAAAGGAAGAGAGAAGGTATTGACCAAGGAAAAGGTCTATAGAGTCAAAAGAGTAATAGTGGAAAGCCAAGAAGCACCGAATGAGCACCGGTGTGGACTTGCATCTGTAGATGAGTTACCTAGGGAGTGTTGGGTTCCCCCAGCACCAAAACACAAAAACGCAGCAGAAACAAGAACCCACGAGCGATCCATGTGAAACAAAACTCGTACGAAGTTCATCTATCTAATAGATTTATCTACTGTTTATACCTTTGAAGCGTGCCTTTCGTTTATCCCGCTCGTCCAAGATGCGCTGGATCTCTTGCACGTTCAAATGTCCATGCCTCTATTCGTATCCACACGGACACGATCTCTCAACTTCGGGAAGAACTACTTTAGTTGTGCTAGCAACTTGAGGTAGCTCGCAGAACACCAAGAACCTTACAATAAGGTTTCGACCAAAAGGGAGGAGAGGTAGAAGAGAGGAAGGGAAGAAGGAAAGCTCACACACTTATCATTCAAAATGACAAAGTCCCTCTTTTATATTCATCCCATGAATATGAAGAGTCTTTTGTCTTTTTGACTTCCTTTCATTAAAGCCAATAAAGAGCACATCTTTCCATGTGACTCTTCACCTTCTCTTCATCCAATGAAGAGAGACTTTTCTCTTCCCCGCATGCAATTCCGACCCAGTCTGTCAAGCTCCGACCCAGTCTACCGAGCTCCGACCCAGTCTGCCGAGTGCCGACTCAGTCTGCCGAGTGCCGACTCAGTCTGTCGAGTGCCGAATCAGTCTGCCGAGTGCCGACTCAGTCTGCCGAGTGATGACTCAGTCTACCGAGTGCCGAGCTCCCGACCTAGTATGCCGAGGTCCAAGCTCGGTCTGTCGAGTGCCGAGCTCTTGACCCAGTCTGCCAAGCTCCCAGCTCAGTCTACCGAGTGTCGAGCTCCCGACCCGTGCTCTCGAGTTCCCAACTCGAGCTCCCGTACTGACCTCCCGAGTTCCCAACTCGGGCTCAGATATCCCGAGTTCCCAACTCGGACTCAGATCATATCTCCCGAGTTCCCAACTCGGGCTCCTGAACTCCCGAAGCATCATGTCCTTAGTTTGTGACCCAATAGGCTCTCGTGACGTTGGCAATGCGCCTAAACTCTTTAGACACATAAGCAATGAGCGACATCTAGCAATACATCATTGCTACCTAAGTAACAAGAAGAGTCGAGATCCGACTAAACCTCCGTGACTATGATAGTGTATGACCTTGTCCTTCTATCCTTGATATCTAGATTGACTAATGATGCATAGACCGTGTCATCCTCAATCAATCTTGTGTTTCTTGATCCCCGAGTAGACTCACTCAAACAAATGAGCTCAATATCTCATATTGACTCATTTGAGCATGACCATGCATTTCAGTAGTTCTACTCGATCAAGGGGCCCACAGATATCACTCCCGTCATATGGGAGGGATAGATCCCATCTACATCACTCACATCCCTCCGCATAATTCATTATATACCCAGTGATCGCCTTTATAGTCCACCCTGTTACGGGTGACGTTTGACGATACCAAAGTACATAACTCCTTATGTAGGGAACCGTAGTGACTTCAGGTCTAAGGACTATTCATACTAATAGTCACATGAGAAAGTTTATGACACTCATATGACAATCTATGAAACTTTCTCATGGCGGGTCATTCAGTACACATTCTCCAATGTATACCCATGTGTCAACTTGATATCACATATCCATGACTTGTGAGCTCAAGTCATCAGTTGACCTACATGCTAGTCTCTATGTATTAATATTGTCCTTGAATATTAATGTTTGACTAGGAATAATTTAGAATAGTGTTCTCTGCATTATCTCACTATCGATTCAACCAATCGATATAATGTAAATAAGAACCCACTACACAAGGACATTATTATACTTAGTTATTCGGCACAGAATACAAAGTAAGTATAATAACCAAAATGCCTTTATATATGATAAAATATGATACAAATTGTCCCTAGTCAATCATCACATAATTGGCTCTAGGGCTCCTACTAACAGGGAGGTAACAAGGGCTAGGAGCTCAAGAGAGAGCTCTAGGAGCCAAAATGGGATCCATGATCAATGGATCTCAGGAGGCTTTCTCCTAAGAGATTAGATGGAGTATGGAATGTGCCAATAGGATTGGAAGACTAGGGTTAGTCTTAATTCTAGGGAATTGGCACATCAAAAGGAAGATTTATGGAGAAAATGATGAAAATGAGACTATAATTGGTAAAAATTGGTTTTAATGCTTAAATACCATGTAACTTGATGCTATTAGTGTATTATGAATAAGTATGGGAGGAAGCATCAAGAAGAGGTCCAAATTAGAACTTCTAGTTAAGTTTAAATAACTCAATTTGGATAGGTTTGAAACTTGTATCAATCTTGGGATCCGAAGTGAATTTATTTAAAATCTTATTTTTCCCAAGTAGACCTAGGATCCACAAATCTCTCCACGAAATTTCAAATTTTTTAGAGATTTGTGGAATTAATTAGGCATTACTGAATTTCAGACTGGAAACCTGAAAATCAGGTATCAGTCGACTGCCAAAATGGCAGTCGACTGGCCTAGAGTGAGAAACGTTTTGTAAGGTTTCCTAGTCAACTGCGAAAATGACAGTCAACTGGTGCTAGAGTGAGAAACGCTCTGTGAGCTTTCCCAGTCGACTGGGATCTTGGCAGTCGACTGGTAGCGGGCTTTTATAAAGGTTAGGCCGCGCGGGGAAGGTCAAAACCTAGGGCTTTGTCGTGTTCCTCCCCAGCGACTCTTCTTCTTCCGAGCTCCTCTCTCGTCCTAAGCCTCCCTCGAGCTCTAAAACTCCTCCCTAGCCCTCTCTTAACCCCAATCTACAACCTAGGGCTTCTAAATCTCCTCCCTTAAGCGGATTCTCCTCTCATTACCATCATGAAAAGATTGGGAAAGAGGTAATCTTTTGAACAAGTTTTGTTTTCCCATTTAGACTATGTTTTGGAACTAATGTATAAATTTTTGCATGTTTTCTTGTGTTTCTCTCATTTTTGGGGATGGGTTGGTCTTCATGCATGTGTATCTTGCATTATAGGATGGCTTCTAAGAAACCAAGGAGTGAGGGATCATCCCAACAGGGCCAGGTGCCTTCAGAGTCTAGATTTAGATCCGCAGAATGTAGAAAAAGGTTTGATGATAATGAGTTTGTAGTAATGAACTGTCGATACCTGAATAAGACCCTCTTCCAAGAGAAGTCCCCTCAATTGGCTAAGATGATTACCCATTTTAGGCTGGAGCAGTTGGTCTACTGTCAGCATGACATAAACATTGACCTATATACAGAGTTCTATGTCAATTTAACTTGCATTGACTCGGATAATAACTTGTATGAGTCTAAGGTCGCCGGAGTTACCATTCCTTTTTCAGTCATGGGTTTAGCTGGGTTCTTAGAGTGTAGGGAATCGAATAATGCCTCTACTTATTTTTCCACTGTTATTGAGCCATTCAATTTTCCTGGTGTCACCATTGACCAAATACATATGCATTATTTTAGGAGACATAGGAATGAGTCAGAGCGTATTTTTGACGCTAAACCCATGCGACCATTCAGTCATGTCTTGTATAAGATTGTTATAGAGTGTATTTTGCCCATCGTCTCCAAGGGGAGGGCAAGGATCAGATTACCACATCTGGTAATGATGTACGCCCTAGAGAGGAGATTAGACATTAATGTCTCCCTGCAGGTGTTTAGTGCTATTTGTCATTGTTCTCATAATGTAAATGAGAAGATATACATGCCTTTCTGCCACATCCTGATCGAGTACTTTCACTTACGGTTTGGTATCCGAGTTTCTGGCGGTTAGATCAGGCACTTGACCAAAGATTACGACCATATCGGTACACGCCAGCTATCCTTGATAGGTATAGAGGTTAGGGAGGGGGACTTTGTGTGGAGACAGCGTCCGGAGGCCTCCAGCTCTGAGGAGGAGCCAGCTGCGGCAGTTACGCACGAGGAGTTCTCCCAGCTACGGGCTGATGTTCATGGCCTTCGGGAGGACTTCCAGAGTTATCAGCAGCGGCAGCAGAGCTTCCAGGAGACTATTTAGGGGGAGGTCCAGGGGATTCGGAGCCGGCAGGAGGACATGTACGAGATGCTACGACAGATGCATCTTTCATATCAGGCTCCACCTCCTCCTCCTCCTCCAGGCGACGACGACGACGACGACATGATTTGATAGGATGACGCAGGCTTAGAGCAGTTCAGTGTTGAGAGTGTTGCTATTTGTTGTATTTTTATACCTCTCAAACACTCATTACTCTGGCGTTGTATTATTCGGGTGACTTCAGGGCGTTCGCCCTTGCTACTCTATCATGTTTATTTCTTACTTTCATGTATGCTACATTCCCTTTCATGTTATATTTTTGTCATGACTTGATGGTTAATCCTAGGTTTTGATTTGGGTGTTGGTTGAGAATTCTTTAAATGCAAATTGAATGGTATTGCTATGGTTTTCAAGTTAAATGCAAATTTATCTGTGCTTCAATAATATATTTTGATATTGTATTTGACTGTTTTGTCTAAATTTTCTGATTATATTGAATAACCAAGATCTCTATAGATAAGGGCATGGAATGGATGTTTTCATGATTATCTAAGGTTAAGAGGTAAAGAGGGGGAGTTTTATTTAAATGAAAATATCTATATGAAACAAGAAGGTTTGAGAACCATTTTATATGCAAAACTAAGGCCAATGAAATTGGCAAACATAGAAAATCATATATAGGTTTAAAAGTGGATACAAAAATGACAATATTTGAGGATTCTTGGGTTTGTACCAAAAGTCAAGCACGATTGTTGTTTTTCATGAAAATATATTTTTCTAGGGTAGGATATACTCTAACAAACGTGCTTGCAAACTTTCATATTTTTTCGGATTTTCTGGAATTTTATACGCGTTTCTAAAATTCAGTTGGAAAATCAGAAATCGGCGTGCCTATCGGCCAGGATGGCAGTCGACTGCGGTCAAGGACAGATTGTGATTTGTGATTTTTGAGGGGGTTTTCAGAAATTTAGCAAGTTGTATTTGGCATCAGGGTTAGGGTTGCTTGGGGGCAATCTTTTTGATGGTGTCAAGTTAGGTTGGGGGAGAACTTGGGTGTTGAGTTAGGTTGAAACTTAACTTTGGTTGTTATGTGAAACTTTGGAGTTAAGTTGGGATAACTTAACCGGTTGTTATGAGTAGAACTTATCTGGTATGAGCAATAAGGATTGAAAATTGGGAGAAAGCATAGGTTAAGGGGGAGGATGCCTCTTGTGTGTTATGCTTTGATTTTCAATTGCTTTTGCTATTGTTATTGCTATATGTTTACCTAACTTACCATATTACCACACATCAAAAAGGGGGAGATTGTTGAGGCAATCAACCTTGATATGATCTGGAGGATCATGAGTTTTGATGTGTGTTGGTCAATATGGTTAAGTTAGGATTTATTGTTGGACTAATATGTGTACATGAGTGTGCAGGTGTACAGGTACATATGAACTTGGTTGATGTCTTCAGGTGAAGGGTGGCATGGAGGCAAGCTGGAGGCTCGTGTGCGCACCCGAGGGACCGTGGATAGCAGAGACGATGAACCGAGGGACGCGTACTTCGAGGCGTACGTGAAGGGTGGCACGGAGGCAAGTTGGAGGCTTGTGTGCGCATCCGAGGGACGAGGGCTGAAGATGAAGAGGGCGTGAAGGCAACAGTCGATGCTGCTTATGAAGAGTCAACCGGGTTGTGAGAGTCTGAGTATGAGTGTTGTACTCAGGGGCTAAGCCGAGAGGGTTCGAGTGCGGAGTGAAATGTACTCAGGGAGTGTAACCCTAGGCTTAGGTGTGTACCAGTCGACTGCCCCAGGGGCAGTCGACTGGTGGCAGCTGGAACAGGCTAGCAGATTCGAACGTTGTACGACAACGGTTGAATGATTGGTACCAGTCGACTGCCATTTTGGCAGTTGACTGGTAGCGACTATTTCAGACTCGAGCCCTATTTAAAGGGGCTCGTTTCATACCTTTGTTTCTTGACGAAACTCGCTTGGATAAAGTGAGTTACTAGTCTTTTGTGCCTAGATAGTGTCCAAGGTGTTGTGGCAAGGTTTCTCCACCCACAAGGAGCAACGAGGGCTAGCCGGAGGTTATCCGGGGATTGATCCACCGATAGATTCTTGGATTAGTCACCCGTCCGGGGTGGATACCAAGTAAATCGGTTTGTTAGCATTGTCTATTATTGTTAGTTTTTATTTTATTTGTATTTCCGCTGCGCTAACAATCTTGTAGAGAATAAAGTATTCGACAATGTACTATTCACCCCCCCTCTAGCAACGCTCTTCGATCTATCATGGTGAAGGGTTGCATGGAGACAAGCTGGAGGCTTGTGTGCACCCGAGGGACCTTGATATAGCAGGGATGATGAGCCGAAGGGCGCGGACTTCAAGGCGTACGTGAAGGATGGCATGGAGACAAGCTGGAGTCTTGTGTGCATCCGAGGGACGAGGGCCAAAGACGAAGAGGGCGCGAAGGCAATAGTCAAGGCTGCTGGTGAAGAGTCAGCTAACTCAAGGGACAAGAGCCGAGGGAGGAGGACTCCAAGGGCGAGCCGGGAAGCAGACTTCAAAGGACACACGTGAAGGGTGGCATGGAGGCAAATCGAGGACTTGCGTGCACATCCGAGGGATGACAGTTAATAGAAGAGGACTTCAAGGGGCAAGCTAAAGGAGTGGACCTGAAGGCACGCGTGAAGGAGGGTCAAAGGAGTGAGTAGGAGTGCTAGTGTAAGCTGGGCAGTCGACTTGGGATTGTCCAGTCGACTGCCAAAACTCACAGTGTGTAAATGACCCTGGACCAGTCGACTGGTAATTTAGCAGTCGACTGGTAACACCCAGAATTCGAACGTTGGGTGTCAACGGTCAAATTTGAGTGGGGGCAGTCGATTGCCAGCGGGTTTTCCAGCCTGCGTCCTATTTAAAGAGAACTCGGTTTGGACTGAGATTCTGGGAGAAATCTGCTTGGGTAGAGTAGATTAGTAGCCTTGGTGCTCAGGTGTTGTCAAAGGAATTGTGGTGAGGTTTCTCCACCCACAAGGAGCGACAAGAGCTAACCGGAGATTATCCAGGGAGTGATCCACCGACGGATTCTTGGATTAGTCACCCGTCTGGGGTGGATACCAAGTAAATCTGGTTTGTTAGCATTGTTCTTTATTGTTAGTTCTATTTTTGTTTGTATTTCCGCTGCGCGACTAACAACGTAGGAAGAACAAGAGCTGAAGAACGCTATTCACCCCCTCTAGTGTATGGAATTGATCCAACAGAAACATCAAAGAGGGCTCACCAAGGACATAAATACAGGCATGCAGCTTTGACTTGTAAAATTTTCAGAAGGGATCCACCCCTCAGAATCAATCTCGGGGCAAAATAACTATTCGTTAAATCAAGGCACGAAGCTCGACAGGCACGAAGCACGTCGAGCGAAGACAGATACGTAAGTGGTAAAAGTGATCGCGTTAAGGCAAAATTGCTACAATAAGGCTTGGCCCCCCTAGTGAACATGGGGCCCCCTAAACTCAGGTCCTCATGAGAAAGCTCCTCTCTAGCACGGTCGGTACTTACAATCGTGGGTCGCCGTCGGGAGGCAGGAACTGATCCTTCTTCAACTTATCGATAGCCCCATAGAAGCCCTGCTGTAGGTGCTGCATTACCTGGTTGGCTACGATGCTACGGAACTCATCCGACTCCAAAAACCTCGCTTTAAAGCCTGCCTCGGCCTCCTTGGAGCTAGAAGCTTTGGCAACGCGAAGAGTCAGGACCTCGGCCTCAGCATCCTCGTAGGAACTCCTCAGCCATTTCAACTCGGCAAGCATCTCCGCCAGCTCGGCAAGCGTCTCCGCCTGCTTGGCCAAGGCCTCTCTGAGGTCTCTCCGAGGTATCCTGCTCATCAGACTGAGCCTGAACCAGGTCGTCCTCCAGGACGGATGCGCGGTTGATGGCCATCAGGAGATCAGACTCCTTCTGACTGAGCTACTGCGCCTGATCCTGACTGCGCGAGGTCAGTCTTTCAGCCGAGGCTTCCGAGAGCCAAATGTCACCCAACAATTCCTTATCTCTCGCCTGAAGCTGGTCTCTCTCCTACGTCACCCGGAGTAGGTCCTTTGTAACATTCACGGCTTTCTCGGACGCCAGGCGTTCTCTATGCCGGGAATTTTGAAGAGCTTGCTCCTTGTCCTGCAAGAGCTTCATCAGGTGCTCAACCTCCGCACGGAGAGCTCTGCTGACCCCCGCTTGCATCAGTCCTGCCCGATGCTCATGATCAGTAGCAGCCTCTGCCCTCAAGGCCCGACAGAGTAAGGCTTCAACCTGGGGCCCGGAAGGTAGACCCCGGCCGACCGTTATGCATTCCTCGATGGCCTACCATCGCACCAAAAAGTTAGCATATAGGCAAGGGAATAGCCAATGCAACAATGATTTGTACCTTCAGAAGGATCTCACGGAGGTTAGTCAGTGGGCCAGCCAAAACTCGTGCGGCTGCCCCTTCAGGAGTGGTTAAGGCATTACCTCGTCCCTCGGGTGGCGGTGAGCTCGCTCGAAGGGGGAGTCGTTGGACTGCTGGAGCTTCAGGTGGCAGGTTGGAAGGGTCGGAGCCATCCTCCTCGGAACTAGAAGTCCCCTCGGACGTAACTCCCTCGGGTGGAACCTCCTTGAATTTCACCGAGGGGAAGGATTGCATGGAAGCCTTCAATGTTGCATCCAACTTCTCCCTTAGTCGGTCCAGTCTCATTTGGTATTGAACACACAACACCCCCATACCCTTGGGAGATGTAGCCGGATCGAGAGAACTGGAGGAAGGCATTGGGACGACCGCCTCCGGAACGGAGACCAGTGGCGCAGGTATAGGAGCTACTCCCTCGGCAGGTAGAGCCGCTCCCTCGGGCACTGAGGGAAGAGGAGAAGAACAGGCAGAATGCAGTTTTTTCCATTTAGGGCCCAAGCCCTTAGGGAGCCGCCTCTTCTGCCGACCGGTGGACCGGATTGCTGCAGGAGCGATAGGAGGAGAGGTCTCCTCGCCAATCCCGTCTGGATGGACAGTCTGCGGGGAAAAGCCACCCCTGGGGGAAGATCCCCCGCTGGGTCAACTGGCTGATCGGAAGGCCCTTGGTTCACAACCCACAAGGATGTAACAGTGGCTTCTACTCTCTCGGGAGAAGCAATCCCACGGGACGAGACAACAGCCTCTTCCGAGGACTCGGCAGGTGCGGGAGGCGCATCCGAAGCGGTCGGAGGCGATTCCGTGCTTCTCTGTTGGCCTCCTCCTACCCGATAAGTCGGCCCATCACATTGGCAAATATAACTTCCTTTGCAATAGCCAGACAGAAAGAACATCAGTCAGAACTAAAGGGCATTAAAGAAAAAGATGCAACATACCAAGTGTGGGGCTAATGCGCGTCACTTTAGGGCTAAGGCCCGCCCGGTACATAAGTTCTTCACTTTGCACCAACCCCGAGCCGCTGAATTCCATGCCGGAGAGTACCTGCCTAGCACACTGGTACGTCGGGCTCTGAAGGAACGCCCCTAATGAAGGAGGGGTCAGCAATTCCTCTATCCAACATAGGGGACTGAAGGGCAGTGACGACAGTCGAATGAAGAAGAATTTCTCTTTCCATCCTTTATACGAGGAAGGGAACCCTCCTAAAAACCTATGGCCCGGTCAGGCTGCGAAACTAAAAACCCCTTTAGATCCTATCGGGATGAAGAAAGAATGAAAAAGCTGAGAGGTCAGAGGGAGATCAAAAAGCTTAAAGACGATATACACCCCTCCTATATGGGCGAAGGCATTGGGAGCCATCTGATGGAGGGGGGATATCGAAATAGGAGGCTATGTTCGTGAAAAAAGGGGGAATAGGGAAGTGGAGCCCTAACTTCATCTGCCCTAAGAAGAAGGTCAACATGTCTGCCGGGAGCTCCACGGGTGTCTGGTCCACTTTAGGGATGATCACCGCCATCTCAGCCAGGATGCCATAAGCCTCGATGGCTGCCTGTAAGGCTTTCGCCCTCACTCTTGAGGAGGCGGACTCATATCATTCTGTCCGATAACCCTCCATGATTCCTAAGAAAGAAGACAAGAGGGAGACCAACTACTCACGCGCAGAAGAAGCACTACAGGAGAAGAAGGCGAAGCACACCCAGTCACCAAATCGGAAGTAGGGCCAACGTCTGCCTCTTCCCCTCTTATACCCCGGCAGCCGCCTGCCTGGGCACAATGGGGAAGTGACACGTGAAAAGCGAGAAACCGTTGTGCCTAGGCAGTCGATTGTCGCGAGTCAGCCGTGACGACACGCGTCCGTAAGGACTCATGGAGATGGCCGTTGGAACACGTGGCAAGAAGGGATTCACAAGAGTACCTTGTCACCCTCGGAAAGGGGTCATGCGCCGTTATAACGAGGAGACATGCGTTGTTATAATTCTTCGAAAGTCGGAGTAGCCTTTTTGAAAAGGATGAAGCCAAAAAGGAGGGATTCCTCGGAGCCCAGGCTGAAGAGGATACAATCCAAAAACCCCTCTGCAGAAGTAGTCAAGAAGGCGAAGGCCCGTGAGAGCTCAGCTTCTTCATCCTTACACTAGTCCAATCAGTTAGCCACACTTCTTCGATCAGACTTGAAGGGAAGGACTTGTGATAGGGTTGAATGGGCTGTGGCCGGAACGAGGGATGACGAAGCTGCGGGACAAGGCACATCAGGTCAAAGTGACCTTCCTTCCCGGGCCTCAGGACTCCCCCGGGAGACACGCCCGGGAAGGTCGGCTAGGAGACCCCTCTCGGGATCACCCCGAGAGGTCGGGCCCCGAGAGCACCTCAGGAGTTTTACCGCCCGCGCTCACCCGGGCCAGAAGATCCCGAGATCACCTCGGGAGGCGGAGCCTCAGTGATAACCGACCTCGAACACTATCCCCCCTCGCTACTTACAGATAAGCATCCTCGGTATAAGGAGTCATCACGATCCTTAAATATAGCAATGGGTCGAAAGCGTAATAACGACGCAGACCGTTTCAAAAGCTATCCCGTAACTGCCGAGAAAAGGGGGCGACATGGCTCAAGTCGCGGAGGCGTGGCACTGATCGAGGGAACCTGCCTAGTCTCCCCCTTCGGTATAAAAGGTAGCCCAACCCCTCTGGTAAGGGGGTAGACACTCTCTGTACTTAGTACTTTTTCTCCTTTCCAGATGCCTTTTTTCTCCAACAGGATCCTGATTTGAGCGTCGGAGTGGACTCCGCCGGACAACTTCCGGCATGTCCCCTAACACTCGTGTTAATCTCATAGGACCTAGAGTTCCTCCCCTTCACAGAGAGACTTCTACGTAGATAGAACCTCGGTAATTGGTCATCGGCGACAATTCCTTTCGGAACACTAACCATATTATCAAAATATTCATCATATAATGGATTGCACATCGAATTATAATGGTTGAAGGTTTTCATGTCAGTGTCCATAACTATTAAATAAAAATAAGCACGATCATTATTCATGTGTATGAATATATACCTAACTTGCCAATTTACCATATCAGTTTTAATTATATGGTATAGAGATATTTCTTATAGATGTTCATATGATGACTGAAAAATTTAAGATATATTAAAATTTAATGTACTAATATCCCAAACATAATCTAAGTTATCCCAACCGTAAATCCGGTTGAGCAATAAATAGATTGATTATATCTAGCATTAGACGAGGTTGCTTCCCTAAAGAGTACTGAAATATATGTATCGATTACTTCTTGGTACGATAATTAACTGTTGCGCAACCATGACTAATTAATCGCTTTTTTAACATTAAAAAAAAGTTATTCTAATTTTTTAAAAAAAACTAAACGGACGAAGACGTAATATTAAAAAAAGTTATTTTATTTTATTTTTAAAAAAAAAACAATACTGACGAAGATGTAGCTCCCTCGTTTAGGGAGCTGCATCCTGGTGGAGCTCCCTCCCATAATGTGAGGGAGCTCCCTCGTGCGTGTTAGCATGACAATGGGAGCTCCGAATAGCTGCTCTAAGGATCCTAAATTTGATTCAGGTTTTTTTTAAAAAAAATTGTATATATTTTTTTTTCAACTCTCTAATATATTTTGATCTCTAATTAATCTTATTTTCTATAAAAAATCTAAAATAAAATATAATTTATCTTAAATTTAATACCATTTATTAGAATCACTTAATTGATTCAACTTAAGTTAATCGATTAATATGAGTTTTGAATTGATTGGTCAGAGAAAAAAGAGTCAGACTTAATTGGATAAAAAATACATATTTGATTTTAGTTAATGATACTGAAATTAAAAGAAATTATATTTTATTTTGAATATTTTTATACTTACAATAAAATAAGAAAGCTTTCTGCTTCTACAAACGAAAAAAATGTCTATTAAATTTCAATTTAAATATCTTAAATTTAAGAGGAATTATATTTTTTTTTTGACTTTTGTACCTATAAAAAATGTGAATAATTGGTAAATATGATGAATTTAAGAGAAATTATATATTTTTAAAATTTTTTATATATGTAAAAATGAGGGTAATTAGGTAGGGAGTTAAAATGAATTAAAGTAAAGGAAAATAAAAAGTGAAATAATTTTTTTTTGATGTAGGAATTAAGAAAGAAATTATATTTGGTATTACGAAGATTAATATAATTTATTTTTTGAAAATATAATGAATCAAATTAATATTTAAAAGTATAAATATAATCAACATATAAAATTTAATTCCAAATCGTAACTTTCTATATTTATATAAAAATCATATATAAAATAATAAATATAGAATGATCCATTTATAAGTCAAGTAAAATATTTACTAAAAGTATTTATGCTATGCAACATAATTAATTTACCTAATATTCCTGGGAGAGTGAAAATGAGAGAATGAAAATCATAGTGAATAATATGGCATGACGTGACATGACGTGACACTTTACATGCACACGTTCGATTATCGCTTGGACACCATCGGCGGCTTTCGGCCACCGTTCCGAATCAAACTATACCCTGGGAGGTACAGTGAACCCGTCGAAAATCGCTACATGTAAGATGTCACGTCATTTACTATGATTTTCACTTTTCCATTTCGACTATCCCTATCATTTTTCTTCCCGTAAATAAGGTTATTTATAACCTTCATGTTTCTAATCCTGACTTAGGCCCCAACAACAGCGCGAATTCTCAACCATCGACAAAATCCACGGTCAAACTTTGCCGGCCAATCCTCGCCTCTCGCCTCGTCTTATTTTGTCTGGTGGCTGGCACCTGGCCCCATCACCGGCGCCGCTGTCTTCGTTCCTCTTGTTACGGTGGGAGATCCTCAACGCACCATATCATCGCAAGGGTTTTTTTTTTAATCGGCTTCGCTATTTTCATTTTCCATCTTCACCGCCGGATACACGAGCAGCCAATGGTTTGGTCGAGTGTTCGCGCCGCAGGACCGCTCCCTGATCTGTGTCGTCCGCCATGGCTTCCGGCGATCAAGGTTCTCTCTTTCTCTCTATTGGTCTACTTGATTTTCTCCTTTCCATGTCGGGTACCTCGACCATTTTCTCTGAGGCAGAATGGAGTTTATAGGGGGTTTGTATTTTCTAATACAAGATAACATATTGTTTGTTGAATTTGGTTCTTCCTCTGATGGGTTGTCCCTGATGCATTTGATATTGAAGTAGTTGACATAGAGAAGTGACGTTGGATTTTTTAGCTAGGACAGGACTTTGTGCTCCAGTCTGAAACGGAATGAGTTATGGAGTGGTTATACTTTTAATTTATTTATCTGAAAATTTCAATTTAGCTTCTGGGATGCAGCACTTTCAACGTCTGAAATATTGAGCCCGGTTTGCTAGCTAGCTCTTCAGCTCAATCAGTACCGCTGCTCGTGTTTGGCAACCCTTACTAGTGTACAATGGAGAATTGTAAAGAAAGTGCATAGGTATATAGGCTTTGATGGGTGAATTATGATTAACGTGGGCTTACATATTTTGGTTCTGGGGTTCACACCTATCAAACATGCGGGTTAGTTTTCTTATTGACCATGTCTGACACTTCTTTCAGTTTATGGTTTAGAACGTTATGTAATGCAATCATGAGGAACAAACATAATATATTTCAGTAGTTTTCCTAAGGAAGCATTTCTCTTGTTAATGTGAAATACAATCTACATTTGTTAATACCTCTTTGATTGGTAAAACTATTGAACAATTCAAATACTTTCCTGTGAGGGATGACCATTTGAACTTTTATTCTCATTTTTTGCAGACAACAAATCTAATTCAGTTGAAATCAAAAGCTCGACACATGAAGAATTATTGGCTGACTCCATCCGACAACAAACTAGATACCAGAGGACCTCTTTATCCCCACCTACTAACTTTACGTTGAACCCTTTTGATTCTTCTGCTGTGAAATCATGTCTAATGTAATTGCTGCTCTTGTGTTTTTAACATATGATTTCTGAAGCTTAACTGGCACCTATGTATCATGTAGCACCTTAAGTGGTATTCTGAAACTAGTTATTCTTGTTAATTAAGCCATAATTTCTAGCTGTGGTTAGTGTTATTATTTCAATCAAGCTAGTGCTACATTGATTTGAGTTGCCTGATTAAATTTCACAAATATGGATGCTTATGTCGATTTGATGTTCTTGGGAACATCTTCATAGGAGTACCAAAGGCATCTGAATGTTGTTGTCTATTGCTTTAGTTTCCTTTGTGCACCTTTTCTCCCTCTCTTTTTCACTTTATTTTGTGGCTAAAAATTAATTGTCTAATTCTCTTTGTAAAGTCAAAATAATATCACTTTTTCTATGTTTTTGGTGGTTGGTTTAAAAGAAAATTCTATCTAGAAAAGTAGACACAGGAAACATTATTTTGTAAAATAATTTAGAGTCTTAAATTCAATGGAAAGCATGGGCAAATGTTGCTGACAGTGATAATGGGTTGAACTAATGGCTAAGTAAAAACTGTACAACCTTTGACATATTCACTCGAGGAACATTTAGAAAAAACTGATCTTAGCACAAAAATCTTAACTTACCTATTTAAATTGGGTATTGATGTTAGTTCACAAAGTAACATTTTTAAAATTTAGTATTTATGTTAAACTAACGTCTGGAGTCTTCTAAATTTACTTATGGGCACAGGATCCTAGGATTAAAGACATTGTTGAGGAAATTGCCAAAGATCCTGTATTGAGTAAAATGGCTGAGCAACTTCATGAGAGTGTCCTTAGTATCGCAGAAGACCGGGTTCCCCTATTGGATTTTCAGCAGATGAATTCAACCATGCATAAATTCGTGACAAATCCTAAGATTGTGGAAATGTCTAATCACGCTATAAGCGCTATTATGCAGGTTGCCATTTTTTAAAGGTGGTTTTTATCCTTGATCAGTCATATACTTATTTTTATTTGTTATTTAGGATCCTGTTACGTCTTCGGTGCTTATTCCGAATGTGCAGATCGAGGAACAAATGGCTCGCATGAAGGAGGATCCGTCCTTGAAGGAAATTATTGAAAAGATAGAATCAGGATGTCCTTCAATGATTAAGTAATATATCTCAATGATTTTCCTTAAATATATCCATTTCCATTTTTAAACCACTTTTCTTTAGATACTTGATGAATCTTGATGTTCGCAAAAAGTTTGCTCAAGCTGTGAGAGTCGGGCCTGGTGCTTCCACTACTAATCTTTCAGCAACTGAAGAAGCAGAAGAGGATGCGTATATGAGGATGAATCTATTGTTCATCAAACTGCTAGTGTTGGTGATGTTGAGGTATTATTACCAATTTCCATTTGTGTATTATATATTAATATATATATTATATATATATAATATATATGGTTTTAAGTTATTTGATGAATGGTTTCAACTTTCAAGTGCCAATTGTATTTGTAGGCTGCTGAATTGTGTTTTTTTTGAATGCCAACAAATGCCAATACTATGTCAGTACGATAAAATCACTTGTGACCCAAGCTAATATAATTTCGGTGGTACCATCCGATGGGAAAAACTTAAATCGAATACAAATTAGTCTCATTCCATACTGTTTCAAAATGATGCAGGAAGATTCTCTACTCTTGTTATCCATCAATTTCTTTTGGTATGAATAGGGCATGAGTAGGAGATGAAGCACTAAAAGAAAGGGGAGAGGAAGAGCAGAAACATCAATGGATGAAACCTAGTGAAAGTGGAAGATTCTATTCCATCATTCATCCTTTGATACATTAGCTAGAGCACCAACATTTGGAATTGGATTTGTATTATGCGCCTATAGTTGATTTAGTTTCAATTATGTTAGCTTAAATCCAACTCTTAGTGGATTCCAAGGAAATTTATGGACAAGTGGAGACATTAATTTAATATTAGATGCTCACAATAACAATAACTAAGTTTTATCCCACTAGGTGGGGTCGACTATATAGATTCTTTTTCGCTATTAAGCTTTATCCCCTACTATATCATTATTTATATTGAAATAAATTTTATTTTATTTTATTATTGTTGACCAAGTCTTGATGTGTGTATTTGTCATAATTTTATATTATTTAACTTTACGGTATATCAATCATCTAAGTACATGTCGGTACAATTTAAACGTGTCTCTAGGAGTTTTCTCTCAAAAGGTGCAACTCGACTCTCTCTCTAATATTCTCATTTATTACCTGTTCATCTTCGTATGCCCACACATTTACCTTAACGTCTTCATCTCTATGACTTATCCATTTTAACATCTTCATCTCTATGACTCTCATCTTTTACTCGTGTATTTGAGTCATAACCCAACATTCAGTTCCATATTACATAGCATGTCTAACCATTATTTTGTAGGAGTTTCCTTTAATTTTGGAGATACTTTTNTATGTATGATTAGGATTAATTGGGTTAGATCTATTTGGGTTTTTAAAGAAGGGTAATCAGGGTTGATTCTATGATTAGGGCTAATTGAGAGTTAAACGTAATCTAAGGCAGAGGATGGATTAAATTAGGGTTATAATTGGCTTAACTCTAATTTAAGTAATAAACCAGATTAGCAAGACCTAAACTATTATTTGAGGGTTGATTAATGATCAAGCAATGGGGTTTATCCTAATTGGTTCTAGAATTTGATTAACTATTGATTGTATATAAAATTAGCTAAATAATGTATGTTAATGCAAGATCCTGATTTGATATGAGCGACAAGACATGGAATATATTTTTATAAGATCTATAAATTAATAAAGGCGGATATTTTTTCCTTGACCACTGTAGTTTATTTACCTTAGTACATGGATTTTTTTATTACAGATTAGGTTGTTTTACCTTGAATCTACTCATATGTTTATCCTATACTTAATACTTGTGTGCTTGATCTTAGAGATGATCTGTTATATTCATACAATCTTAGCTTTGGCTATTTATACTATATAATGTGCACACGTGCAACGTATGTACAATAAGAGTTGTCATGTGAGTTATGCATGTGTTGTAGTATATATACGGGTATGGTATAGTATAGAGTTATCATCTTGTCTATCTATATTTTGTAGGGTATATACCTGTGGTGTTGACTATTAGTGTTATCACTTATTGTACGTGATGGTTGGTGGATACTTGTTAGGTTTTATTCATACCTTTTGATATATATGATTGATGCATCATGATTCTGGTGATACACATATTTACCATTCTATTCTTATTGATGATGACTATGTTGAGTCATGGGTACTAGCATCTTGCATTATGTTAGATCATGATACCTGATTGTACCCTTTCTATATATGATAGATCATGATACCTGATTGTACCCTTTCTATCTACCTGTTTGGCATGACTGATAGATTATGTTACCTATTGTATCTTGTGCATATTGTATTGTTTGCATGGATGATGATTTGGTTTAAGATATGTGTATTAGTGTTATGCATCATCCTTACATTGTATGCATACCGGTGATCATTATCTCCCTTGTAGTCTGAGCCCATTGTCTGTCATATTTTCCTACCCACTCGGCCACTCGAGTAGTGGTGTTATACTATGAGCAATTGTTCCTCTCATTGCCACTCGGCCACCAAGGAGTAATGGTAACTGGAGTTGTGTGCAGACAATGAATACCCTTTTGGTTTTATTAGGATTTATATAAAGTGGTTTTACTCCCCCATGATTTTACGGGGTTCTGGAGTGGTTTTACTTCCCAACATCCTATCCACTCGGTCACTCAAATTAGTGTAGCTGGAGTGCGTATAGTAGTCAAAACGTAACCACTTGAACACATAGATGTGATGTGATGGTAGCTTAACTGGGATTAAGAGTGACACATGTCATTACATCATGTGCATATGATACATCGTTGTATTTGCTGCATTTGATTAAGCCTTGTTTTAATGCATATGGCTGACATGCACATACAGGTTCATGCAACATGCTTGTTATGCATTTGTTGTTGTTCTTATGGTTTTGAGCTTATCTAATGAAACTCTTATGTTTTATTGATCTCTAAATCATATGTGTTAGATTGGTTCTGGTATGTACATTTATTATGTAGTTACTGTTGTGTACATATTTTGTTACTACCTATGAGACTATATATGTTTGATCTACACTGTTTTGACCATGCATTGTCTATTTCTATTATCCGCTGAGTCACCTGGACTCACCTCCACTTTGTCTATCTTTATTTTATCCATGTAACATGTAGATGTCATGGAGTTGCTTAGAGTATCCTAATTGTCAATCCTGTTGAAGATTGTGCGGTCTGCAAGAGGGGTGAATTGCTCCTGAAAAATATAAATGATCTTTTTTTTTCCTTAACAAAGATAGAAGTTAATTTATAAGACAAAATAATAACATGAAAACGAAATAACCAAAAAGACAGAGACACAACAAAATTACTTTGTTGCAACTAGCGTGGTTGTCAATCCAAGACAATGAAACATCACAATCTCCAGATGATCTCCTTGTGGGCGAAGAAGCCTCTTTAAAGACTTAGAACTCAGAGAATAGAGGAAAACAAGAATAGAATTCGTATACAATTCTAATAATTGAAAGTAACTGAGCTCTGGGTCTATTTATAACCCCAGTGAAGTTTATTTGGTTGCTGACATGGCCCTACATGAGCGCCCGAGTGCATAGGGGCTCCTGACACGTGGCTCTAGGATTTTTCTCATCGTAACGGTCGTGAACAGCTAATTCTAGATGAAGTTTGGTATCACGGGCACTCGAGTCGCTCTCGAGCGCCCGGGAACATGGGCGTCCCTGTTGAACTAAGCGCCCCCATGCTTCGGCTCCCGAGTTCAACTCAGGCGCCTCAGTTGACCTGGTCGACATTTTGTTAACCAGTCTTCTTGGGTGATCTCGGGCCTTTCAAAGTTGGGCTCAGCCGAACCCTCTTCGGACCTTCTCCTCGAGCGTGCTTCCCTCAAGATTCTCGTCCCTCGGACGTCGCATGCGTCCTTCTCGCTCCACCGGCGTAGTTTTCGACAGACCTCCTCATCCCTCGGATGCACCAAGCCTATCGACTCCCTTCCCGTGTCATCCTTCTCGACCGTTGTCTTCCACTCGACTTCCTACTCTCCTAAGCTCCTGCACACTTAGACACAGAAATCAAACACGTCATGACCTAACTTGACTCGGTTGACCACATAAACTCACTCGGAATACTTACAAGTCCCACGTCACATCAGAGGGTGTTTTTTCATATATTTCTTCATATATATCTTGGACATGTATTTTAACCGTATGACTTTTGATTTTGGTTTGTGGTTGTTGTGTCAAGCCGAGCTAGCTCGCAGGTAGTTCTTTTTTATTTTCCTTTGGTTATTCCATTTTGGGCTTTGTATTAATTCCAACCGTGTGCTTTGCATAAATTGCATGATTATTGATTCCAGCTACGTGGACTGATATATTAAACTTCGTAGTTATGCTTTATTTTATTTCTAGTCGTATGAGTTGTATTATATAACTATGTAGTTATTGTATCTAGAATTATATTGCCCGTATAGAGGAAATGTTATCCGTTTTTTTAGCAAGCATCGACCCCAAGACGTGATACAACATTTGTTTGCTAATTGTCACTTTTTATCAAATGAATGTTGGAAAATTTGTGTATTCATGCTCAATTATCATATCATAAGGTTTGTTTTATTATAGACATATAGTGTTGGAATTAGCATGATCACTTTGTTTAAGTGTGATAAAACAAAATTTGACACAAGCATAAACACATTAAAACTAATCAATTGAATTTGTAAAAGGATATGTGAATGAATATGTGATACTTTTAACATGACAAAAGTGCAAATAGCAAACCAGATTTTTATCTGAAAATACCAAAACATCTCTTGCTTCAACCAGAAGTCCCCAGTGACAACACAAGTACAGAGGCACTTTTCATCATCCTGTTTCAAAACTCAGTCCGTCGTCATCGGCTCTGATGTGCAACACCTGAAGCGCGCCTTCCGGACAGTGCTCACTATCTCTGTCTCCACAGCCTCCAGCATCTCCACTACCTCGGTGAAGGAGGGGCGCACTTCAGGGTTTGCATCCCAGCAGCGTGCCATTATTGCCCCGAGAGCGGGAAGGCAATCATGGGGTACGACTGGACGAACACCCTTGTTCACGACGGCGAATGCAGCCTGTACTGCCGTCATGTTATGGAAAGGGAGCATACCAGTTATGAGTTCCCATAATACAATGCCAAAGCTATAAACATCTACTTTATGATCGTATGGTCTGTGCTGGATCATTTCTCTGCAAGCCAAAAGGAAGATATTAGAAGCTACAACAGCATACAAGAATCCAAAAAGGTCAGACAGAATAGAGTCAACAAACTATTTCAAAGACAATAGAAACAATGGCATGCCATTTCTTAGTTCATGGATCAGTATCGCCTCTAGGTATAGTTTAAAGTCCAAAGAAATGGAACTCCATATCTGTTCTACACACTCATTTCCAAAGGAATACATATTCATTCCATTTTGTGAGAATAAAGGGCAACCTGGTACATGAAGCTCCCACCATGCGGGGACTCAGGGAAGGGTCTATTGTATACAGTCCTACCCTATTTTGTAAGAAATTGTTTCTAGGACTCGAAACCGTGACCATTTTATGAGAAAAGTTATTATATTTCTTGCCAAATCTACTCTACCAACCAAATGCACTATCATGAAAGAAAAAATGCATCATGTTTTTTATGTTTCAGTTCTTTGTATGTGATGCAATAGCAAGTACGATTTGAATCTCTAATAGCTAAGAAGAAATTTTTAGATTCTCTTAACATAATACAATCGAAAGAAGGGGCAATGATTTTCTGATGGCCAAACAGGGGAAGTGCATTTTAGGAAATGCATATAGTCATTCCTAAAACATTGCTATTGCACGGAGGATATATGATTAAATATAAACCTTTCTTCAACAATAATTGCACTTCAACTAGTCATCCATGTCCTTGCAATGGATGCCAGTAATCTAAAATATTTGAAATCTGCTGCATATGAATACAACCCTTTGCACCTAAACCCTACAAGCTTACTTACATGATAACGGAGATTGAAGTTCTTACTATGGTCATTCTAATAGATTCAGACAAGATCGAGACCAACATGGCATGAGCAGATTGTATGTGTTCTTGGATTTTAAGTTTTCAATTGTCATCTGATGGTCAAAGTTAATGAAACACTATATCAATTGTCATCTGAAATCGCTAAAATGCTTATTCCTTTATTATAAGTTTTATATTTTCTTGAAAAGGCAAGTAACAATATTTTATCTATGTGGTCAAATATTGTTATTGTTCAACCTAATTTTGAGTTGCATTGTGGGTAAAAGTGTAATTGACAAATCCTTCAATATTGGCTATTTTTTTATTGTGGGTAAAAGTGTTCTTGGATTTTTGTATTTATTTTCTTAAAAAGTGTAATTTTTGAGCAGATTGTATTTTTTATGTCGTAAATTTTAAAGTTAAAAATTTTCACTATAAAATGTGAGCAATGATAGGGAGAATGAAAATGAGAGAATGAAAAACATAGTGATTGA
Source organism: Boesenbergia rotunda (assembly GCA_024364735.1). Classification (NCBI taxonomy): domain Eukaryota; kingdom Viridiplantae; phylum Streptophyta; class Magnoliopsida; order Zingiberales; family Zingiberaceae; genus Boesenbergia; species Boesenbergia rotunda. The sequence goes on along the minus strand of JAGFNQ010006335.1, from coordinate 270,589 downwards.
TGTGGCATGACGTGACATGACGTGACACTTTACATGCACACGCACGATTATCGCTTGAACACCATCGGCGACCTTCGACCGCCGCCCCGAATCAAACTATACCCTGGGGGTACGGTGAACCCATCGGAGATCGCTGCATGCAAGGTGCCACGTCATTCACTATGCTTTTCACTCTCCTATTTTCACTCTCCCTATCATTCTTCGTAAAATGTCCTACATGAGATGGCAATAAAATGTCCTACATGGCTGAATATGTTATGTGGACTTCAATGAACTAACTTTGTATTACTGATGTCAATTAAACTATTTCATGAATTGTATTTTAGTATGTTCTGACCTGTATGTTTTAAGTTTGAACAAGATATTTGGTGTTTAAATTTAAAACAGCTGTTATTTGGATTTATTGTGTATCTCCATTAGCATAAGTCTCAAAGAATTTATCTTATCTAACTAATTATGTGACTGCCAGTGTTATTGAGGCTAGACATAGGGACGGTGTTCTAATTGTTGCACTGACAATGCAGTTTGCTATTGGCACTTCATACTTGATAAATATAGGATGAAGAAAAGGATAGCATAAACAATACTAGTTATAATGTCCAACAATTGTTTTAATGCAAATACTATATCTAAAAGGTATCGACCTTAATTAAAGAAAACAACTATAATGTATAATTGATGATTTCATGTAAGAGTCTAAATTCTAAAAATCATATTTCGAATACCTTTAGATAAGATGTTTATGCAGGCTTAGATTACATATCATCTGAACACAAGCATTTGAGCTCCAGTGAATGTTTGTTTCTCTAGATTTTGGCTGATATTTGGTGAGTATTTTAATTTATTTTTCTGCCTAATAGATCGAGTTAATAGATGTCATACTCCTGTTGTACTTTTCTCGATCCAATTTATTCTTGGAGTGACTTGTGCTTTCAGACAAGGTCTCACTTTGTATCTAAAAATCCATTCACAAATGCTGTATTATCATTACTTCTTTTGGAAAGGAAGTATTGTAGGGTTGTGTTTCTCTAGGTTTATTTGGATCTTTGGTTTTAGAACCCTCTTGAATGAGTGGCCTAGAGAAACAAATGTCTTCTTTCCTAACTACTTGTATTCAGTGTTTATCAAGTATGCAGTACAGAAGTTGTTAGCTATGTCACAGTGTGGTACTGGCTGCCTCAGTGGTATGTTGGAAGGAGCTACATAACATGGTAGCAAGGTCACTAGAGTCCTAAAGAAAAATGAGTTTTGAAGGCATGTGGATAAAGCTATTTGTAAGTGAATCAAAATCTTGGGCAAGGAAAAGTGAAGATCGTTTTCAGTAGTAACTAGTACTGTCAAATGGACGAATTTAGCGTCAGCATAGTCTACTCTGTGACTGGACATTTATGCTATCTATATAATTTTATTTGCCTTCCAACATCATGGCATGGTACCAAATTGCCGTGGTCAAGATTTAAAAATTTAAGAGGATCTGATTCAATTAATTTAAGATTTCAAATACTCTTAATTAAACCATATTGTACTCTATATATATATATATATATATATATAATCTTGCAGTTTATTGAGATGCATTATTGCGAGTGAGTGGTTAAATTGGATTGTTGGCCTTGGGTTTTTGCAATTCTTGTTTATCTATGTTTCGTTGCAATTATTTTGTTTTGGAATGGAGTTTTTTTTAATGTTATTTGTGATAGGGTTGAATAAGTCGTGGTCGGGACGAAGTAGGAAGAAGCTGCGAGATGTAATAAGTCGGGTCGAGATAACCCCCCTTCCCGGGCTCGGGCGACTCGCTCGGGAATGCCGGCTGGAAGATCCCCCTCGGGAGCACCCCGGGAGGGTAAAACCCGAGAGCACATTGGGAATTGAGGCACCTGAAGACCCCGAGCTCCCCTCGAGGGGTGGAGTCCCTGTTATAATCGACCTCAGGAACTGATCCTCCTTTTCTTTTGGTATGGCTAAAGCATCCCCATTATAAGAGGTCTGCGCGTTAAATGGCGCAACGGGTAGCAACGGGATAACGGCGCACGACGCGAACCGTTTCAAAGGATATCCCGTAACCACCGAAGGAGGGGGGGATGTGGCGTCGATCTAGGGGCACGTCTAGGCTGTCACCATCGGTATAAAAGGTAGTCCAACCTGTTGGTACAGGAAGCACCATATCGAACCTTGTTTTGATATTGGCAAAGGATTCAAAGTTAAGTTTGTTTGTGATCTAACAATATTCACTCAAGTGTGCAGAGACAAAGTCCTAGCGAAGGAATGCTAGGCACCTGGCGAAGGACTGCCAGTATCCAAAGCCCTAGCGAAGGAATGCTAAGCACCTGGCGAAGGACTGCCAGTATACAAAGCCCTAGCGAAGGACTGCTAGGCACCTGGCGAAGGACTGCCAGGATACAAAGCCCTAGCGAAGGACTGCTAGGCACTGGCGAAGGACTGCCAGTACCCAAGCCCTAGCGAAGGACTGCTAGGCAACTGGCGAAGGAATGCCAGTATCCAAGCCCTAGCGAAGGAATGCTAAGCATCGGGCGAAGGACAGCTCGGCATCCAAGACCTGGAAAAGGACCGTCAGGCAAAAGTCCAACCAAAGGAGCGGTTGGCATCAGGTACATTCTCCCGAGAGGAGTAGGTGAGGACGCGTTCCCCGTTGAGGGAACAGTAGGCGTCGGTTCGACCTAGGGCTCCATTTTGGAGACCAAAGTCAGAACCAAGACAGCTAAGGCTGTATAAAATAACAAATTAATGCTTTATATTGTTTTCGGACTAACCCTGGATGCAGGACCAAAGGAACGTGTGTCTGCAGCTCAGAGAGCCTCAAAGGAGTGAGGCAGCAGCTGAGTAGGGCGCCCTGAGTGTCGAGGGCGCCTCCCAGGTGAACAAGAAACAAATGAAGCCAGAAGGAGCTTCGGCTGACTACTGGCCGGGGCGCCCTCAGCAGCCAGGGCGCCCTCAGGAGCAAAGGCGCCCCGCGCCCATGTCAGCAGAGTCAATCACCCTTATCCAGCCGAGAAGCCAGCGCGGAAAAAGCCAAGCAAGGCGCCCTCAGTGTCGAGGGCGCCCCCAGGGTCAAACCTCATCCCTATTCGGGTGGGATAAAGCTTGACCGAGAGGATTAGGGATCGCTTGACACGTGGCAGGGCGCCCCCGACGTCCAGGGCGCCCCGAGGTGCTATAAATAGCCCCCAACGCCCAAGCTTCTGAACACAACTTCTGAATCAACTCTTCTACGCTCTTCTGCACTCGCGCCTCGCGTTAGAATCATTCCAACTCGTGCCGACGACGTCCCGCTGCTCAGAAAAAGTCGATCTTCCCCGGACGTCGGTAAAAGAGCTATTTTAAAGTTTACTGTACTTAATTCTAATTCTGTAATCTTTTGTAAACGACTTTGCGCCTGATATAGAATTGCCCAAAGTAAACGGTCAACGACCGTGGGCCTTGGAGTAGGAGTCGACCCAGGCTCCGAACCAAGTAAAAACGACTGCGTCTCTGTGTTATTATTGTTTCTTATTTCCGCTGTGCACCTGCTCTTAAGTTTTTGAAAAATGAATACCGATATTCACCCCCCCTCTATCGGTTCTATCGATCCAACACAACCCTCTCTCCCCCCCCCCCCCCCCACCCCGATAAGGGGGTTATGCTCTCTAAACCCTATATACCTTTCTACTTTCCTGCTACCTCTACTCTTCGGACGATAGACTGACTTGAGAGTCGGAGTGGACTCCGTCGGACCCTTGCCGGCGTGTCCCCTAACGCTCGTGTTAATCTCGCAGGATCCTACGTTCCTCCCCGACACGACACCCTCCACGTGGGTAGACCCTCAGTGACTGGCTATCGTCTTCGAGTCCTTCCAGAACAAATTTGGCGGCGTCTGTGGGAAACGAGTAAAGCACCTGAAGGAGCACCGATGGCGGGATCGGAGGGACAATCCCTCGCTCCCACGGAGGAAGATCTAGTTACACACGTGACCTTGCCGGAAGACCTCGCCAACCTGCGAGAAGATGGAGGCCCCAAGGAGGAGCGGAGGGAGGTTGAGAGTGAGGAGGTGCAGATTCCAACCGGGAGGGGGAAGTACACGCATCGCCCTCGACCTCGCACCGGAGTTGAGAAGTCGCCTTGTAGAGTGCCTGCGAAATCACAAAGACGTCTTCGCCTGGGCCGCGGAAGAGATTAAAGGGGTCCCCCCGGCGTTGACCACACACCACCTACTTGTGACGCTAGGAGCCCGTCCGGTGAAGCAGAAACGGAGGCACTTTGCCCCTGACCAAGATAAGGTCATTTGAGATGAAGTTCAGAAGCTGTTAAAAGTCGGACACATCAGAGAAGTCCAATTCCCAGCTTGGTTGGCCAATGTGGTCCTTGTCCCCAAGCTCGGGGGCAAATAACGAGTCTACATCGACTTCCGAGACCTAAATAAGGCTTGCCCAAAAGACTGCTACCCCCTGCCTCGGATAGATCGGTTGGCGGACTCCACAGCCGGGTGTGAGTTTATCTCAATGTTAGATGCTTACCAGGGCTTCCACCAAGTCCCCCTCGCTCCCGAGGACCAGGAGAAGGTCCGTTTTGTAATGGCCGACGGCATGTACTACTACAATGTCATGCCCTTCGGCTTACGCAACGCGGGTGCCACATACCAGCGGATGATGGACAAAGTCTTCAGGTAACAGATCGGGCGGAACATCGAGTTGTACGTCGATGACATCCTAGTCAAGACTAATAAGGGACGAGACATGGTACCTGACCTAGAGGAGACGTTCGCCATCCTGAGGGCTAACAGGTTGAAGCTAAACCTGGCTAAGTGTTTATTTGGGGTAAAAAGTGGAGGGCTCCTCGGGTATGTAGTGACGGTGAGGGGTATCGAAGCCAATGTAGAAAAGGTAAAGGCCATTCTAGATATGTGATAAGGCACGCGTGTCGTACCGCGAGTATCAAATACAATTTAAGTATCGAACTCCTCTACACTAATGTAGCATAGAGTAACTCGAGTCGTCTCCCAACGAATGTAGTCGGTGCATGATAATTCTCAGGATCGTATTTTATTGCTTTTGGTTTTGGATATGAAACTGGGTTTTGGATTTGAACATTAATGCTACGAAAAGAAATAGCAAAGCAGGTATGAAATCTAGTTCTAATTAAGGAAAGACAAGGCAGGTACGGAAATCTAGTTTATCCTGACTACGATTGCAGTAAAGAAAGGACAACTTGAAATAAAGCATTAACGAAACTAAACATGGAACGAAAACCTACAGCATTAAAGAAATCTAGTCTAACCTAACTTAATGGCATGTAATGAAGACATATAACTAAAAGCAATATGAAGAGCAACACAAAACAAGAGTTAAGCAACTAAGAAACATCACAATTGAAAGTACTGTTCTCAGAGGCATTTAACCAAACATCATACGGGCATGATTGAAACTGCTTCAAGAACATGCAAATTGAAATGGGTAAGATCTATCCAATACAAAAATTCACTCAAACACACATAATAGCTCAAACTATCAACTTAACAATAGAATCTGAAGTAATTGTTCTAAGGTGCATTTAATCAAACACAAGTTGAGCATGTTCTAAATGGCTTCAAGTGTGTGCAATCTAAATTGGGGAAGATCCATCAATTACAAGTATTCAACATTTATCACAACATTCATCAAATAAAAGCAATCTTCAACTAACAACGCAATTAAACCACCAAATCTGATAATTGAGCTACTGCCGGAATTTGAACAGAAGCTCCAAATGCAGCTGTGAAGCAATGGCTGCCTGATGAAGGATGGAGGAGCTGCCAAACTCGACTGTGAAGGAATTTCTGTGCAGAAACTTAAGCTACCACTCGGCCCTGTGAAGACATCTGCTGGGAAAAGAAAATCTGTGAAGAAGTGCTACCGGATCTAATCTGATGAAGAGAATTGCTGGCTAAAGAAGAAATGCTGGGAAATTAAACTGCTGAAAAGAAATCTACTGGAAAGAACTGATGAAGAAAAATGTTGAAGAAAAACTCTGCTAGGAAATGAAATCTGCTGGGAAGAAAAAAACTGAGAAGAAAATCTGTGGTCGGCGGCGAGATGAATGGTGAGATGTCAACTAGGGTTCGGAACCCCTGAGCCCTAGCTTGTGATGGAGTGGAGAGTGGATGGAGAAGATCTGATCGAGTCGGGAACCCCTCAAACTGATCGATCGAAGCTCCGGTCGGCGGCGATGAAGTGGAGACGATCGCCGGCGGAAGTGAATGGATTGAGACGGGAAAAATCCCGTCTGCCCTAGCTTCTTCGCGCGATGAGGATTTTGTGTCGGCTTCCGCGGTTCGGTCCAGTCAACTTCAGCGGTTCAGTTCACCCAACTTGGGTTCAGTCCAGTCAGCCAAGCCAGCTTCAATTGGATTCATTCAGCCCTTTGAGTTCACAGTTCAGCCCAGTTCAGTGGTTCGGTCAGCCAAGCCAGCTTCGGTTCAGTCCAGCTCAGAAGTTGGGTTTGGCTCAGCGGTTCAGTGGTTCGATCAGCCTCAACCCAGCAATTGGGTTCAGTCCAGTCAGCCAAGCATTTGAGTTAACCCAGCTTTTGGGTTCAGCCATAGGATGGAAGCAACAGACGGCTGAGATCAATCTGACTTCATCCAACGGTCGGATCTCTTCAGATGTGAACCAAACTCCACAGATCTCAATCAATGGTCCTGATCTACCTGTCCCCAACTCGGATTAATCAGATCAGTGGTGGATGGTCCAGATCTTCCTTTTTCTTGAATGGATGGTATAGAACAACTTGAGCTTGATCCAACGGTCAGATTACTTCTGATTGGGCTGGAATTTTCAGATCTTGATCTATGGTCATGATTAATTCTGTCTTGAACTCGGATTGATCAGAAGTTGACCGATGGCTCAAATCTAGCCGTTCTCTGGAATGGACGGCTCCTATTAATCCGATGCTTGATCCCTTTGATCTGGATCCAATGCTGACTCAAGTCTGACCCGATTTGATCTAGGTCCATGATCATTTAAAGCCTACAAAATGATATTCAAATTTAGTGCCAAAAAATATCCCAAATATACAAATATTTGAATTGAAAGCCAAAATAGAGGAAATACATGAAACCTAATACAATTGCAAACTTAAGTATATAAAATGTGGATCAAACATGGATTTTAGAGCCTAAAATAATCAATAAAATGATGGTTATCAACTCCCCCACACTTATTCTTGGGCGTCTCGCACAAGCAAACTAGTAAACTAAGGATGTATCCCCCTAGATTATTCTCAATTATAGTTAGAAGCAATTGAAAGAAAATTACCTAAGATTGTCAATTCTCACAATTCTAAGCTCAATGGACTAGAGATTTGTCCTTAAATCAACAACTTAGCATTTTCATCCTTCATGATTCATTGAGATGAATTTAACTCACTAAGCCTTTCAAGGGAAGTTTTGGTGGCTCTCTTCTTGAATTCTAAGTTCATGATGAAAGTGGAGTTCACTCAAACACACATGCTTTTTGCACTACCATAGGCTTGCTTGTTATCTACTCTCCACCATTATTCATGAATTGGATCCACACCTACAAAAGCTTGTTCAAACAAGTTAAAGAAGATATAGGCAATGATAGAAATGAAATAGAAAAGTGAGGGACTTGATACTCATGAATCACAATAAAGAAAATAAAGAACATGATATGACAAAAAGATAGGGCAAAGCAAAGAAAATAATATGATAAGGACACATGGAGAAGAAATATAGCATGATAAGAAAATATGGAAAAAGTTAGGGATAGTGGAAGACTTGGACACTCAAAAATGTATCCCAATGCACTTTGCCCATTTCTTTTGAGTTATCTTGCATGTATCATGGTTGTGGTGGAGTAGGAATTGAAGAACTGCGAAAATTCAGTATGCCAATTATTTTTCAGTTTTTTTTAACAGCTCACACGCTTTTTTTTCACTTGGCATATTTTTGCTTCTAATGATAGTATGCTTGCATCCTCCCCCACACATAAACTTTTGTCCGTCTCGGGCAAAATAACACTAAGAAACATTAAGGTATCCAAGTCCATGCAAAATATTATGATGGACATGATAAAGAGGGAAAGGAAATATAGACTAAGAGTGTATTAACAAGAAAATTGCAAAAATGATATAAGAAAAGAAACAAAGTGATTTACCTCTATAAATGTGGTCCAATCATAGAAATATAGCTTTGAAAGAACTTAAGCAAGTTCTAGAGTACAATCACATGTGTGTATCACAAAAATTTGGCCAATTCCTCATTAGGTAAAAAGCATTCATCTCAACTCATCAATTTAGAATCCAATACTAAGAAGTACTCAAGCAACCAAGAATTTTCATCCAATGGCTCTAATCCTAAGTTTTAACAACCAAATTTAATTTACTTTCAAAGGACTCTAAATCGATATAAGAAAATCTAGATGGATACATTTATTCCTAATCACACAAGAAATAAAATGTCAAATGACTAAAATGATATCTTCAATGACTTTTATGCATTCTACTCTACGTAAACATTTATTAGCAAGAACTCATTTGAAAAGAAAGATTACTACTTGTAAACATGAAAATGATATTCACAATGAAATAAGAGGGTAAGAAGAAATAACTCCCCTTCAAATAGGATAAAGGGCACGTAGCATCCATCTTGGGAGAATTATCCTCATGTGATCAATCTCATAGTGGACATATTTCTCCCTTGACAATTTAGCACAAGCATCTTCCGGGGGTCAGAGACGATTAAGGTTCAGAATCCATTCTTGGGGTAGATAATTGAAAATCAAAGTGAACTCGACCCCTCCCACTGCATGTCCCCTAGAAGTCCTTCCGGGAGCTTGTAGGCCATTAAGTTTCAGTACCCATTCTAGAAGCCTACGGGATCCTGCAAAACCATGTAGAGAGAATACCTCCCGCACGCATGCAGGGTAAGAAAAGAGTGAAATGTGAACAACCTTTACATAAAATGACTCAAGATATGCGTTACATCCTATGAAATCAATTTTCGGTACCTCAATGAATTTATCACAATTATTTTCTACAAAAGATGCATCACAAAACTCATCGCAACCAATAAAATCAACCTCGGGTACCTCAAAAAGTTTTTCACACTCAACTTCAGCATAAAATATAGCAAGAGATTCATCGCAATAAACAACATTAATTTCAGGCCCTTCTAAAAAGTTTCTGCAATCCATATCTACAAAAGATGTATCAGGTAATTCACCACATTCAACAGAATCAATTTTAGGTGCCTCTACGAATTTTTCACAATCAGCATTTACATGAGATGTATCAAGAAATATTTCACAGCCAATAAAATCAATCTCGGGTACCTCCATAAGTTTTTCACACTCAACTTCAGCATAAGATATAGCAAGAGATTCATCACAATAAACAACATCAATTTCAGGCACCTCTAAGAATTTTTCACAATTAAATTCTACAAAAGATGTATCACAACATGTTTCACATTCCACAAATTCAACACTAGGTACCTCTATGAATTTTTCACAATCAAATTCTATAAAAGATGTATCCATAACTGTATCACAAACAATAAAATCATTTTGAGGTACATCCATTGATTTTTTCCAAAGACATAAGAGGAATACTTACCTGATCGTGCTGCAGAATACCTGGAGGTTCTACAAGAATAGATGTAACTGTGGTCCCTTCCTGGTCAAGTACATGCTCCACTTCAGGTTCAGGTTCTGGTGGACACTCAACTGAAACAGGTGATTCTTGGGTTCTTGCTTCCACCATGCAAGTCCCTACACTTTCATATTGTTCCTCTGAATCTTCTAATGTATCAGTCAATGGTGGTCCCTGGGGCTCAGTGCAATCCCCTACACCTATTAAATCATCTCCAACACATGTTTCCTCAACCATTCCTGCAACAACCAAATTAGAAAAATTAGGATCATCAACAACTATATCATCACAATATAAAAGATAAGAAGGGTCCTGTAGTGCTTCAAAATCTTCTTCTTGAGCTAAAAAATTTGGAAATGAATTTTGAACAGGAATTTCAGGAGGTAAAACTGCTGTAGGTGTCCTGACTTTGATGCTTTCCTCTTCTTCCACCAAATTTGCAAGATCACTTGAAGAAGGACTTGGCCATGCACTAGGGTCACCTTGAACTGATATAAAATCAACTCCGGGGCTCTCAGAATTGAGAGTAGCTTGAGAAGGTACTTGTCCTGATCTTTGGGCTTTTATTTGATTCATTTGATCAACCAATTGTCCAAGGCGTCTTTCGATGTCTTGAAGCTTTTGTTGTTCTTGAAATGTGACATAAGGTTGCTGAAAATCAAGAGTATGCTGTGCATTCTGAAATTGGAGCTGTTGGGGCTGCTCAAATGGTGGAATGGGCTGATTAAACTGCTGAAAATTGGACTGATAGCAAGGATGATGTTGCTGGAAATTATTGTTCTGAAAATTCTGAAATTGGGGCTGGCATTATTGATTGAATTGTTCAAATGCTTGAGGGTGAAAATTCTGAGTGTCTTGCTGAAAATTCTGACCTTGAAACTGGAAATCTTGCTGAAATTGTTGAAATTGTGGCTTAAAGGATGGTTGAACATGCTGAGAATTATAGCCCTGAAAATTCTGATTTTGAAATGATAATGGTTGTGGTGAAGACTGAAACTGAGTGGGCTGAAAGTTCTGATTTTGATATTGGAAAGTCTGAATTGGTTGGAGCCCTTGCTGAAAATTCTGACTTGGTTGAAAATCTTGCTGAAATTGTTGAAATTGTGGCTGACAAAACTGATTTGTTTGCTGAAAATTCGAATAGGGCTGTTGGAAATCTTGATTTGGCTGCTGAAATTGTTGGAAAGGCTGACCTGGCTGAAAATTTGAGTAGGACTACTGAAAACTCTGAAATGGAGGTTGTCTTTGTTGTGGAGGCTATTGTGAATTAAAATGATTCCCCCAACTCGAATTGCTAGTAGATGAATAACTGTTGGGTCTTTGTTGGGATTTCAATTGCTTAATCCAATCTTTTAACGCCACCAGTGCACTTTTGATCTCTGATTGTTCAAATGAAAACATTTTGAATCTGCAGTCCTGTCACAAAACAAGTAAAATGGCAGCAGCCGTATACAAAAGATAAAGCAGTCAAAAATAGAATCAAATAATATAATTATCAAGCACCACTACATTCCCCGGCAACAGCGCCAAATTTGATAAGGCACGCGTGTCGTACCACGAGTATCAAATACAATTTAAGTATCGAACTCCTCTACACTAATGTAGCATAGAGTAACTCGAGTCGTCTCCCAACGAATGTAGTCGGTGCATGATAATTCTCAGGATCGTATTTTATTGCTTTTGGTTTTGGATATGAAACTGGGTTTTGGATTTGAACATTAATGCTACGAAAAGAAATAGCAAAACATGTACGAAATCTAGTTCTAATTAAGGAAAGACAAGGCAGGTACGGAAATCTAGTTTATCCTGACTACATTGCAGTAAAGAAAGGACAACTTGAAATAAAGCATTAACGAAACTAAACATGGAACGAAAACCTACAGCATTAAAGAAATCTAGTCTAACCTAACTTAATGGCATGTAATGAAGACATATAACTAAAAGCAATATGAAGAGTAACACAAAACAAGAGTTAAGCAACTAAGAAACATCACAATTGAAAGTACTGTTCTCAGAGACATTTAACCAAACATCATACGGGCATGATTGAAACTGCTTCAAGAACATGCAAATTGAAATGGGTAAGATCTATCCAATACAAAAATTCACTCAAACACATATAATAGCTCAAACTATCAACTTAACAATAGAATCTGAAGTAATTGTTCTAAGGTGCATTTAATCAAACACAAGTTGAGCATGTTCTAAATGGCTTCAAGTGTGTGCAATCTAAATTGGGGAAGATCCATCAATTACAAGTATTCAACATTTATCACAACATTCATCAAATAAAAGCAATCTTCAACTAACAACGCAATTAAACCACCAAATCTGATAATTGAGCTACTGCCAGAATTTGAACAGAAGCTCCAAATGCGGCTGTGAAGCAACGGATGCCTGATGAAGGATGGAGGAGCTGCCAAACTCGACTGTGAAGGAATTTCTGTGCAGAAACTTAAGCTACCACTCGGCCCTGTGAAGACATCTGCTGGGAAAAGAAAATCTATGAAGAAGTGCTACCGGATCTAATCTGATGAAGAGAATTGCTGGCTAAAGAAGAAATGCTGGGAAATTAAACTGCTGAGAAGAAATCTACTGGAAAGAACTGATGAAGAAAAATGCTGAAGAAAAACTCTGCTAGGAAATGAAATCTGCGGGGAAGAAAAAAACTGAGAAGAAAATCTGTGGTCGGCGGCTAGATGAATGGTGAGATGTCAGTTAGGGTTCGGAACCCCTGAGCCCTAGCTTGTGATGGAGTGGAGAGTGGATGGAGAAGATCTGATCGAGTCAGGAACCCCTCAAACTGATCGATTGAAGCTCCGGTCAGCGGCGATGAAGTGGAGACGATCGCCGGCGGAAGTGAATGGATTGAGACGGGAAAAATCCCGTCTGCCCTAGCTTCTTCGCGCGATGAGGATTTTGTGTCGGTTTCAGCGGTTCGGTCCAGTCAACTTCAGCGGTTCGGTTCACCCAGCTTGGGTTCAGTCCAGTCAGCCAAGCCAGCTTCAGTTGGATTCATTCAGCCCTTTGAGTTCACAGTTCAGCCCAGTTCAGTGGTTCGGTCAGCCAAGCCAGCTTCGGTTCAGTCCAGCTCAGAAGTTGGGTTTGGCTCAGCGGTTCAGTGGTTCGATCAGCCTCAGCCCAGCAATTGGGTTCAGTCCAGTCAGCCAAGCATTTGAGTTAACCCAACTTTGGGGTTCAGCCATAGGATGGAAGCAACAGACGGCTGAGATCAATCTTACTTCATCCAACGGTCGGATCTCTTCAGATCTGAACCAAACTCCACAGATCTCAATCGATGGTCCTGATCTACCTGTCCCCAGCTCAGATTAACCAGATCAGTGGCGGATGGTCCAGATCTTCCTTTTTCTTGAATGGATGGTATAGAACATCTTGAGCTTGATCCAACGTTCAGATTACTTCTGATTAGGCTGGAATTTTCAGATCTTGATCTATGGTAATGATTAATTTTGTCTTGAACTCGGATTGATCAGAAGTTGACCGATGGCTCAAATCTAGCCGTTCTCTGGAATGGACAGCTCCTATTAATCCGATGCTTGATCCCTTTGATCTAGATCCAATGCTGACTCAAGTCTGACCCGATTTGATCTAGGTCCATGATCATTTGAAGCCTACAAAATGATATTCAAATTTAGTGTCAAAAAATATCCCAAATATACAAATATTTGAATTGAAAGCCAAAATAGAGGAAATACATTAAACCTAATACAATGCAAACTTAAGCATATAAAATGTGGATCAAACATGGATTTTAGAGCCTAAAATAATCAATAAAATGATGGTTATCAATATGTCTCCCCCGCAGAATTTCAAGGAAGTACAGCGGCTGAATGGAAGGATCATGGCGCTATCCAAATTCATCTCCAAATCTGCGGACAGAGCTCTTCCATTCTTCAAGATCCTGAGGAAGGTCGTTAAGTTCGAGTGGGATGACCAGTGCGCGAAGGCCTTTGCAGAACTGAAGACTTATCTGGCGGACCTCCCTACCTTGCACAAACCGGTGGAGATGAGACCTTATTTGTCTATTTATGAGCAGTCGAGCAAGCGGTGGGAGCGGCGCTCGTCAGAGAACAGGATCGGGTACAATATCCCATCTATTTCTTTGGGCACCTCCTAAAAGACGCCGAAACGCAATACACCACCATGGAAAAACTGGCCTACGCCTTGGCCTTGATGGCCCGAAGGTTAAGACCGTATTTCTTAGCACATCCCATCATAGTCCTCACCAATAGACTGCTCGCCCGAGTCCTCACCAACCCAGAAGCTTCAGGCAGGCTGATTAAATGGACGACGGAGTTAAGCGAATACGGCATCGAGAATCAGCCTAGAACCGCTATCAAGGCCTAAGCCCTCTCCGACTTCATGCTGGAAACTATCCCGGAGACGGAGACCGAAGGTATGTGGAAGGCTTATGTAGACGGATCCTCTAACAGCCAGCATAGCGAGGTGGGGGTGCTAATGGTTTCCCCTAGGGGAGATTCTTTGCACCTATCTATCCGACTTCACTTTAAAGCCACTAACAATGAGGCCGAATACGAGACGATCTTAGCTGGAATGTAGGTCGCCCGGCACATGGGGGCCCGTCGGGTCACAATATACTCAGATTCACAATTGGTGGCGCAGTAGATAACGGGTAGCTTTGAAGTCAGGTGCGAATGGCTGCAGAAGTATGTCACCCTCTACGAACGGTTGAAGACTTCCTTCTCGGAGGTCACCCTGCAAAACATCTCCCGGTCGGACAATGTGTGCGCCAATGAGTTAGCCAAACTAGCCAGCTCCATATCCACTTGGCAGTTGAACGAGTCTAGTGCATCAGAAGCGATGGTAGCGCAAGTTGGGGAGGAGATCGAAGCAGACATCCGACTAGACTGGAGGGACCCCTACATAACATTCCTTCGGGATGGCTCCCTTCCTAGGGGGCCCCAGGAGAGTCAGATGTTTCGTAGACGGGCGGCTAGGTTCACCTTGATTGGAGATCAGCTATACAGGAGAGCCTTCGCCCGGCCCCTCCCAAAATGCATCGGGCAGGAGGAGACCGGCTACGTGATAAGGGAGGTACACGAGAGCATATATGGGAGTCACATCGGAGGAAAGTCCCTGTCCCGAAAGATCCTTTTGGTGGGGTACTTTTGGCCTACGTTGTAGGCTGACTCGCTCAATTTTGTGACCAGATGCGAAGCTTGTCAGAGGCATCAACACGTGTCTCACCGCCCCACAGAGCCCTTGCGAGTGTCTACAGTATCATGCCCTTTCGACTAGTGGGGAATGAACATTGTGGGTCCCTTCCCCGTAGGGCCCCAGCAGAAGAAATTTTTACTGGTCCTCGTCGATTACTTCTCTAAGTGGGTGGAAGTCGAACCTCTGGCGAACATCACAGATGGGGCGGTAATGAAAGTCCTATGGAGAGATATTGTCTGCAAATATGGTATCCCTTATAAGTTGGCGTCGGATAACGGGAGACAATTCTCCGGACGCAAGCTGAAGGAGTGGTGTGAAGGATTGGGCATTCGGCAGGCCTTCACCTCAGTCGCATACCCATAAAGCAATGGACAAGACGAAGTCGTCAATCGGGAAATTCTACGAGGGCTCAAGATAAAGCCGGACCATGTCGGAGACAGCTGGGTCGAAGAACTTCCCAGCATCCTGTGGTCCTACCGGACTACCCCGAAAGAAGGAACGGGCGAGAGCCCTTTCCAGCTGGTCTACGACGTGGAAGTCATCATCCCGATGGAAGTAGGGGAAGAGTCCATGCGACGACAACATTATAGAAAGGAAGACAATGACCAGGAGCGTTTGATTGATCTAGACCTTATCTTGGAGGTACGGGATAAAGCCGCAGCAAGGTTGGAGGCATATCGGAGAAGGATGCAGCTAGCCTACAATCATCGGGTGATCACCCGTAGCTTCGAAGTGGGTGATCGAGTCTGGAAGAGAATAAAACCGGTAGGTGATCCCGGGAAACTGGAGCCGCAGTGGGACGGCTCCTACGTCATCATCAAAAAACTCACAGGAGGCAGCTACTATTTGGAAGACCGAAAGGGCAAGAGATTGGAAAGGCCCTGACATGCTAACCATTTCCGTCCCTATTGCACTCAGTGAGTTGCCACGTAGTGCACTTGTTTGATGTATTTGTCACTTTTTCACGACCTTGCAGTGTAATCAATAAAGAGGGTGAACGGAATATCATTCAGAAAACGCTAAGTCTTCATCTGTGATTAAATCCTACAGCCCCTGGTGTGTAGGCTTGGTCTCGAAGCTGTAGATGCCCAGCCAAGAGCACAGAGCCGATTAAACCCTACAGCCCCTTGGTGTGTAGGCTTGGCCTTGGAGCCGTACACGCCCGTCCATGAGCCGATTAAACCCTACAACCCCTTGGTGTGTAGGCTTGGCCTCGGAGTTATACACGCCCGGCCAAGAGCTGATTAAATCATATAGCCCCTTGGTGTGTAGGCTTGGCCTCGGAGCTATACACGCCCGACCAAGAGCTGATTAAATTCTACAGCCCCTTGGTGTGTAGGCTTGGCCTCGGAGCTGTACACGCCCGACCAAGAGCTGATTAAATCATACAGCCCCTTGGTGTGTAGGCTAGGCCTCAGAGCTATACATGCCCGGCATCGGAGTTGTACACGCTCGGCCAATAGCTGATTAAATCCTACATCCCCTTGGTGTGTAGGCTTGACCTCGGAGCTGTACACGCCCGACCAAGAGCCGATTAAATCCTACAGCCCCTTGGTGTGTAGGCTTGGCCTCGGAGCTGTACACGCCCCGCCAAGAGCTGATTAAATCCTACAACACCTTTGTGTGTAGGCTTGGCCTCGGAGCTATACACGCCTGGCCAAGAGCAGATTAAATCTTACAGCCCCTTGGTGTGTAGGCTTGGCCTCGGAGCTATACACGCCCCGGCAAAGAGCTGATTAAACCCTACAGTCCCTTAGTGTGTCCCTTGGTGTGTAGGCTTAGCCTTGGAGCTGTACATGCCTGGCTAAGAGCTGATTAAATCTTACAGCCCCATGGTGTGTAGGCTTGGCCTCGGAGCTGTACACGTCCCGCTAAGAGCTGATTAAACCCTATAGGCCCTTGGTGTGTAGGCTTGGCCTCGGAGCTGTACACGCCCGGCCAAGAGCCAACAACCCCTTGGTGTGTAGGCTTGGCCTCGGAGTTGTACATGCCCGGCTAAGAGCTGATTAAATCCTATCACCCCTTGGTGTGTAGGCTTAGCCTCGGAGCAGTGCACGCCCGGCCAAGAGTCAATTAAACCTTACAACCTCTCAGGGCTCAGGTTTCCCTCGAGGCCAAGATTCTTAGAATAACAAGAAATCACTCCGAATGTAAGAAGTTCAGCAATATTGACAGTTAAAGATAAATCGACCACGCGCTGGTCCTACGAAAGAAAGCATAAAAGGAAGAAGATAGAGTGGGCCAGGAACAGTCAGGGAGTCTAGGCCTATGTCGGAGAGTAACCTACAAATCCTGCTCCGTCGGGGGCAAGTCGTCCCATACGCGCTGGATGGTTACCGCGCGCAAATCCGAGTCGGGTTTCAGCAGCTGGTCCTTCTCCAACAGATGGGTCGCACCATAGAAGCCATGTTGGAGGCACTTATATGCTTGCGCAGCTACCCTCTCGGCGTACTCCTCCGACTCCAAGAATTTAGCCTTAAACTCCGCCTTGGTTTGAGCTAGCTGCGCTACGTGATCACCTTGCTGCGCGAGTGTCCGAGCCTTGGTCTCCTCCTGGGCCGCCTTTAAAGTCGCCACCTCTCGGAGTAGGTCAGCCTGAGCCTCCTACACCTCCTGGAGTTTTTGGGTGGCAACAGCAGCTTGTGCCTTAGCCTGGATCACTTGATCTTGGAGATCGGCCGCATAAGAGCTTGACAACTCAGGTCATGGTCTCGCAAGGCCATCAGTCACTCATGTTCCACATCCTGGTCCTCTAAGACCTTCTTCGCGGATTCCAGGAGGTTAATTTGACCAGCCAAGTCCCCTGCGCAGGCCTGGAGGTGATCCCGCTCCCGTGAGAGCTCCTGTAGCTCCCCTTCAAGAGCCTACTCCTTCTCGGATGCGAGATGTTCACGGAGTCTGTATCCATGCAGAGTATCCTCGGCTGATAATAGGGAGGCCTGATAATGGTCGACTTTCTTGCGAAGAGCCCGGCTGACCTCCACCTGCATGAGTCCAGCCTCGCGAGCCCGGTCGGTCTCCGCCTCGGCATCCGCCACCTCCCGGAGGAGGTCTTCAGTAACCCCTCTGGAGCACAACAGGCGGCTGGTGGCTGCGCAGTTAGTGACCACCTATGAGGCAGATACAGACAGTTAGGTAACAGACTTCGAAGTAGAATGAAAAGCACACCCAGAACACTTGCCGCTAGTAGGGACTGATGTAGCATGCCCAGGTAATGGGCTGACCTAGCTGCCCGCCATGGAAGGACGGGAGCAGGAAAAATCCCCTCGGTAGGAGGCCCCGACTGACTGGGGACATCTCGGGGGTCCGGGACAGTATCTTCTGAACTAGAAGAGCTCGACGACACCTCAACAGTGACCCCCTTTATGCGGATGGACTGAGAACTGGCGACCGCTTTCTTCTTCGCCGGGGGAGCCTTCCGGTGAGAGCAGGGCATCCCCGTGGATATCTCCTTGCCGCGAGGAATGGCTAGAAGGTCTGCCGGAGGGGCTGTGGCATCGGTGACAGGAGGGGACGTAGCTGAGGCGGGAGAAGGAGATCCTGCCCTGACGATTGGGGGATGGGAAGCGGCATCCTCGGAGGCAGCCGAGCGCAGGCCTTTTTTCAATCGTTTCAGAGGGTGATCCTGTTGGGTTTGCCGTTCTCGACGATTCTTTTCAGGCACATGGATTGCGGAAGGCATGGTAGACGGAGAAGACATCTCTTTTTCCTGTAAAGCCCCCGCAGCAATGGCAAGTGGCCCACCTTTAAAGATCAGGGGCGACTCCAAGGCGTCACTGTCTTGGCGGACCTCTGGCACTGCTAGGCCCGCCGATAGCTCTCCCTCCACCTCGTCACCCTCGAAGGGGATTCCTTAGGGGGTCGAAGATACCGACCCTGGGATTAGAGCCGGCTCGTTAGCCTGGTCCCACTTCAGGTGCTTATTCATCGCAAGAGAAAACATATATAATGTCGCCTACCTGGTCCCACTTCAGGGGTATGAGACATATTCAAAAAGGCAGCCAGAGGCTAGAGACTCACGGGATATGTCCGAAGGTCCGATTGAATCTCAAGGAATGTGAAAGAGACCAAGGCCCAGCTTCTTCATCACCACCGCAGTTCGATCAGTCAGCCACACTTCCTTCGATCAGACTTGAAGGGAGGGACTTGTGATACGGTTGAATAAGTCGTGGCCAGGACGAAGTAGGAAGAAGCTACGAGATGCAATAAGTCGGGTCGAGATAACCCCTCTTCTCGGGCCCGTGCGACTCGCCCGGGAATGTCGGCTGGAAGATCCCCCTCGTGAGCACCCCGGGAGGGTAAAACCCGAGAGCACCTCGGGAATTGAGGCACCCGAAGACCCCGACCTCCCCTCGGGGGATGGAGTCCCTGCTATAACCGACCTCAAGCACCGACCCCCCTTTTTTCGGTATGGTTAGAATCGGAGTTTTGTTTCTCGTTTGGGTTGATGGACACATCCATGCCCGGCTTGAACCTCGACATGTTCAAACCATGGAATTAGTTTATGAATAATATAGTTGGAGTCAGAGGTCAATCCTTAGTTTTGGTTGTTGGACACATCCAAGCCTGACTAAACGGTTGAATGAGCTCCAACCATATTAAAACTATTTCTTGATTAATGGGTCAGCCTTAAGCTTGGAGCATCGATTTGTTGTGCCACAGCCAAGGTCGATGTAAAGAGAGGTGCAGTTGGGTGCTATGTATAATGTTGCATACTTGTTAATGAGTTAACAACCCAATGATTTATGCAAACATTCAATTAGTTGATAGCATAAAGTGATAGTGACATATATGTGATATGTAATCGGTATAATTACCTACCTTCATAGCTAAGAATAACTTGATGGCCACAGCCATGGTTGTTTTTATCTATGGTTGGATATCAACCTATTTGGAGATGTTCCTACGATCTCCCGAATTGATAAAAAGGGTTAATCAATTTGAAAAATAAATAGGATTTTATTTATCTATGTTGATACATTCTTTAATCGTTCTTCTCACATAAGCTCAATTTGTATTTCTAGGTTAATCACTCGATCATGTTTTCTCTGAATTTGCGTTCCATCTTGGACACCAATAAACTAACTGGGCCCAACTTCATGGACTGGCTTCGAAATCTGAGGATAGTCCTCAAGGCAGAGAAGCTTGCTTATGTCCTTGAAGATCAACTTCCCAACCGTCCTCCAGAAAATGCAACTCCAGACCAGTTATTGGCCTATCAGAAACATGTGACCAATTTTGAACTTGCGAGTTGCCATCGGAACATATTTGCTAAAGCTCCCCACTGGACGTGTCTTAGAATTGGATAATTGTTATTTTGTTCCTTCGTTAATAAAGAACATTGTATCTATTTCATGTTTGAATGAAAAGGGTTATCATTTAACTTTTAGTAACAATTGTTGTTACATAACTTTAAATGACGTTCTTTATGGGAATGGAACTTTGTGCAATGGTATCTTCACATTAGATTTATCCAGTGACATTTTCAATATCGAAGTTAGCAACAAACGTGCTCGAATAGATAATCGAATAGACTCCTACACTTGGCATTGCCGTCTTGGCCATGTAAGTAAGAAATGCATGACCAAATTACACCGATGTGGAATTTTGGAATCATTTGAACCCGATTCATTTGATACATGCGAATCATGCTTAAAAGGCAAGATGACCAAATTACCCTTTTCCGGAAAAGGTAATCCAGTGGGAGAATTGCTTGGTCTAATACATACTGATGTATGTGGACCAATGTCAACTCTTGCACAAGGAGGCTATAGCTACTTCATCACCTTTATCGATGATCACTCACGATTCGGGTATGTGTTCTTGATGAAACACAAATCTGAAGCTTTTGAGAAATTCAAAGAGTTCAGAAATGAAGTAGAGAAACAGCTTGGCAAAAGTATTAAGATACTTCGATCCGATCGAGGTGGTGAATACTTAAGTCAAGAGTTTCAAGATTATCTTAGGGACAATGGGATATTGTCCCAATGGACTCCGCCATATACACCACAGCATAATGGTGCATCTGAGAGGCGCAACCGAACCTTGATGGACATGGTTAGGTCGATGATGAATCATGCAACTCTTCCAAAATCCTTTTGGGGCTATGCACTTAAGGCAGCTGTTTACTTGCTAAACAGAGTCCCGACCAAGGTAGTCTCTACTACTCCATATGAGACATGGAATAGTAAGAAACCTCACTTAACTCACCTTAAGATATGGGGTTGTCCCGCTTATGTGAAGCGGACTATATCAGACAAATTGGATGCTAAGTCTGATAAATGTCTATTTATTGGATACCCTAAGGAAACGAAGGGTTACCAATTCTATCATCCCTTGGAACAAAAGGTGTTTGTTTCAAGGCATGCTGTATTTCTGGAAAAAGAATTTCTTTTACAAGAAAACAGTGGGAGTGCATTGAACTTGATGAAGTTCAAGAAACTCCAATAGACATTACAGAGACACCTAGTCTAGACCCACAACCAATAACTCATAATAATGAGCTATCAGTTGAACCTAAAACTACACCACCTCTTCGTAGATCTGATAGGACACGTAATATTCCAGAGAGATACGGATTTCTCATAAGTGAATCGAACGACGTGTTACTCATAAGCAATGACGAACCTATCAGTTATGAAGATGTTCTGAAAAGTTCAGAAAGGGTCAAATGGCTTGAAGCCATGAAGTCGGAAATGGATTCCATGTACGAAAATCAAGTATGGGACTTGGTTAACCCACCTGAAGGGATTAAGCCCATAGGGTGCAAGTGGGTTTTCAAGAAGAAAATCGACATGGAAGGTAATGTTGTTACCTTTAAGGCTAGATTAGTGGCAAAAGGATATCGTCAGAAATAAGGAATTGATTATGACGAAACCTATTCGCGAGTAGCTATGCTTAAATCCATTCGGATGCTCCTAGCCATAGCAGCTCATTATGATTATGAGATATGGCAAATGGATGTGAAAACAGCTTTCCTTAATGGAAACCTGCTTGAGGATGTATACATGATACAACCTGAAGGTTTCACATCGGTTGATAAAACCAAAGTATGCAAGCTTCGACGATCCATATATGGACTGAAGCCAGCATCCAGGAGCTGGAACATCCGTTTTGATGAGACAATCAAAGAGTTTGATTTCTCACAAAATCCTGACGAACCTTGTGTATACAAGAAGGTTAGTGGGAGTGCAGTCGTATTCCTAGTGTTATATGTCGATGACATATTACTTATAGGAAACGATATCTCAGTCTTACAGACAGTTAAAATTTGGTTGTCCAAAACTTTCTCCATGAAAGACCTGGGAGAAGCAACCTATATCCTTGGGATTAGAATCTATAGAGATAGATCAAAACGGTTGCTTGGTCTTTCACAGTCTACATATATAGACTGAGTGCTAAAAAGGTTTAGCATGTCGGAATCAAAGAAAGGTTACCTTCCCATCAGGCATGGGATCAACCTTTCAAAGTCTATGTGTCCGCGCACAGAAGACGAGAGGATTTGCATGAATAAGATTCCTTATGCATCCGCGATAGGATCTATCATGTATGCTATGTTATGTACAAGGCCCGATGTATCGTATGCTTTGAGCGTCACAAGCAGATACCAGTCTGATCCAGGAATGGATCATTGGGCGGCTGTCAAGACAATCCTTAAGTACTTAAGAAGAACTAAGGATGCGTTCCTAATATATGGAGAAGGAGATATGGTAATACGTGGGTATACAGATGCCAGTTTCCAGACAGATAAGGATGACTCCAAATCGCAGTCTGGATACGTATTTACTTTGAATGGAGGCGCAGTAAGTTGGAAAAGTTCCAAACAAGACACCGTAGCGGATTCTACCACGGAAGCGGAATATATCGCAGCTTCGAAAGCAGCAAAGGAAGCAGTCTGGATCAAGAAGTTTGTCTCCGAACTTGGCGTGGTTCTAACCATTGATGAAGCAGTGCTGGTTTACTGCGACAACAATGGAGCTATTGCACAAGCAAAGGAACCAAGGTCTCATCAGCGATCCAAACACGTGCTTCGCCGCTATCATCTATTCAGAGAGATTATAAGTAGGAATGATATACAAATTGAGAAAATTCCCACTGAAAGAAATTTAGCAGATCCTTTAACTAAGGCCTTGCCTCAGAACAAGTTTGAGGGTCATGTTAGAGCCTGTGGTATTGGATACCGTAGCGATTGGCATTAGGCCAAGTGGGAGTTTGTTAGTGATATGAGAGAAGTGTCCTAAGGCAATCGCCTTATGATTGTAAACATTTATTTTAATAAATGATAATTCACTATTTGAGTATACATGTTTGTGTATTTGATTGGGATCTTAAACTCATCTACTGAATGTCCGCAATACAATTCACAGCATAAGAGAATTTGTGATGGGATCACAACTAGTGATTATCTCTACATGTGCAATTGTGAAGTATTGAAAATATCCCTAGTCGATGAATTGATAAAAACAGACACTATCAATTCTGTTGAGACTAGCATGGGTTATTCTCTAATCAGCAGATTCTCACTGGCTGGTGACATTGGGATGTCCGGAGATAAACATGGATGCTAGTTAAGGGAACTAGTTCATTGGAGTGACTAGCTGTAAAACTTCATATGGTAATCTACATAGATATGTCAATGATGTTCTTACTGCAGCTTAAGTGCGATGTTCCTTTGACTTGCGGTGTTCAAGTCATCTTGGTCATGGAGACTTATACTTTAACATCTTAAGCAAGCATCTCCAAGGAGGTGTGGACCCAGGATGATCGGGTATAAGCCGAAGTGCCCGAAGATGTTTGAACAGCCTACAAAGGATTCACCACTCCTTGCGAGGAGATGTATACCCAGGCCTATCGTCGGATTGTTACTCAAAACCTCTGGCCAGAGCATATCATGTTTAGAGTATTAGTCTCTTAAATACATGAGAGTAATTAGAAATCCAAAGGACGAGAAAGACACTACTTGGGCTAGGTGTGACGTAGTCAGTCTAGTGGGGACTGACACAAACAGACCATATCCTGAACCAAGTGGGTATAAGATGGTGAAGGGAATGTGGCACGATTCATTAGAGCTGCTGAAGGGTTTCAAAATTACTTCTGAGGTCAACCGTTGATCTTTCGATTAATTGGGGGTCATGATGTACTATTAGGTGCCACTCATGATCGTTCTATAATTGGTTGATTATAGACGACCAACATAAATCGAAAGCCTATTTAATCACACGCACTACGAGTAATCCGAGGGATTTAAAACGAGTTGAAAATTAGATTTTCCGATCAAGAGAAATAAGTCGAATATGAATTTATCAGAGGCGCACCGGAAGCTTAAAATGGCTAAGTCTTTTGAAGGCTTATTAGGCGAATTAAATGAGTTTAATTCGCGATGGGATCGGCTCGGTTTGGCCGGCCAAAGAGGGTGCCAAACCTCTTTGGTTTGGCAGGCCACATCAATGGCGAGAAACCAATTTATTTGGTTTAATTAATAAAATAAATCTAGTGCGATTTGTTTTATAAATTATGGATAAATAAATTTGTGTAAAGAAATTTATATAAATAAATTTATAGAAATTTATTCTTTTATGGAAATTAAAATGATCCATGGAATGGTTTATTTTAATTTTATAAAATCAATTATGAATTGATTTTTTCATAAATAAGAAAGTTTATAAATTTCTTGTAAAATTTATTCCATAATAAAAGGAGAGATGTATTTGTTTTATTATAAAGTTAGTTATAATAAAACTTGGCTTAAAAGGAATAATTCATAAGAAAATTTATAGGATAAATTTCTTATGAAAATTCTGTTAAGAGGGAGACTTGGCAAGGGAGAGGCTACTATATAAAGGAACCAAAGGCAAGCCTTGAATTCCTAATAGAGTGAACAAGAGATTAATTCTCTCCCTCTCTCTTAATCTCTCCCTCTCCTTCTCCTTTCCTCCTAGGGCCGGCGCCCCCTTTGCTCACCCTAGGGCCGGCGACCACTCCACCTAGGGTCGGGGCACCACCCTCCCCTTCCAAGGGATTGGCGTGAGCAACCTCCATCAAGAAGGTGCCAAAGAAAAAGAAGAAGAAGCGGGTCGCATCTCCTTCCTTAACGAAATTTAGATTCCGTTTCTTGGTGGTTAGTTTCCATCTTTTTCTCTTGTTATTTTAGTTGTGCCTTTGGAGAATCTAGTAGTTCTCGTCGGCATAAAACTCGTGGCTTTGCGAAGTCATCCCGAAGAGAACTCGGCGTGGACGCGAATAGAGGCGGAGCTTCCAAGGGACGCTACGGTTGGATCTCGTCCCTTACTTCGAGTTACGAGAGGTACAAAGTAAATTAGTTTACTTTTCCGCAAAGTTTTAATTTATGATCATGTCCACACATCATAAGGTCGCATGCTAGATACGTGGTTAAAAATAATTTGAGAATTATTTATGCTAATTCTTCCGCTGCACGTAAAAATTTAAAATTTTACGAACTCGTATCCTTGTCAACATGCACCCGGTCCCAACAGTTGGCACGTCGGGCTCTGAAGGAACGCCCCTAATGAAAGAGGGGTCAGCAAGTCATCTATCCAACATAGGGGACTGAAGGGCAGTGACGGTAGTCGAATGAAGAAGAATTTCTCCTTCCATCCTTTATGCGAGGAAGGGAACCCTCCTAAAAACCTATGGCTCGGTCGGGCTGCGAAACTAAAAACCCCTTTAGATCCTATCGGGACGAAGAAAGAATGAAAAAGCTGAGGGGTCAGAGGGAGATCAAAAAGCTTAAAGACGATATACGCCCCTCTCATATGGGCGAAGGCATTGGGAGCCATCTGATGGAAGGGGATATCGAAATATGAGGCTATGTTCGTGAAAAAAGGGGGATAGGGAAGCGGAACCCTAACTCCATATGCCCTAAGAAGAAGGTCAACATGCATGCTGGGGGCTCCACTAGTGTCAGGTCCACTTTAGGGATGATCACCGTCATCTCTGTCGGGATGCAATAGGTCTCGATAGATGCCTGCAAGGCTTCTGGCCTCACTCTTGAGGAGGCGGACTCATACCATTCTGCCCGATAACCCTCCATGATCCCTAAGAAAGAAGACAAGAGGGAGACCAACTACTCACGCGCAGAAGAAGCTCTATAGGAGAAGAAGGCGAAGCACACCCAGTCACCAAATCGGAAGTAGGGCCAACATCTGTCTCTTCCCCTCTTATACCCCGACAGCTGCCTGCCTGGGCACAATGGGGAAGTGACACGTGGAAAGCGAGAAACCGTCGTGCCCATGCAGTCGATTGTCGCGAGCCAGCCATGACGGCGCATGCTCGTAAGGACTCATGGAGATGGCCGTTGGAACATGTGGCAAGAAGGCATTCGCAAGAGTACCTTGTCACCCTCGGAAAGGGGTCATGCGCCTTTATAACGAGGAGACATGCGTTATTATAATTCTTCGAAAGTCGGAGTAGCCTTTTTGAAAAGGATGAAGCCAAAAAGGAGGGATTCCTCAGAGCCTAGGCTGAAGAGGATACAATCCAAAAACCGCTCTGCAGGAGTAGTCAAGAAGGCGAAGGCCCGTGAGAGCTCTGCTTCTTCATCCTTACACTAGCCCGATCAGCCAGCCACACTTCTTTCGATCAGACTTGAAGGGAGGGACTTGTGATAGGGTTGAATGGGCCGTGGCCGAAACGAGGGATGAAGAAGCTGTGGGACAAGGCACATCAGGTCAAAGTGACCTTCCTTCCTGGGCCTCGGGACTCCCCCCGGGAGACGCGCCTGGGAAGGTCAGCTAGGAGACCCCTCTCGGGATCACCCTGAGAGGTCGGGCACCGAGAGCACCTCAGGAGTTTTACCGTCCGCGATCACCCGGGCCAGAAGACCCCGAGATCACCTCGGGAGGCGGAGCCTCAGTGATAACCGACCTCGAACATTGACCCCCCTCGCGGATAAGCATGCCCGGTATAAGGAGTCATCACGACCCTTAAATATAGCAACGGGTCAAAAGCGTAATAACGACGCAGACCGTTTCAAAAGCTATCTCGTAACCGCCGAGAAAAGGGGGCGACGTGGCTCAAGTCGCGGAGGCATGTCACTGATCGAGGGAACCTGCCTAGTCTCTCCCCTTCGGTATAAAAGGTAGCCCAACTCCTCCGGTAAGAGGGTAGACACTCTCTGTACTTAGTACTTTTTCTCCTTTCCAGTTGCCTTTTTTCTCCAACAGGATCCTAACTTGAGCGTCGGAGTGGACTCCGTCGGATAACTTTCGGCGTGTCCCCTAACGCTCGTGTTAATCTCGCAGGGCCTAGAGTTTCTCCTCTTCGCAGAGAGACTTCCACATGGGCAGAACCTCGGTGATTGGTCATCGGCGATGATTCCTTCCGGAATACTAACCATATTATCAAAATATTCATCATATAATGGATTGCACATCGAATTATAATGGTTGAAGGTTTTCATGTCAGTGCCCATAACTATTAAATAAAAATGAGCACGGTCATTATTCATGTGTATAAATATATACCTAAGTTGCCAATTTACCAGATCAGTTTTAATTATATGGTGTTTTAATTATATGGTATAGAGATATTTCTTATAGATGTTCATATGATGACTGAAAAATTTAAGATATATTAATAATTTAGTGTACTAATATCCCAAACATAATCTAAGTTATCCCAACCGTAAATCCGATTGAGTAATAAATAGAATGATTATATGTAGTATTAGACGAGGTTAGTTCCCTAAAGAGTATTGAAATATATATATCGATTACTTCCTCGTCCGATAATTAACTGTTGCGCAACAATGACTAATTAATCACTTTTTTAACATTAAAAAAAAGTTATTCTAATTTTTTTTAAAAAAAAACTAAACGGACGAAGATGTAATATTAAAAAAAAGTTATTTTATTTTATTTTTTTTAAAAAAACTCCACTGACGAAGATGTAGCTCCCTCGTTTAGGGAGCTGCATCCTGGTGGACCTCCCTCCCAGGGAGCTCCCTCGTGCGTGTTAGCATGACAATGGGAGCTCCGAATAGAGATGCTCTAAGGCTCCTAAATTTGATTCATGTTTAAAAAAAAATTGTATATATATTTTTTTTCAACTCTCTCTAATATATTTTGATCTCTAATTAATCTTATTTTTTTATAAAAAATTTAAAATAAAATATAATTTATCTTAAATTTAACACCATTTAATTAGAATCACTTAATTGACTCAACTTAAATTAATCGATTAATATGAGTTTTGAATTGATTGGTCAGAGAAAAAAGAGTCAGACTCAATTGGATAAAAAATACATATTCGATTTTAGTTAAATAATACTGAAATTAGAAGAAATTATATCTTATTTTGAATATTTTTGTACTTACAATAAAATACGAAGGCCTTCTGCTTCCTATAAACGAAAAAAGTATCTATTAGATTCTAATTTAAATATGCTAAATTTAAAGGGAATTATATTTCTTTTGGACTATGTACCTATAAAAAATGTGAATAATTGGTAAATATGATGAATTTAAGAGAAATTATATATTTTTAAATTTTTTATATATGTAAAAATGAGGGTAATTAGGTAGGGAATTAAAATGAATTAAAGTAAAGGAAAATAAAAAGTGAAATAATTTTTTTTTGATGTAGGAATTAAGAAAGAAATTATATTTGGTATTACAAAGTTTAATATTATTTATTTTTAGAAAATATAATGAATCAAATTAATATTTAAAAGTATAAATATAATCAACATATAAAATTTAATTCCAAATCGTAACTTTCTATATTTATATAAAAATCATATATAAAATAATAAATATAGAATGATCCATTTATAAGTCAAGTAAATTATTTACTAAAAGTATTTTATGCTATGCAACATAATTAATTTACCTAATATTCCCGTAAATAGGGTTATTTGTAAACTTCATGTTTCTAATCCTGAACTGGCCCCAACAACAGCGCGGATTCTCAACCATCGACAAAATCCACGATCAAGCTTAGCCGGCCAATCCTCGCCTCTCGCCTAATCTTATTTTTAATCGGCTTTGCTATTTTCATTTTCCATCTTCACCGCCGGATACACGAGCAGCCAATGGTTTGGTCGAGTGTTCGCGCCGCAGGACTGCTCCCTGATCTGTGTCGTCCGCCATGGCTTCCGGCGATCAAGGTTCTCTCTTTCTCTCTATTGGTCTGCTTGATTTTCTCCTTTCCATGTCGGGTACCTCGACCATTTTCTCTGAGGCATAATGGAGTTTATAGGGGGTTTGTATTTTCTAATACAAGATAACATATTGTTTGTTGAATTTGGTTCTTCCTCTGATGGGTTGTCCCTGATGCATTTGATATTGAAGTAGTTGGCATAGAGAAGTGACGTTGGTTTTTTTAGGGAGGACAGGACTTTATGCTCCAGTCTGAAACTGAATGAGTTATGGAGTGGTTATACTTTTAATTTATTTATCTGAAAATTTCAATTTAGCTTCTGGGATGCAGCACTTTCAACGTCTGAAATATTGAGCCCGGTTTGCTAGCTAGCTCTTCAGCTCAATCAGTTCCGCTGCTCTTGTTTGACAGCCCTTACTAGTGCACAATGGAGAATTGTAAAGTAAGTGCATAGGCATATAGGTTTTGATGGGTGAATTATGATTAACGTGGGCTTACATATTTTGGTTCTGGGGTTCACACCTATCAAACATGCGGGTTAGTTTTCTTATTGACCATGTCTGACACTTCTTTCAGTTTATGGTTTAGAACGTTATGTAATGCAATCATGAGGAACAAACATAATATATTTCAGTAGTTTTCCTAAGGAAGCATTTCTCTTGTTAATGTGAAATACAATCTACATTTGTTAATACCTCTTTGATTGGTAAAACTATTGAACAATTCAAATACTTTCCTGTGAGGGATGACCTTTTGAACTTTTATTCTCATTTTTTGCAGACAACAAATCTAATTCAGTTGAAATCAAAAGCTCGACATATGAAGAATTATCGGCTGACTCCATCCGACAACAAACTAGATACCAGAGGACCTCTTTATCCCCAGCTACTAAGTTTATGTTGAACCCTTTTGATTCTTCTGCTGTGAAAATCATGTCTAATGTAATTGCTGCTCTTGTGTTTTTAACATATGATTTCTGAAGCTTAACTGGCACCTATGTATCATGTAGCACCTTAAGTGGTATTCTGAAACTAGTTATTCTTGTTAATTAAGCCATAATTTCTAGCTGTGGTTAGTGTTATTATTTCAATCAAGCTAGTGCTACATTGATTTGAGTTGCCTGATTAAATTTCACAAATATGGATGCTTATGTCGATTTGATGTTCTTGGGAACATCTTCATAGGAGTACCAAAGGCATCTGAATGTTGTTGTCTATTGCTTTAGTTTCCTTTGTGCACCTTTTCTCCCTCTCTTTTTCACTTTATTTTGTGGCTAAAAATTAATTGTCTAATTCTCTTTGTAAAGTCAAAATAATATCACTTTTTCTATGTTTTTGGTGGTTGGTTTAAAAGAAAATTCTATCTAGAAAAGTAGACACAGGAAACATTATTTTGTAAAATAATTTAGAGTCTTAAATTCAATGGAAAGCATGGGCAAATGTCGCTGACAGTGATAATGGGTTGAACTAATGGCTAAGTAAAAACTGTACAACCTTTGACATATTCACTCGAGGAACATTTAGAAAAAACTGATCTTAGCACAAAAATCTTAACTTACCTATTTAAATTGGGTATTGATGTTAGTTCACAAAGTAACATTTTTAAAATTTAGTATTTATGTTAAACTAACGTCTGGAGTCTTCTAAATTTACTTATGGGCACAGGATCCTAGGATTAAAGACATTGTTGAGGAAATTGCCAAAGATCCTGTATTGAGTAAAATGGCTGAGCAACTTCATGAGAGTGTCCTTAGTATCGCAGAAGACCGGGTTCCCCTATTGGATTTTCAGCAGATGAATTCAACCATGCATAAATTCGTGACAAATCCTAAGATTGTGGAAATGTCTAATCACGCTATAAGCGCTATTATGCAGGTTGCCATTTTTTAAAGGTGGTTTTTATCCTTGATCAGTCATATACTTATTTTTATTTGTTATTTAGGATCCTGTTACGTCTTCGGTGCTTATTCCGAATGTGCAGATCGAGGAACAAATGGCTCGCATGAAGGAGGATCCGTCCTTGAAGGAAATTATTGAAAAGATAGAATCAGGATGTCCTTCAATGATTAAGTAATATATCTCAATGATTTTCCTTAAATATATCCATTTCCATTTTTAAACCACTTTTCTTTAGATACTTGATGAATCCTGATGTTCGCAAAAAGTTTGCTCAAGCTGTGAGAGTCGGGCCTGGTGCTTCCACTACTAATCTTTCAGCAACTGAAGAAGCAGAAGAGGATGGCGTATATGAGGATGAATCTATTGTTCATCAAACTGCTAGTGTTGGTGATGTTGAGGTATTATACCAATTTCCATTTTGTGTTATATATATATATATATATATATATATATATATATATATATATGGTTTTAAGTTATTTGATGAATGGTTTCAACTTTCAAGTGCCAATTGGTATTTGTAGGCTGCTGAATTGTGTTTTTTTGAATGCCAACAAATGCCAATACTATGCCAGTACGATAAATATCACTTTGTGACCCAAGCTAATATAATTTCGGTGGTACCATCCGAGGCAAAGCTTAAATCGAATACAAATTAGTCTCATTCAATACTGTTCAAAATGATGCAGGAAGATTCTCTACTCTTGTCTTATCCATCAATTTCGTTTTGGTATGAATAGGGGCATGAGTAGGAGATGAAGCACTAAAAGGAAAGGGGAGAGGAAGAGCAGAAACATCAATGGATGAAACCTAGTGAAAGTGGAAGATTCTTATTCCATCATTCATCCTTTGATACATTAGCTAGAGCACCAACATTTGGAATTGGATTTGTATTATGCGCCTATAGTTGATTTAGTTTCAATTATGTTGGCTTAAATCCAACTCTTAGTGGATTCCAAGGAAATTTATGGACAAGTGGAGACATTAATTTAATATTAGATGCTCACAATAACAATAACTAAGTTTTATCCCACTAGGTGGGGTCGACTATATAGATTCTTTTTCGCTATTAAGCTTTATCCCCTACTATATCATTATTTATATTGAAATAAATTTTATTTTATTTTATTATTGTTGACCAAGTCTTGATGTGTGTATTTGTCATAATTTTATATTATTTAACTTTACGGTATATCAATCATCTAAGTACATGTCGGTACAATTTAAACGTGTCTCTAGGAGTTTTCTCTCAAAAGGTGCAACTCGACTCTCTCTCTAATATTCTCATTTATTACCTGTTCATCTTCGTATGCCCACACATTTACCTTAACGTCTTCATCTCTATGACTTATCCATTTTAACATCTTCATCTCTATGACTCTCATCTTTTACTCGTGTATTTGAGTCATAACCCAACATTCAGTTCCATATTACATAGCATGTCTAACCATTATTTTGTAGGAGTTTCCTTTAATTTTGGAGATACTTTATGATTACAAAGAACACCTAACACTTTACTCCATTTTAACTATTTTGCTTTATTTTATGTAAGACATCTCTCACCCTCTCTACTCCATTGTAAAAATTATCTTAAATACTTAAAACTCTTAGTAATAGATAATCTTCTATAGATTAGAGTATTTACCTTCTATACATATTTTTTCATTTTCAATATTACTTTGTAAGCTATTCATTTCTTACTTTCCTAGGCACTTTCATACCTTTATCGGAGTATCATCTTACTCAATTACTTTTCTATTTTTTTGGCTATTGCATATTTTTTAAAGTTTTCTTTGTTTTACTTTCTTATTTCACCACCAATATTCTTTACTTAGTGCACACCTTTTTACTTGCCGACTACGCTCTTGTCTATAATTTCTAACTTTAATGTCATCTTATCGCATGTAGTCTTTGAGTTGTTATATATTCTTCTAATATTTATACTCCTCTCTCTTTAAATATGCTTTCTTCCCATAATTTAACTTTCACCACTTGATTCTATGAGTTATGCATATTTTCCTTTCTATTGATGCTATACTTGAGACATATATCCAAACTATTAACCTATGCTGGGTAATTATGTTTTTATAAGGACAACCTTGTAATCTTTATAAATTTTTCTATTATTCTTTCTAACCATAAAAAAGTCAATTTGCAATTTGTTTTCATTTTTGAAAGTAATCAAATGTTGTTCTCTTTTCTTGAAAAACATATTAACTATTATAAGTTCATATGTGTTGTCCAAAGGGGTGACACCTCTCAATCTCTAACACGGAAGAAGAGTAATAGAGAAAGAGATTTCATGGAGCAACGAGACAAAGACACACAAGAAAAAGCAAACACAAGGAAGAAGAAGAGGGAGAAGAAGAGTTACCGTGACGTATCTACTCCACGAAATGGTCGAAGCTTTATTAGAATTCTCTCTATACAAATGAATCCTCATGATCCACATGATACATCAATAGATTTACAATGACACTTATAAATAGTGCTCAAACCACAGCATGTCAAAATAGATCCCAAAAATCATACTCGAATTTTGTTATGAAAAATCATAATAAAATATTGTTACGAAAAACTATAATAGATTTTTCTTCCGTGGCATTCCTCCCATTGACCTTCACTCAGATATGAGCCATCTGTCAACAATCTTCATCTTGATGAATATTCACCCCTTCGAAGAATACGACTATTTGAGCAACACTGTATGGTTGGGCTTCCTTCCTCTAGCATCTAGAGACATGGATCAAGTTCAAGCAATGCTTGAACTTTTCTCGGTCATTGACTTCGTCAAAATGTCTGCAGCATTGTTTGTGTACCTTTTCAAGTTGAATTTTCCCAGAAGAAATCAACTCTTTGATCTTGTGAAATCTCACATCAATGTGCTTGGTTCGCGCATCATATACTTGATTCTTCGCCAAATAGATAACACTCTTATTATCATATAACAACTCGACTCTAACTTGCTGAACGCCCAGTTCTATGACAAATCCTGTAAGCTATAAAGCTTTTTTCGCTGCTTCAGCTGTAGTCATATACTTCAACTCTGTAGTAGACAATTCAACAATACATTGTATTATAGACTTTCACCAGATAGGACCTCCCACCATAGTGAACACGTATCCTGTAGTAGACCTCCTACCATCTTAATTTCTTGTATAGTTTGCATCTACTTACCCAACAACTAAAGAATCTTTTGGTTATCTACTGAACATGATTCCATAATGACTTATATTTCTCAAGTATCTGAAAATCCACTTCACTGCATCCCAACGAGGTCGACCATGATTTGAGAGAAATTTACTCACCATATTAACTACTTGCGGGATATTTGGTCTCGTTCAAACCATTGGCATACATCAGACAACCAATGCATTAACATAAGGAACCTTTGACATCTCTTGAATCTCATCCGTCTTTGAGCATTTTGTACTGGATAATTTGAAGTGATGCGCTAGGGGTGTGTTCACCGACTTTGCATTCTTAACCTATCAAACACCTTCTCCATATAACTACGTTGAGACAACCATAATCTCTTTGCAGCTCTATCCCTATGAATCTCCATCCCAAGAATCATCTTGTTTCACCCAAATCTTTTATGTTAAATTCCTAGCTCACACCCTCTTTAATTTGTCGACAACTTTCATGTTCTTCCCAATAATCAGTATGTCATCTATCTATAAAAGTAAGAAAATCATGTGATTTATCTTCAAGGCTCTTCATATATATGCAATAATCATACTCACATCTCCTATATTCATTTTGAATCATGTATGAATCAAAACAATTGTATCATTGCCTAGGAGATTGTTTCAATCCATAGAGCGATTTCTTTAACTCGTAAACTATTCACTCTTGTCTAGGCCAACTAAATCTCTCAGGTTGTGATATAAAAACCTACTTATTCAAATGGCCATAAAGAAAATGCCATCTTCACATTCATTTGCTCTAGCTGCAAATCGTGATGTGCCACCAAAGCCAACATCGCTCCGATTGATGTA
This sequence comes from Boesenbergia rotunda, assembly GCA_024364735.1. Classification (NCBI taxonomy): domain Eukaryota; kingdom Viridiplantae; phylum Streptophyta; class Magnoliopsida; order Zingiberales; family Zingiberaceae; genus Boesenbergia; species Boesenbergia rotunda. The sequence continues at coordinate 235,731 of JAGFNQ010006335.1, read as the reverse complement.
TGTCTCACCACGGGAGAAAATCTCATCATAGTCAACCCTTTTTCTCTGTGAGTATCCCTTTGTTACTAAATGAGCCTTGAATTTCACTTCGTCTCCCTTTGACATTACTTCATTCTTCTTGAATACCCACATGCATCCTATAGCTCATTTTCCTTGAGGAAGTTCCACTAGATCTCATGTTTGGTTCTCATGCAGCGACTTAATCTCCTCCGCCATAGCACCCATCCACTTATCCTTCTCAAAGCTGTGTACCGCCTCTCGAAAAGATATAGGGTCTCCGCTATTCGTGATAAGCGTATAAGATACTAAGTCTTCAAATCTGGATTTAGTGGTTGACTTTATGACTCGTCTCTTTCTGTCACCAGTTATAATGCGATGCTTTGTGCTTTGTGCTTGAATCATTAGAGTCATGAATCTCTAGCTCCACTTGCACATCTTTCTCCTTGTTTCTTTGTGGTGTTTCCTTTTCTTCTTCCTAAGTACATTGTAGCATGACCTTCTCGTCAAACACTACATCTCTGCTTATCACTATCTTATTTGTCTTAGGATCCCAAAGCTTGAAGCCTTTAATTCCTTTTTGATACTCCAGAAAAATGCACTGTTTTAACTTCGCATTTAGTTTTCCATAGTCTAAACTTCGCAAAAGTTTTTGACTTATGACGCATGAAGGATACCTAGACCTTTCGTGAGTAATCATCAGTAAAACTCACAAAATACAAGTACCCTTTACGTGATGCTACACTGACCGGTTCCTACAGATTTGTATGTACATATTCTATAATTCCTTCCATTTTGTGCGTTGCTATCTTTAATTATACTTTGCTCTGTTTTTCAAGAATACAAAATTTACAGAATTCAAGCTTATACATCTTGATGCCTTTCAACAACTTACTCTTGTGAAGTTCTAGCATTCCACGTCACCCATATGCCACAAGACTCTACTATCTATTTCAGGCTCTACTGAGGCGACTCCACTTTCAACTATAATCCCTATCAACTTATAGATGCTTCTTACTAATTTTTGTCTTTTTATTAGCGTTAGATCTCCCTTGATGACTTTTATCACCCCGTTATTTGTAATTGCAACTAATACCATCCCGTATGCTTAGTGAGATCAAATTCTTCCTTAGATCTGGTATGTGTCTGACATTACATAAAGTTCTGATCACACTATCAAACATCTTAGTTCTGATGTTCCCTAGATCGATGACTCCATACGATGTATCGATTCCCATCAATACTGAACTTGTATTCACTTCTCTATACTTGTTAAACCACCCTTTGTTTGGAGTTTGTGATATGAACATACAGAGTCTAAGATCTATATATTCATTGGTTGCTCTGAACTCGACATAACTGATAGCATATTTGCTCTTTGAAATTTCTTTTTCAACTATATTTGTAGACTTTGTCGAACTACTTTGTTCTCTGCAACATGCTTCTTTATCTCTGGATAATCTCTCTTCATATGACCTTTGTCTCCACACTTATAACACATGATCACCTTCTTCCTTCTCGACTTAGAACGAACTTTTTTGTCGCCGCCTGATCCATATCGGGTTTTGCACTTACTGCCTTTTGATTGCTATTTATCACTAGTGTTGTAAAAGTTGGCCTAGGCTCCCGCCTAGGCGGTGCCTAGGCGCTAGGCGGCACCCCACCGTGGTGCCGCTTAACGCCGCCTAGCGGCGCCTAGGCGCCGACTATGCGCCGACTAGGCGCTAGGCGGTAGTCCTCCGCCCGACTACCGCCTAGCAATTTTTACAACCTTGTTTATCACAAATCATTCTCCTTGAGAAACTCCATTGATTGTTTTCTTCCTTTAATAAAAACCTAGCAACGCACTTGTGATCTCTAATTTAAGAGTTTCTTTATCCTATCAAAGCAGTAACCAAATTCTCGAACATAGGAAATGAAGGTAGAGAATTCAGCAACATCAGAATCTTGTCTTCGTCCTCGATCTTCACATCAACTTGCTTCAAATCACTTATGATCTAGTTGAATAAGTTGATGTGTTGGCTTACATCGATTCTCTCTCATCTTCAGTCGGTATAACATTTGTTAGAGATACAGTTTATTTGTTAAGGATTTTGACATGTATCGACTTTTCAACTTTTGCCAAACTATCACTGGTGACTCCTCGTCCATGACATTGTTGCTTTCGCTTGAAGTTCTTCCCAATCCAATTTCTCCATGCTTTCTGATTTTCTTTCTCCTAGCATCTTCACTATGCCTTGTTGCACCAATAAGTCCTTGACTCTTCTTTGCCATAATCCGAAATTTCTGGTTCTGTCTACTTTCACCATGTCAAACTTTGCAGAAGACGTCCCCGACATATTGAAGAAATCCGCCAATACCTTGATTGATACCAATTGTTGTGCAAATGGGCCAACACCTCTTAACATTTAACACGGAAGAAGATGAAGAGAGAAAGAGATTGCATGGAGCAACGAGACCAAGACATACGAAAAAGAAAACACTAGAAAGAAGATGGAGAAAAAGAGAGCGTAGTTCGGCGACGTGCCTACTCCACAAAATAGTCTATGTTTTATTAGAATTCTCTTTACACAAAAGAGTCCTCATGATCTATATGATACACCAATAGATTTACAATGATCCTTATAAATAATGTTCAAACCTCAATATGCCAAAACAGATCCGAAAAACCTAATAGAATTCTATTATTAAAAATCGTAATAGAATTCTTTCACGAAAAATCATAATAGATTTTTCTTTCATGACGTCCCTCGCATTGACCTTCACTCAGATATGAGTTACCCGTCAGCAATATGTTATCGCAAAATTCAATATAGTTTTTCCTCTTTTGTTTATTGTTCCAAAATTATAACCCGTATGATCCCTATCATCTTATTCATTTCTTGTTCTTACATGCCTATTTAGATTTCCTTCTATTAAAATTTTTTTGTTGATAGAATTTTTTATATTACGTCTTTCTCAAACTTATATTTGGTTTCTTTATATGCATATATGTTAATTATATTAATAGTTTTATTTTGCCATCTTTATCTTGAGAGTTATAATATTATCCCCTTTCGAACTATTCATACGGCTTCATCCTTTAACAAACTATCTACAATAATACGTATTTCATTTCTTGTTTTACTCCTTGTGTGTACCATAATTTAAAACTTGAGTTCTCTAATATCTTTAAGTTCTCTACTATCCATTTCATTTCTTGTAAACTAAATTGTTAAATAAGGAAAGTCTTGGTTGCCCTGCTTGGTACTTATTGCTTGTCCTTTGACATGCTCAAATTTATTTTCCAAACAGTCTCTATGCTTGATATTCTGATTCTGGAAAGTACACATGTTTGTCGATACCTAGCATTTTTGCATGCCTAGTAGGTTATTGGTATATCATAATTTATGATTCAGACCAGTGCATATTATTTGAGGTTATTTGATGGGTGTTAGCATCATGCACCATCTTTGCATTATTGCATAACTGACGATCTCTGGGCTCCCTTGTGGTTGAGACGGATCGTTAGTCATATCAGGATCTACACACACTGCCACTTATGGGTTAGTACTATTATCAGGAGGGTGTGTGCAGTTGCCCTGTCAAGGCTCTACTCGGCCGCTCACGGGTAGTGGTTCCGCAGCGTGGTAGCATACAGGGATCCCTCCTCTTTCTCGTGATACGAGGAGATGAGAACGGTGCTCTCTCATATGATTTGAGATAGGACGGGTGTGACCTCTGCCAAGATTCTGTCCACTCGGTCACTCAGTAGCAGTGATGGCAGAGTGCGTACAGTTGTCATAGCCCTACTCACTCGACCTTACCCATGACCGGTGACGGTGGCTGACTGGCGTCAGGGGTGACCATGCCATTGCATCATGTGCATGGTTGCATAATTTGCATTGTTTGTGTTTGCTGTACTTGTTTGAGCTATGTTTGCTGCATTTGGATGACATATACATTCAGTAGGGATTTGCTTTGTTTATGGTCTGGCGACCATTCAGGTTCAGGGACTTATGACCTACACACTCCAGCGGGGTAGGTATGGATATGTATAATTGCATGTAGTGTACCGATCATGTATCCTGATTTTTTCTTTTGAGACTGTATCTGTTTGCTTCCATACTGCTTTTGTATAACCTTTTTATCGCCATACATATCTATCTGGTTATATATCCACGGAATCCTCCTGGACTCATAATCGTTTGCTTGTTTTTCCTTTTTAGGATGACGTCGCTAGGAGAGCCCAGTAGCCAGTGTTAGTAGGAGCCTTAGAGCCAATTATGTGATGATTGACTAGGGACTTTTTGTATCATATTCTATCATTAATAAATGCATGTTTGGTTATTATACTTACTTTATACTTGTGCCAAATAACTAAGTATGATAATGTCCTTGGGTAGTAGGTTCTTATCTATATCATATCGACTGGTTGAATCGATAATGAGATAATGTAGAGAATACTATACTAAATCATTCCTAGTCAAACATTAATATTAAAAGACAATATTAGTGCATGGAGACTAGCATGTAGGTCAATTGATGACTTGAGCTCGCAAGTCATGGATATACGATATTAAGGTTGCTTGGGGGCAATCCTTTAATGGTGTCCAAGGGGGAAGAACTTGGAAGTTGAGTTGGGTAGAACTTGACTTGAGTTATGGTGTTAAGTTGGGTAGAACTTCACCATGGTAAATTGAAAATTAGGAGAAGACATAGGTTAAGGGGGAGGTTGCCTCTTGTTTGCCTTAATTTTCATAGGGAATTTTTGGGTTTTGTGTCAAACTTGGGAATGATGATAGATACATTGTTGAATGTATTTTTTCCAAGTTGGTATGGGTACCATAAATTTTTCCACAAAATTTGAGAATTTTTGGAGATTTGTGAAATTAGTTGTGCATTTCTGAATTTTAAGTCAGAAATGCTGAAAAATTGATATTCAGAGTATCAGTCGACTGCCCCCCATCCAGCAGCTGATTTGTATCAAAATGATGAAAAACAAGTGTATGGAGGGCTAGTACACTGTGTTTAGGATCATTAGGGATTAAAAGATCCAATAATTGAGATATTATTGGGGTCTTTTTGATGTATGACAAAGGAGGAGAAGTGTTGGGTTTAATTTGGGAAACCAAACACATCTTTGCTAGAAACCCTAGGTTTAGGCGGAGCTTAGAAGAAGGGGGAGCATGATTGTAGCGACACGACCCCTCTAGCCCCCTCAGGCGGCTCTTTAGGTCGTGCCTTACGGTCTTCTCACTCCTGGCAGTGAGTTTTTGCCTTCTCCAGATTCGAACCCTTGACCTCCAGGACAAGTACAATAGTTCCTTGAAGCTGGTAACCAAGGAGCCCTCACTTGGTTATCAGATTCAAGGAACTATTGTACTTGTCCTGGAGGTCAAGGGTTCAAATCTGGGGAAGGGAAAAACCCACTGCCAGGAGTAGGAAGACCGTAGGGCACGACCTAGAGAGCCGCCTGAGGGGGCTAGAGGGGTCGTGTCGCTACATAAAAAAGGCGCCTTTTTATGTAGCGATCTCGGCCTCTCTGGTCCCCGCAGGCAACCCTCTAGGCCCGAGACCCTACGGGTCTTCCCACTCTCACTTGGTTACCAGATTCAAAGAACTATAGTACTTAGCCTGGAGGTCTAGAGTTCGAATCCTTGGGAAGGCAAAAACCCACCGCCAGTAGTGGGAAGACCGTAGGGTCGCCGGCCTAGAGGGTTGCCTGCGGGGACCAGAGCGGCGGGGCCGCTACATAAAAAGGCGCCTTTTTATGTAGCGATCTCGGCCTCTCTGGTTCTCGCAGGCAACCCTCTAGGCCGCGAGACCCTACGGTCTTCCCACTCCTGGCAGTGGGTTTTTGCCTTCCCCAGGATTCGAACTCTAGACCTCACTTGGTTACCAGGATTCATAAACTCTAGTACTTAGCCTGGAGGTCTAGAGTTCGAATCCTGGGGAAGACAAAAACCCACTGCCAGGAGTGGGAAGACCATAGGGTCTCGCGGCCTAGAGGGTTGCCTGCGGGGACCAGAGAGGCCGAGATCGCTACAATGATTGCTCCATTCTTGGCGTAAGGGGAACCTTGGAAAGGTGCTTAAAAAGCCTTTATAAGTCCAATGTAGGGGGAGCTTTGGAAAAGCTTTAAAAAGCTCGTTTTGTTGAAAAATCCTAACTTGGAGGGTTAGGTGTGGGGAGCCTTGGGATAGGTTTTAAAAAGCTTGTTTTGGAAAATTCCTAACTTGGAGGGTTAGGTGTGGGATGCCTTGGGATATGATCCGTGTTTGCATTTGCATATGCATTGGCGGTGTAACTCCAAGGGGGAGTCTCAGCAATGTAAGTCCAGTTGTTTGTTTAGCATTGTTACCGCTATTCTATACTATTTGTTTTCCCTAACTTAAACGTATTGCCAAACATCAAAAATAGGGAGATTGTTGAGGCAATCTATGGTCCGGAGTGACCATGAGTTTTTATGTTTGGGCAAAGTGTTTAAGTTAGACTTTACCCTTGTGTATTTGATATGTGTATGTGAGTGTGCATGTTACACATATTGACTTGGCTGGACGACTTCGGTACGATGAAGGATGGCATGGAGACAAGTTGGAGGCTTGTGTGCACCCGAGGGACCTTGGTATAACAGGGACGATGAGCTGAGGGGCGCGGACTTCGAGGCATGCATGAAGGATGGCATGGAGGCAAGCTGGAGGTTTACGTGCATCCGAGGGACGGGAGTCGAAGAACAGTCGAGGCTGCTGGTGAGGAGTCAGCTGAGTTGTGAGGGTACGAGTGCTGAGTGATTGTACTCGGAAAATCCTAGGATTCGAGTGCTGAGAGAAATGTACTCGGGAAGGGAAACCTTAGGTGTGTGAGTGGACCAGTCGACTGTCCTGGAGGCAGTCGACTGATAAAACTCACAGAATGTTTTCAGGCCTGGACCAGTCAACTGCCCCAGGAGCAGTCGACTGGTAATCCCGAAAACTAGCCGTTGGGTTAGCCGTTGGCTAGCAATTAAGGCTAGATCAGTCGACTGGTAAATGGGCAGTTGACTGGTGGCGGGGGTTTCAACCTTAGTTCTATTTAAGAGGACTTCGTGTTGGCTGAAAGGCTTGACGAATTTGGCTTTGGGTAAGAGCCAAATAGTAGTCTAAGTGCTCGGATATTGTCGAGGTACTGTGGCGAGGTTTCTCCACCCACAAGGAGCGACAAGGGCTAGCCGGAGGTTATTCGGGGAGTGATCCACCGAAGGATTCTTGGATTAGTCACCCTTAGGGGTGGATACCAAGTAAATCAGTATTGTTAGCATTGCTTTCTTGTTGTTAGTTTTATTTTTACTTTGTATTTCCGCTTGCGCACTAACAACGTAGGAAGAAAGAGTTCGAAAAGTGCTATTCACCCCCCCTCTAGCAACGTCAATGATTTAACAATTTGATCTTGTCGCGAAGCGAGGTGGCGGTCCCAAGGGTCGAGTGGTCTCCCGGGTGTCACGAGCTGTTGAGATGGCAGTGACCCGTCTGCGGTCCGGCTTCGGCCTGCAAAACAGTGACCGTTAGTAAACCCGCCGGGGAGTTTCCCTGTTCAGGCACTCCGACGGTCAAGTTAGCATCCGCAGGCAAAATAGTGAAGCTGAATATAGAGGCAGTAGCAATGAGAGAGCTCGCGTGCGCATACCTGTGGAAGGCAGAGTGAAGGGTTTATATAGCCGGGGGGGGTGACAACCCTTGTCCGTGATTGATAAGACAAGGGTGTGGTACCTGTCAACCCGTAGGAGAGCACCAGGGAACGGCGCGGGGTGCTCAAGCAGTACGAGAGTACTGGATTGGCGGACTGGCCGCGAGATGTGTCAGAGACGGGTAAGGCGTGTAGTACCCCGACATCAAGGCCGTACCCTGGGTGTGATGATATAGGGGGCGTAGGGACGAAATAGTCCGTGCCCTAAGCGCCGACCAGCGAATCCGGATGTCGAGGACTGAGTCGGGTTACGACTAGGGAGTGTGGGTAGCCACGCGTCCGACTGGGAGTGTTGAGGCATAGGATATGCCCTGAGTCGGGGGTTTACCGATATACGCCTGGCTGACTTTGTTGGGTGTCCGATTCATGTGATACGACAGGAGCGTGGGCCGCCACGCGTCCGCCTGGAGCGCACGACCTAGGTCTAGGTTGGGAAACGGGTCGAGGTGACTGGGCCCGGAGGGGCTAGGGGTCGGCTTGACCGACCCTGCTTGTTGCTGACTGAATAATGCTCCCGGGGAGGCTTCCTGACTCGAGGATTCCTTGGGCAATGTCTCGGTTGGTCCCTCAGCTGGACCCCCGGGGCGCCAGGTTGGCCGGCGGACTGGGTGAACCGGCCCACCCGTAGGCAAGGCCGGGATCATCGGGGATGACACGTGGACGGAAGAAGCTATGTGGCGAGATCCACCGAGTCTGAACGACTCTCTCTCTCTCTTCTCTCTCTCTCTCTGACTCCCGAGACCCTCTCGGGAAGGTAGATTCCCGAGACCACTTTAGGCAGGCCTACTCTTGAGATCACCCAGAAGGACATATATCCGAGATCACCTCGGGAGGTCAGGGCCCCGAAATTCCTTGGGAAGACAGACGCCCGGGATCCTCCCGGGCCAAAGACCCCGAGATCCAACCTCAAGTAACCATCTCCTTTCTTCGAGTCTGAGGATAATTACCACTAATAATTATGGGATAATCATGACCCATAATATGCGGTGATTAAAGCCTTAACTATCGCAATGGCCCGGATTTAATTGCTGCAAGGACCGTTACAATGATTATCTAGTAACCGACAATTGAGGGGACGTGGAGAAGAACGTGGGGGCACGTGTGACTGCCGCCTCAGGTATAAAAGGTACTCCAACCTCCCAGGGAAAGGGGTTACACTTATCTTACTCATACTTCTTCTTACTTCTTTCTCTCTCAGAGACTAGTACTGACTTGAGCGTCGGAGTGGGCTTCACTGGATAATCTTCGACGTGTTCCTATTAACGCTCGTGTTAATCTCGCAGGGACGGAGCTCTTCCCCTTTCGTCATCATCTCCGTGGGCTGAATTCTGGTGACGGGTCGTCTGCGTCGATTCCTTCCGGAACACTGCAATTTAGTACCACGCAATCTATCATGAGCACAATAGTTTGATGGATCCATTAATAGAACATTTGTCTGTATTTGATGCTGGCTGACAACCCAACTCAACCATCAATCTTTTTCATCCGGGCTTGAGATCAACATTGGCAGTTTTATTAGATGCCTTTAAAACATTATTTAATATGAATTTTGAAAAACTATAAGGTATTCCCAGAATGATACTATAAAAATAAATGTCTCATATGATGTGCATCACTCGTTTTGGTCTTGGGATTTAACTGCTTTTATAATTGCTGTGAGGTTATATTTTGAGATAATAACGCTGTGAAATTAAATTATACTATTAAACTTCGTTTGAAATAATCTCGCAATTCTTTAAAGTTTGTCAAATGTCACAACATGGTACTGGAACATATCATTTCGAATGGTGATTGGAACTTCAGAATTGAATGATAAAAGCTTGATTTGTTGCATTCTACTCATAGGCATTGTCAAAACAATGAAACTTAAAGATGTATATAAAGTAACTTGTTGGATACCACCATCTCAATTTAATTATTGAATGGTCTTTTGCAAGAACAACCATCCAAATAGGAAATTTTAAAGCTTACTGAAATCGCTAAAATGCTTATTCCTTTATTATAAGTCTTGTATTTTCTTGAAAAGGGAAGCAACCATACTTGTCAATAGCGCGCGATAGCGGCAGAGCGGAGCGGAGCGGCCTGGGAGCGCAACGCAACGCATAGGAGCGGTGCGTTTCGCCGTAGCGGCTGCCGCGGCCGCTATCGCGGCTCATCGCGGCCGCTATCGCGGCTCATAGCGGCCGCTATTGCCACAACGTCAAAAAGACCATAAACCCCTTTCTTTATTATCGTTTTAAATATAATGGAGGGGCTAAATGATCATTTTGACTAACCCTATTTCATTTATTTGTCTACAGCAGCTTGTTGTCTTTTATATTTTGTTGTTCTTCTACGATTTGATGATGTTTTTTTTTGGTTGTATTGCCCTTAGAATTTGATGTTTATGACTTTATGTAATATTGATGGTTTTAGCTGGTTGTTTTTGCTTAGATAGTATGCATTACAATTTACAAGTACTTACTCTCTCCGTAACATTTTTATCAAATAGCGGCCGGAACGCTATCCGCTATCCCGCTATAGCGTTTTTGGAGTCGGCCGCTACGCACCGCTATCCGCGTTTGACAACTATGGAAGCAACAATATTTTATCTATGTGGTCAAATATTGTTATTGTTCAACCTAATTTTGAGTTGCATTGTGGGTAAAAGTGTAATTGACAAATCCTTCAATATTGGCTATTTTTTTATTTTGTTGGACACGCATTTTGTCGTAAATTTTCAAGTTCAAAATTTTCATTATAAAATGTCCTACATGGCTGAATATGTTATGTGGACTTCAATGAACTGACTTTGTATTACTGATGTCAATTAAACTATTTCATGAATTGTATTTTAGTATGTTCTGACCTGTATGTTTTAAGTTTGAACAAGATATTTGGTGTTTAAAATTTAAAACAGCTGTTATTTGGATTTATTGTGTGTCTCCATTAGCATAAGTCTCAAAGAATTTATCTTATCCAACTAATTATGTGACTGCTAGTGTTATTGAGGCTAGACATAGGGACGGTGTTCTAATTGTTGCACTGACAATGCAGTTTGCTATTGGCATTTCATACTTGATAAATATAGGATGAAGAAGGATAACATAAACAATACTAGTTATAATGTCCAACAATTGTTTTAAAGCAAATACTATATCTAAAAGGTGTCAACCTTAACTAAAGAAAACAACTATAATGTATAATTGATGATTTCATGTAAGAGTCTAAATTCTAAAAATCATATTTCGAATACCTTTAGATAAGATGTTTATGCAGGCTTAGATTACATATCATCTGAACACAAGCATTTGAGCTCTAGTGAATGTTTGTTTCTCTAGATTTTGGCTGATTTTTGGTGAGTATTTTAATTTATTTTTCTGCCTAATAGATCGAGTTAATAGATGTCATACTCCTGTTGTACTTTTCTCGATCCAATTTATTCTCGGAGTGACTTGTGCTCTCAGACAAGGTCTCACTTTGTATCTAAAAATCCATTCACAAATGCTGTATTACCATTACTTCTTTTGGAAAGGAAGTATTGTAGGGTTGTGTTTCTCTAGGTTTATTTGGATTTTTAGTTTTAGAACCCTCTTGAATGAGTGGCCTATAGAAACAAATGTCTTCTTTCCTAACTACTTGTATTCAATGTTTATCAAGTATGCAGTACAGAAGTTGTTAGCTATGTCACAGTGTGGTACTGGCTGCCTCTGTGGTATGTTGAAGGGAGCTACATAACATGGTAGCAAGGTCACTAGAGTCCTAAAGAAAAATGAGTTTTGAAGGCATGTGGATAAAGCTATTTGTAAGTGAATCAAAAACTTGGGCAAAGAAAAGTGAAGATCGTTTTCAGTAGTAACTAGTACGAATTTAGCGTCAGCATAGTCTACTCTGTGACTGGACATTTATGCTATCTATACAATTTTATTTGCCTTTGAACATCATGCCATGGTACCAAATTGCCGTGGTCAAGATTTAAAAATTTAAGAGGATCTGATTCAATTAATTTAAGATTTCAAAAACTCTTAATTAAACCATATTGTACTCAATATATATATATAATCTTGCAGTTTATTGAGGTGTATTATTGCGAGTGAGTGGTTAAATTGGATTGTTGGCCTTGGGTTTTTGCAATTCTTGTTTATCTATGTTTCGTTGCAATTATTTTGTTTTGGAATGGAGTTTTTTTTTAATGTTATTTATTTTCATTTTTTTTCACAATTTACTTTAATGATCATATAGGGTTTGAAGAAGGCCTTGGATTCTGGGGCTGAGAAGGATGAAGAGGACTCTGAGGGAAGAAGAGCCTTGCATTTTGCCTGTGAATTTGGTGAGGTATGATTGAGTATAGCCTTTCCTTGGTGCATTATCCGTGGTATTACGTTCGACTTTTCAAATGTTGTATTAAAATGAACAAGTTAATGACATCTTCAACAATAGCTTTACAATGGTTGTTTTATGATTGAGAATCTGTGGTCGATCTTAAGATCCTCCAGCCATATATTTAGCTGGGTGATGTGAAAACATTACTGATCGATTTAGATGCTTGAATGACTTGGAAAACAACCCTCAAGTCTATCATTCATACCTTGGGCATATAAGCTTATTTCCACTTAAATTGGAAGTTGAGGTTCTCTGGTAGGTGGTGTGCAATTTCCACAAGTACACAATTGTCGTCAAGTAATAAAATATCGGCCTTTGGACTGTAAATTCTAATACTAGTTCGAATTCAAAGTAGTCTATTAAAATTGATCAAAGTCGAAAGAGTTGTGTGAAAGAAAACAACTTAAGGAAGCAAAATGAGAAATTGTGAGAAAATTGATTTAAGAAGCAATTCTAGGACTTTGATTTCACCACGATAACTGTTGACACCCTAATTGTAACTCCTCCTTTTACCTCTGCATTTGATATGCCTGAAGGTGGTCTATCCTGAGGTATTAGATTTTCTTTTTAGACAATACAATACTGGTGTATCTACCCAAATGCGACGCCTAATTTCTTGGTAGCTGTACTAAGGCAATCGCTTTTTCAGGAAGGCTCTTGTCATGATGCCCCATGATCTTCTAGACCACTATCTTTTACTTCGTGACGTCGAATCAAGGTAGACCCTTTATGCTCCGTGATCACTAATGGTACCCTCGAGAGGTTTTAGACTATCTTCGCAAACAAATCTTCAAGTTTGGGATTTATAAGTCGGAGAATTAGATTCACCTCTCGGTTCTTTCCCTTTCTATGTGGTATAATAACACACGCTAGCATCGTTAACATATATGCATACTAAAGCCGAAACATGTATTAAACATGTCATGCAATAAAAGAGAAGAATTAATAAAATGCTATTGTCAACTTTACATCGAGCTACTTCCTAATCTTAAAATTAAAGGCACTACTCCATGAAGATAGAGATACAAGCCAAAAGACATTATGTTAATCATTCTACAACTTTTCTTGTGGATTGCAATGTGGTCTTCGGAAGATCTCCTAGCCTCCTTGGTGGACAGAATCCTTGCGTCTCCTTGGAGATAACTCTCTCCTGGGCTCCTTATCATGGGAAACCCCTCTTTTTTTTGTAACATGAGACCCTTTGGTCCTTTTATAACCTTCCAAATTATCAAATCTTAATGAACTTTCATACAATCTTGGGGGCCGCCATTGTACCACGGCATGTTGGGAAGCACAACTTGGGCATGTTGGCTACATATGTTTTCGAACACGACAATGTCAAGGGACACGGCCAAATTGTGTTCAGATCCAGAGGGACACGACCGTGTTAGGAGACACAACTTGTTTCATGCTGGAAATTCCAACTGCTCTGTTGATCCTTTTGCTCCAAAGGTTATGCACGACCATGACAGGGGACGGTCAGAACATGTATCGTGTTAAAATGCACGCTTTCAAGGCTTTTCGTTTCCAATTGACCTTCAAATTCACGTTATGTCAATGAAAACACAAACAAAGCAGTTCTCCGAACTAAAAAGATTAAAGTAATGTAAAAGCTATGAAACTATACAAAATAAGTTCATGAAATGAAATAAATGCATGCTAAACAATACCAACAACATATAATACGAAGTGCGGTAAATGCTGATTTCATTAATTTACTCAAGCAACAGTTGTTTGCTTTGGGACCTTGATTTTCATTTTGTTTATCAAGATGTTGGCTGATTTAGATGATTTTGCTGAACCTAACTGTAATATTGGATGAGATGATCATATTATTCGTAAGGGAATAAAGAACTATATCGCACCAATTTATCTAGATTGAGTTGAGTTCGAATATTGATTGAGTTTGATCCATGTAGTATGAACTCGACTACATTCTTTGTTGTGTAACCTAGAAAAGTGATTCGAAAGGAGGATTCAAGGCAATGATTGAAGAGGATGGTTTCTAAGACTTGCGTAATAGTTTTTTTGTATATGAAGAATTGAAGGTGATGATTGAGGAGGATGGTCTCTGATACTACACAAACGTTTTTTGGTATACAATTCTCTAAATGTCTAAGTTATATATGCTAAAATAGATAAGTTGACTCAAAAACAAGAACTAATATTTCAATATTTAAGCATATTGTGCTCGCCACATAATATTTATAAACATCTTAAACTAAAACCAACATTTCACAACACATACTGTGCATCTATTCACATAGGTTATATAAATTGGTTTAATTTAGAAACTTACAATTTTTATGCTAAAATATATAAACATGATTGCTAATGTATGGGGTTACTAGAAAGTTAGATGAGTTGAATCTTTTAGTGGAAGATGTAAGGGTATAGACTAAAGAAAATTTTAGTTAATGTAAAAGAAATTTAATTGATTTGTAATTGCAAGTGATAAATTTGTATAAAGATTAATGGAGGGGTAAGTAATATGTATCTGATAAAAAACAATTGAGATTCTTGTTGTTCCAATTAGACTAAATTGGTTGTTTTTTCTCGTCTAATTAAGTTTGGTTGAATTAATAAATTAACTTCATGTAAATAAATAAATTGAATATTAAAGCAATATGTGACTAGTGACTACATATGCGCCATGGCGAAACATTTGATATGCCTAGCTGACGGGTTCATAGAGAAATAAGTAAAATACTAAATTCAATCAATTATAAAATAAAACTATCAAAAAAATAAATGGCGAGCTGAATGTAAATTATAAATGGCCAAACCACACATTCGAAAATGGGCAATGATAGGAAAATATTAAATAAACAAACAAATTATAAAATAAAATTATTAAAATAAAGAAATGACTTGAAATAAGTGTAAGTTTGTGTTGAAATGACTAGAAAACCCATTAGTAATTGGTCTAAGGCACTAGGGAGGAGCCTGTCTAGGGCACTTGCCTCTGGGAGGACCCTGAAACTTGAATAGGGCAATATAGGGAAATGGAGGTCACTATGAGACCGAACAAAATGCACAAGAGAATCACACCAAAAATGTAGGATAACTTGAATAACTGTAGGGCTCACTAGTGCTAAAAACTTGTTTGTTTAATAGAATAAAGTTTGCTGTACCTATCTCTTTGGTCTTCATTTGGAGGGAGCATCTATAAGAAATTGGACGGACTAAGTTCTTAGCATGGTGGAAACTGTGCCGGAGAACCCTGGAACCAAATAGAGAAGTATAGTCCTATGCACTTCAAACATCTTTACAGGTCCCAAAGGTAAGGAACCTTAAATATGATTCATCTGGCTGCTATTCCCAGAGGAATGACTTAGTCGATTTTATACTATATTAATAATAGTAAAAGGGCACAAGTGATCTCGTGTAAATTTGTGACTGTACTTACACTCCATTAGCAATTCTTCATGGAACTGAAAGGGGTTCTCACGAGAAGCAAACAAAGGCAAGGTCAGTTAGGCTGGAGGTATCATTGTGAAGGAAGGGTTTAAGGTCAGCCAAAAGAGGGAAGTCTAGATCGATGACTCTAGGGAATGTCTTGGCAATCAGGATTATAGGACCTTGAAATGGAAATGTTGGATTTCAAATTTAGAGGGGAAAGGAACATCACAAATGTAATCATCATTGGCATGACCATTTTGATTGGTCTCATAGGGAAATGGACTATTAGAAGAAGTTGATTTGGACGACTTTACCCAAATATTGTTAGAGGCTATTGCGAACTCCTAATATGGCATCATAAGTGGAGGGTGCTTTACATATTATTCGGGGATTATGTTTGGAGTCCAATAGATCATACTATAGGTCTTTAATCATTGTTATAGGCTTATAGCCACCACCACATGGGTCACAAAGTGCTTGCCCACAACATGGAGGTTGATATATTCTAGAATATCTTTGCAACTTAGAACATAGACATTCAGATGTAGCCGTTGCAATGCTTTAGCCTTTCAAAGTTTGTGTCAATGGTCATAGTGATGCCAATTGGGAGGATGTTACCTCCACCGTAGGTCTATTTGAAATGAGGGAGGTCTCTAATGATAACATGGATTTGAATTTAGTATCACGATGGGCACGGGCAAAATTTACCATTCCGCCCGTTGACCGTCATCGACACGTACTACCATCGCTGCAACCCTCACACGCGACCTTTGCGGGGTGCGGAGGTCATCCCTCGCACGACCTTCATTGAGGCGTAGAGGCCGTATGACCTTCGCGAGCACGGAGAACTTGCGGCCTATTTTTTATTTTTTTAAAAGTTAATTTTTTAAATAGTATTTCCTTTTCCCTATTAAAATTTTCTTTTAATTTTTTTTCTCTTTTATCCATTATTTGTTTTCTCTTCCTTATTAATTTTATCCCTCTTTCATTCATTATTTTTTTCTCCATCAAAATAAAAAAAAAAGAGAAAAATAAACCTCTTAAGGTAAACAGAGGAAAAAAAACTTTTAGCCTCTTTAAATGTGATTATCCTTTTCTTTTCTTAGAGAAAGAAAATTAAATATAATATACTTTCTAACTTTATAAAATATATTATTATTAATAAAATAAATTATTTTATATATAAATTTGATTTAATTTTAGACTGATCAAAATATATCTAAATTAAATATTGTTTAAATATTTTTGATGGACTCCAGTTAACATAAATTGATTTTTCCTCAATAAGAGCCAAATATTTCACAAGATAATATCAAAACTTAAACTCAATATTCAACATCTCAAATATAACTTAATAATAAGTATCTATAACGATCAAATATTTTTAATTAATATATTTTATATTATTATCAAAATTGGATCGATATGCTACTGAAATCTTGGCCATTTTGGATCATATATTGAAACTTTGATTCAAAATTTTAAAATTTGAATGATAATAACTTAGAAACGCCATATTTTTATATCGTGAAAGCTTACCAATACTATATTGTTGGTGGCATTGTCTATTATAATCTGAGCAATATTATGACCTGATACATGCTCAACACACTTGTTAACATACTCAAAAATAAGTTCAGTTGCATGTGGCTCATCATAAGACTCCTTAGACTCTAAAAATATAGTACTCTTCTTGCAATTAAGATGCTTTGTTTCTCCATATATCTGTCATGATCAAGCACTCTTTTTTTGCCCATTCTTCTTTATGTTTCTTCAACAATTGTTTTGTTCTTTCATTTTCGACTTTTAACAGTGGTTCCCTAAGTTGATATTGAGTTAGAGGCTTGAATCCTGGTCCAAATTGACCTATTGCTGTCGTTAGTTGTTTGAAGCTATCATTATCAACAACATTGAATGGATTCCATTTTCATAAATCCATCTCCGAACATATTGTTGAATTTGTTAAATTTTCTCTTTGAAAAGAGTCTCATTTATTTTTTTTTGGCGAAGCACTTTACTCCCACTTGAACTTACATTTTCTGGCGCAATTACTGATGCAAATCTATCTATGAGGCCAAGAGAAAGAGGTTTTTTAGATAGATCTATCCTTTCAATTTCAAAATCGTCTTTTTCATCAGGAAAAATAGTCAACTCTGCTTCCATTATTTTGTTCTTCTTTCTATTCCTCTCTTCTAAAATAGCTTGCTACCAATTATTTTTATTTTCTTGAGATGCTTTTTGACAACCGGATATATTTTCAGGTATGTTTTCTATGTGCTCCTTGATCCTATATACTCCCCCGACATCATTTTTCACACAATTTGCATGTAATTTTGTCAAGGGTTTTAGGATGAATTATCTCAAACTCTCATCCGATGTCATTTGACTTTTTCTAAAAATCCTGGATTCGAGTTGAGTGACTGTTGTTGTCGAAGATGGATTGCTTATCATTGTAATTATGATAACCAAAAAAGTGATTTAAAAATAAATTTAAGAATTTTAAAATCATTAATAACAAATCTATGAAAAAATTATATATAAAATAATTAAGATATAATTATATATAAAATATTAAGATATAAAATATTTAGATTTTAAGATTTAAGACCATGAAATCAATAAATAAAAAAATATAAATCAGTAAAATAAAATTATTAGAATATAAATATGATTTATATGAATTAATAAAATGTATTAAAAAATTTTAAATTTTAAATATAAAATTATGAATATAAATATGATTTATATAATTAATAAGATTTATTAAAATTTTTTAATTTATGTAAAATTATTAGAATATAAAAAATAAAATTTATAAAAAATTTTGATTTTAAATATTTTTTATAAATTTATTGAGATAATTTAATTAGGATTTCTAAATGCCTTTTCAAATTACCCACATTTATTTAGGGAAATGTTTAAATTAAAAAAATAATAAATAATAAAATTTAAAAAAAATAATGTCGTCACGCCAGCATCATCGTGATGCTGTCGACAGTGCCATACTTGTCGACGGAGGCTTTTGACGGCGCCGGATGCCTCGAGCGACGCATCTGGTACCGGAGGTATCGTCTCGCGATGCTTGCGGCGACACCAGACGCATCGCCGGAAGTACCCGCGACGTGTCTGGCGCATCGGAACACTGAAAGCATCCCTTGACATCGGAAGCGTCAAGGGAACCCAAAAAATAAAGGAATGGTAATTGAAAATTGAAAAACATACCGGTGATTGCTGGCTTCCGTAGGAGATTAGAGGAGTCGAACAGTGTGAGTGGCCGATGAATCAATGAAGATTTGGATTTTAGGACTTTAAAATAAAAAAATAGTTTAAAACATGGAATTTCTGCATAGGGCCTCTTAGGCGGCGGCACCTCCTTGGCCGGCCACACACAAGGTTTTCGCGGAGGTCATCGGCCGTCGAGCACCTAGGCTACCACGCAATTTAGAAGGTTATATAAAAGAAGCCTTAGACATCAAATTCAAAGTGCTCCAACACATGCTGCGCTTTAAAACACTAACGCTACAACCAACTACTACTCCGACACCCGTGCTAATCTCCAGATCCCTTGTGTCGGTATCAGTTGTATTTTCATTACGATCTTTCGTGCTTTTAATTATTCAAGGAATGATAAAGTGTTGCCTTATTTTTTAAAAATATGATACTCTTTCTTGTTGCGAGAATACTGGTGAATTGCCCATTGAAGCGGTCAAGGATTGTAGATCTTGGAGTAACAGCTAGAGGCTATGAACCAAGTAAAAAATAAAATGTGTCTTTTGCTGTGTTTTGTGTTCTTGTTTACTTTTGCTGTTATCTTTGATAAACACAAAAGAAAGATTTCTAAAACTGTGAAAAATCATTCTAGCACTTTTTGATTCTACAATTGCTATCAGAGCGGAGATGATTTGAATTGATGCAACCATAGTTCGAGCAAATTTTTTCACTTTATTTTCATTTATATTCTACTACACTATTAATCCAAGGCCAAGCCTTAGTACAATTTCTTATGTTTTTTGTGTGCTAGTTCTTCTCTAAATGGCTCATTAACAAGGGTACAACACATCCCGACCTTTTCTCTTCTCTAGTGAAGATTACGACTATTAGAAGGGCCAAATGGAATACCACCTGCAGACTCAAGTGGAGATATGGATCGTGGTCTAAACAGGATTCACACTCCCCACCAATGGCGGAGTATCGCCCGAATGTGAGAATTGGGACAACGCCACAAAAAGGGGAATTAAAGTCGATGCCAAAGCAACCCAAACCGTCCAGTGCAGTCTAACCAAGGAAGAACTCAACCACATTAGCCCCATTATCAACATAAAGGATCTATGAGACAAGCTAGGAGAATTGCACTAAGGAACGTACTAATCAAAGGTATGTTAAGGGATCTATTATTCAAGAAATTATATATTATAACAATGCAAGACGGAGAAATAGCATGCCAATTGCACGCGAGGATCCAAGATATCCTAAACGACCTACACGTAATTAGACAATGCCTGAAAAATCAGGACATAATCAAGTATGCTTTGAAAGCATTTCCAAGAAATACTTGGTGGACATCTATAATAGATGATTATGAAATTTCAAGAAATTTTTCAAAGCTTAAATTAGATGAATTATTTTTTAAATTTGAACTTCATGAATAATCCAATGCTACTGCATCCAAGAAAGATATTGGCTTGAATGCAATAAAAATAAAAACCAAGAAGCCAAAGTGTAAATCTAGAGCCAAACCTGAATCCAAAGACGAATCAGCATAAGAAGATGATGAGGAAACTGTCGCTGCCAAGTTAGTCAACCTAGTCCGAAAATTATTCAAGAAGAAGAAGGAATTCAAAAAGGTGGTTCGATCCGGGAAACCCAGATCAGACCAACCCACAACTTCTAAATCCGAAGCAACTTGTTACGACTTCAATCATAAAGGTCACTTCAAAACTGAATGGCTAAGACTGACAAACAGAAACAAAGGGCAAAGAAAGCTTTGATGGCAACATGGGACGAATCTTTATCGTCGAAGGAAGAAAAAGTGCAACTGAGTCAACAATGATGGCAAGAACCATATCTGAGATCGAGTCTGAATTGGAGTCCGAATTCGAAGCTAAGTCTAAATTGAGCCACGAATCCTGTATCCATTTCCGAAGGACCAAATCGCTTTGTAAGTCCTAACTCAGTAGATAATGTTAAATCCGACATTTTTGGCGCGAGCCAGAAAATTTTTCGAAAGAAGATTTACAAATTCCGGGACCTAAATTATAAAGAGGATAAAATTGTTTCGAAAATTTAGTTTTAAGGGTTGAATTGCGAATATGCATTAGCTGTTAAGGGCTGATGTGGAATTAGTCAAACATTGAGGGACTTTTCTGTAAAAATTCCACCCCTTATAAACCCTCTTTTCCTCTCTTATTCCTCGCTGTGCCCTAGCTCCTCCCCTCGAAACCTTTCTCGCCGACTCCTCTTCGCGCACGATGCAAACGCCGCACCGGCTGAGTCGGAGCCCGATCGCCAGCCCTTCCACCGTCTTCTTCTCGCTCTCCCTTCTCTCAATCCCACGCTTACTGTCGGAGCCCAAGCTCATCGCCGACTGGTCGTGAGGCGCCGGTGCTCTACCATCCACACCGTCATGCTCGGTTGCTGCAATTGGATGCCCTCGTCGGTGATTGTTTGAGGTAAGTGTTAGTTGGTCATTACTGAGATTTGGATAAGGATTTTTGGTGTTGCCTTGTAACCGAAGTTGTCCCTGGTATTGTTCGTAATGGATGTTGGTTGATGAGCTGATGAAGTTTAATTTTGGTATGGTTCGTTCTCTGTTGTATTTGAGGGGTGTGAATCTTGATTCTGATATGGGACTACTGTTATTGTGGATGGTTATCTTGGATTGCTCAGATCTATAGCTTTCAATATTGGTTCTGTTGTGACAATCAATTTCATCTTGTATGATTTTATCGTGACCTTGTTTTGAGACTGCTTTTGGTTTTTTTATGTGAAATCAATGTGATCTATGTGGGTAGAGCTCTTGATTGAATTTGGATATTAGGGATTGAGTTGGATTGTCCTGTTGGAATTTAAATCAGTGTGTACATGTGGTATTTTGGATTGTATCAGCTGATTTGGTTATGAATGCATTTGATGTTTGGATGAGGGTTTCATTAGGGTTGTTTTGATCAGGGAAGAGTTTACCTTGCTACA
The DNA here is from genome assembly GCA_024364735.1 of Boesenbergia rotunda. Classification (NCBI taxonomy): domain Eukaryota; kingdom Viridiplantae; phylum Streptophyta; class Magnoliopsida; order Zingiberales; family Zingiberaceae; genus Boesenbergia; species Boesenbergia rotunda. Next base: position 214,077 of record JAGFNQ010006335.1, on the reverse strand, counting down.
TGAGGTAGAGATGAATTGGCTTTTGATCATGGTTATGGTTGGGTTTTATAGAGATTTTGGATATGTGCTTGGATCCTTAGAGGATAGATCGAATAGCCTTTGGAATCAATATGTGATTTCTGTGATTCCATTCTATAGAGTTGGTTTTGGCATTTTGGTTGGTTATAGGTATGAGTTTTGTTGTGTGGAGTTCTTGGGTTGCTCTTGTTTTCTCATCGTGAACTAAGGTGTTGAGGATTTCTGGATTTACTTTACTGGATTATGGTTGCTTTGAGTTATTATGATTAGAATGGAATTCTGACTTGGATCAGAATTTAAACCTGTGCTTGTGATAGTATTGATGTGGAATTAAGGGTTAGCTTAATAATGGAATGTGACTTTGCGAACCTGATTTGGTCTTGGGATTAGGTGATGCTCAGTGATAGGTTCCAAGAATGGTTCTTGGAGTGGTTGGGTTTAGCTCCGTGAGATGAAACATAATCCTAAACAAACGTAGGTTAATCATTTAATTAGATGTAATTAAATGAAATAGGTTGAGTAGGTTAACCCGGACATGGTTTAGGGACTTGTTAGCTAGTTGCTGTTTTTTGTAATAGCTATTTAAATATGTCCTTTGATACAGGGCATTGATTTGGACTTTTGGTTGCGGATCATTGGACGGGAGGTTCTCTGTTGATACGAGCATCTTCATTTGAGGCGGGTACTTCTTGCTTGTCTTCTTTAGATCCACGTTATCTTTATGCATGTCTATTTATTATTGATGCAGTTGGCTGATATTGACCTTTATCTGCTACCATTTTGTTATCTTGCTTGATACTTATGCTTGACCTTAGATATGATCTAAATTTTCTTCCATACAGTCTCGTTTATTTGTTATCTGATTCTGTATAGCATTGGTATGAGCATGAGTATGTGGATAGGGATTAGCATACCATTGTATGGTTGCATTGGTTGATTCTGGTCATACTTGCACTGTGTCTAGATATGGACTGATTGGGTTATTGTGGCATGTCACCTGATATTTGCATTGGTTGATTCTGGTCATACTTGCACGTGTGTCTAGATATGCACTAATTGGGTTATTGTTGCATGTCACCTGATATCTGCATTGGTTGATTCTGTTATTACTTGCATGTGCACTTAGATGCATGATGGTTAGGTTATTATACCTGTGATCGACCTGTGCATGTTATGTTGAGTTATGTATGATGACCTGGTAGGGGTTGCATGTGTTTGAGTCATGCACTATACCTGCACTGTTGCATACCGGCGATCAGCGACTCCCTTGTGGTTGAGCCTATCGTCTTCCGGTGCATGATATGCACACACGACCACTCATGGGTTAGTGGATACCGTTAAGTGTGTGCATTTGCCCGATATTGCTCCGCACGGTCACTATTTGGAGGGTGGTTCCGGTGCGTGGTAGCAGCCAGAGATCCCTTCTCTTCCCATAGACCAGAGGAGATGAGAGCGACGCTCCCTCATATATACATGGGGTAGGGGGTGGTCCCCCGCCAGCATCCTGCCCACTCGGTCACTCAGGAGCAGTGATAGCAGGGTGCGTACAGTGTCACAGCTCTACCCACTCAGCCGACACAGTATCGCCTGTCTCGGTGGCTTGATTGGCGTCAGGGGTGACCATGACATTGCATCATGTACATATGATGCATTGTGCATTTTGATTGTGATTGCTGCATTTATTTGCTGCACTTGTTTGACATGCATGTACAGGATATACTTATGTGGTTTGATGACCCTGCACTTGCTCCTGTCGGTACGAGTCTTTTATGGTATAGATAGATTGATTTCTTGTATGTACAGTCAGTTGTTACTTTCAGTTATGCATATTCTGCTATTCCTGTTGAGATTGTATCCTGTTGTTTCTTTATACCCGCGAGTCCACTTGGACTCACCTCCTGTCGTAATATTTTTGTTTTCAGGTTGATAGCTCGCCGGAGGAGTCCAGTTGCCGGTCCCGGGTCCCCACGACTCCATTTGGATGGGAGCTTCCGCTGGTTTTGGTTTCCTTTTGATAGCATAATATATGTTTTGTATTCGTTTTGTTACCGAGGGCTTGTATTGGATTTATTCGTGCGGTATTGTATTTTGAGTCCTTTGTTGGACTTTTGTGATGTGGTTTTGCTGCGCGCCTGCCCTAGAGGCAGCTCAGGTGAGTTCTATGTTTCAGTGTTGCGTTGTTTCATCTTCTTATGTGTTATATATACCTGTTTAGAGGCCTGAGGCCATTTTATAACTGCGTGGGTTTGTGTGTATGTGTAAATTGTCCGCCGGACAGGGAAGATGTTGTCCGATTTTATATTGGATCAGCGGCTCTAATGGTCTCGGGGCGTGACAAATAAATTGTATGATGTTTTAATATCTAACACGTAAATTAGCCAAGTCCATTGTCCGGGTCAAGTCACTCAAAAAAAAAATAAAGTAGAAGTTCTTAAGGAGAAGACTAACCCAAGTGCATCAACTGAAGTTCTCAAAATAGAACTTCAACCCAAGTCCAATAACTTGAAGAAATTCCACTTTGAAAACTCAAGTTGAGGACCTTAAAGGTTCATTGGAACAGTTTATTTTAGACTCCAAGTACCTTGATATGATACTTAAAACTCAAAGGGTTGTATACAATCAATCTGGGCTTAAACTCACGCTTGGATACAAAACTAAGAAACGTTACAGATCATATTTATCATTAGTTAATCGGCATACAAAACCTAGAGTCCAAGCATGAGTCCTTAAGTCTGACTTAGGCAATCAAGTTGGACTGAATTAATATTGGATTCTGAAGGATCAGATTCAATATCTAAATAGACCCTATCAAGGTCATGATTTAAGGAAAAAAAGGGGGGCAATAGAAAAATCATTTTAATAATTAGATAAAATGTATGATTGTATGAGTTACTGCTTTAGTATGCATTATGCATGCTTAATTTATTTTTTGCTTTAATTTATAATGGTTAGTTAGAAAAGGCTTAACCTAACTTAACAACATAACAAAAGAATGGATTGAGATGATAGTAGATTAGGGAAACTTGGTTGAAGCATGTCTAGATGAATCTGGAGCATTCTACTTGGTGCAATCAGCCTAGTGGAACTAGCTGAAGCTATCCCAGTTCAACATGAGCTAGTTAGACTAGGACTTAGTACTAAATTCCTTGGGTCGATTGTTTTAGGAAAGCTTTGTCTTAGACACGTGGTTACTTTAATAATGTTTATCACTATAGCCTGGAAGTTTTTCCCAAAAACACAAGCTTGGTGAATACAAAGCTAAGTTTGAATTTGACACAAGGTCAGATCACCCTTTTTAGGTTCACAATTAATTTTAACTTAAGTAAAATTGAAAACACATCTCACACAGTCTATAAGACCAACATGTGTTATAATCTAGAATGGGTGAGATGCAAAATAGGTCGTAAAAAAATCAGTCAACCTCTTTTAAAACTCCAATTGCAAGTTGGATCCAAATCAAATATTTTATGTGCAAGAATATAAAGATGTTATATAGTGAGTGATCCAGACACATGACTGAAGACTAGCTGAAGTTTATCAAATTGATACTCAAGAACCAAGGATCGGTAGCATCCGGAAATAATGATAAATTTAACATAATCAAAACAGGTAATATTGAATTAAGTTTTAATTTTGTAATTCATATTAGTTAAATTTGAATTTAACTTACTTAGCATAAGTCAATTGTGTGACTCTGGTTATCTAGTAACATTTTAAAATATTGAATGTCTGATTAAAAAATTGAAAACCTCATAATAACACTTGAAGGATTTAGGAAAAAATAATATCTATACAATAAACTTATAAACTCCTCACTCAAGTGTATATTGACACAGCAAAAGGAAATTAAATTGTGGCACTAGGGACTGGGTCACACTCACGTAAGACTCATTTTAAAAATGAGCCAAAATGAATTAGTTGAGGTTACCAAAATTAGTCAATTTAGAAAATACAACAATCTATGATGCTTGTTAACAAGAAAAACAAACCAAATCAATTTATAAATTAACTAATCTAAATCGAACTAATTCGATACTTGAACTTGTACACTTAGACCTGTTTGATTCTCACCGGAGTAATTCACTAAGTGGAAACTAATACTATTTAGTAATAATTGTTGATTACTCAAGATTTCTTTGGGTAAAATTCTTAAAAACTAAAGATGAAATATTTGAAAATTTTAATAATCTATGTAAATTAAAAGAAAATGAAAAAGATGTAAAAATTATAAGAATAAGAAGAGATTACGGAAGAGAATTTGAACATCATAAATTTATTGAATTTTACCAAAATAATGACTATCATCATGAATTCTCATGCCCTAGAAACTCTTAACAAAACGAAATAATATAAAGAAAAAATAGAACACTAGAAGAAACAACTAGGATAATATTAAATGAATATAATCTATCTAATTAATTTTAAGCTGAAGCAATAAGCACTGTTGATGCAGTCTGACCCTGATTGTTGTTTTGGTGTTGACACCGATTTTAGTTTAGGTTGATGAGGTGATTCAGATTAAGTCCTGGTTGGGGACTGTACACGACTCCCGGTGAGTGAGGCCGGGTGGATGAAATCCTGGTTTGGGAAACCGGGTCCTAGCTTGGAGGGCTAGGTGTGAAAAAGTCCTAGCTTGGAGGGCTAGGTGTGAAAAGTCCTAGCTTGGAGGGCTAGGTGCGAAAATTCCTAACTTGGAGGGTTAGGTGTGAAAATTCCTAACTTGGAGGGCTAGGTGTGAAAATTCCTAACCTGAAGGGTTAGGTGTGGAAATGTCCTAACTTGGAGGGTTGGGTGTGAAAAGTCGTAGCTTGGAGGGCTAGGTGTGAAAATTCCTAACCTGGAGTGTTAGGTGTGGAAAAGTCCTATCTTGGAGGGCTAGGTGTGAAAATTCCTAACTCGGAGGGTTAAGTGATGAAAACCCTGGTGAGTGAAGCCAGGTCCTAGCTTGGGAAGCTAGGTTGAATGAAGTCCCGGTGAGTGAGACTGAGCACGGAGTCTTGGTCCGGGAGACTAAGCACGAGTCCAAGAAGGGCTCGGAGCTCGTTCTCGTGACTTAGAGTGGATTTGGCTTTGGCTGGATCGGTCTGGTGACCGATCAGGCAAAGTTGGCACGAACTTTATTCCTGGATCAGTCTGGTGACCGATCCAGAGATGTCTGATCGGTCCGGTGACCGATCAGGGAGCATACAGAGACTTGACTGATTTCTGTTCGGCTCCTGATCGGTCTGGTGACCGATCAGGGAGAGAACAGAAACCTTGGTTGGATTCTGTTCAGCTCCTGATCGGTCTGGTGACCGATCAGGGAGAGAACAGAGAGTTTTGGCTGGGTTCTGTTCGACTCCTGATCGGTCTGGTGACTGATCAGGGAGAGAAGACAGAAACTTGAGTTGCTTCCTGTTAGGCTCCTGATCGGTCTGGTGAGCGATCAGGGAGACTATTCAGATCGTTCTGGTGAACGATCAAGTGTCGCGGACTCCTCCTTATAACCGATCAGGTTGGAGCCTGATCGGTAAGAGAGCTTCCTGATCGATCTGCTGACCGATCAGGCCACAACTTGATCGGTCTGGTGACCGATCAGGGGAAGTTGGCTGCAAGAGCTGGGAATCCCAGCAATCAGGTGGATCGGTCTGGTGACCGATCCACGACCAGTGATCAGAAGTCCACGATTTCAGATTTCTCACAGTGAACCGATCAGGCTGGATCCTGATCGGTCTGGTGACCGATCAGGGGTCACTCTGATCGGTCTGGTGGCCGATCAGTAGCTGACATCTTTAATTCAAAAACGCTGTCAGAGTTCTGATTGCGTTCTGATTGCTATTGATTCGCTACTGATCTCTGCTCTTAACTTCTGTTTGTTGATTCTCTATTAATTTGCTGAGCTAATGAGCTGCTAAGTGTGCAGGAAACTCAGGGTTACTCAAAGGGAGTCAAACAAAGGTTTTCGCTGCAGCAGATTTGGCTGTTTGCTTCCGCAGGTTATAACGTCCTCTGGCGCGAGCTGCAACAGCTGAGGAGCTGATGACCTGGGGATCGACTGGAGAGGATTCAGTGAGTCCAGAGGAGGTCAGGGGTAGCTGGCTGTTGCAAGTGAGCAGCTGGGAGCTGCTGCAGAGGAGCGTGTGACCTGGCGATGGAAGCAGGTTAAGCTGTGAAGTGGAGAAGGAGCTGAGGAGTTCTGAACACAATCGAAAGCTTTGCTTCTCCATCTGTTGTGCATCACTCTGAATCTTGAAGCAACTGAAACTTACTCTTTGAGTGATCTGTTGATCCACGACTTGAGCACTTGGAGGAAACAAGGAGTTTGGTGAGTCCATCAACAAGAAGACACGAAGAGCAGGGAGTTCTTGTGTGAGATCTCTGCTGAGTGGAGCTCGGTGGAGAAGTTCTCTTGTGTTCCTGTGGTTCCTAGTGCTTTGTAAGCCTTCTCGTGTTTTTCTTACTTAATACTTCATTCTGATTGAAACGCTGTGGAGAGGTTACTCCACCGAGAAGGCAGTTCCATTTGATATTCGGATTTTTGGGGCTGATCTGCCGACGATCAAGGGATCGCTCACCTCACGGGCACGCCAAAGAGTAGGGGCAAGTTATCCCCGAACCTTGTAAATCCTCTTCGTTAGCGTTTTGTGTTTGTGCTTAGTTTAGGGTTTTAGTTTTTGCATTCCTCTATTTTTGTATTTCCTCTCAACCATCCAAGCACCAACAAGCACAACCTGCTACATTCAAAACATGATATTAATTAATAAACTTCATAATAAAACCTCCAATGAAATCTATCATAATAAAATACCCAACTTAAAATACTTAGGCTACGTTTGGTAGGGTGTAATCCACCCTGTAATATAATCGAGATTACATTACAAGTTGGATTCCTTTGTTTGGAATCACTTTAAACTCGTAATGTAATGTAATCTCGATTACAAAAGAGGGTGATAAGTTGTAATCTGGATTACAAAAGAAAAGCCCTGTAATCTCGATTACATTCCCACCCCGTAATCTCGATTCCTAACCTACCCTCCCTCTATTCCCGAAACCCTCTATTCCCGAGTCTCGACGGCAGAAACAAATCAACAGAAAAGCAAAGGCGAGCGGCGATCTGCGAAACCTAGCGACGGCGAGCGGCGAAGAGAGAGGCGATTGGCGAACGAAACAACGATATTTCTAGGTTTTGCAGAGGCGCGAAACCTAGCGACGGCGAGCGGCGAAGAGAAAGGCGATCGGCGAACGAAACAGCGAGATTTCTAGGTTTTGTAGAGGCCTCTATCTTCTGTTTGGTTCCCCTCACCAAGAAAAAAGGTATGTTCATCGTGTTCATATTGGTTGATCATCGTGTTCATCTTGGTTGTTCATTTTGGTTGTTCATCGTCTTCATCGAGGTGCGCACTCCTATCCCTCTCTTTGATCCTCCCGCTTCTTGAATCTCTAACGAGGAAAATCTATCCATTTTCCTGATCACAATCGAACCTTCAATTTGTTCATCCCTTGGTTTGTTAGGAAAATGGGTAGAACGCTGTGGATTGATCTTTCCCCCCTTTTGTTCACCTCTGATTTGTGGATTGCTTCCTCTAGGTAGTGTTCTCTTTGTTAATATTGGCTCTCTTTCTTTTGGATTTGATTACCGACTCTACTAGCTCTGGTGAGGATGTTTCTGATTGGTTGGGCATCCTTCAGTCGAGAGGTCATCATGGCTGTGTAATTTTTTTCCATGTCGAATAAAAGGGGCATGACATAAGGGGCATACCATGATTTTCTTACTTTATTATTTTATTTCTCTGTAACTTTTTTGGATCCCCGCATATTGTAATTTTTAAGATTACAAGCGAAGTTGAGTTACGTTCATGATCCGGGCATTTCATGAACTGCGAAATGTTTTATCTATTTGTTCTCTAGATTGGTGATTTGTTCTATCTATATTTAGTGCTAGCAAACTGAAGTAAGCTATGTGGCTGGTACTCTAAACTAAACTTTGAAATGTTTATACTGTTCAGGCTTTATATTTGAAGTGAAAATTCATTAGATGGATGGTACAATAGTAATTTGTGGATTGTATTTTATGCTGTCTTTGCACTTGCATGCCCATTGATGTTATTCCATGAATGTTGTAGAGGTATTTTATCATCTTTAGACTGACAACAGTTTCGTTTAATCTTATGAATTATAAAGATAAGTTTAATTTTCCCAAGTTCAATGAAATGGCCGTTAACAAAGTGAAATGGAATAACCGCTAAGTAGTATGTGCTCAAATTGTTTTGGGTTATTCAAGCACACAATTAACATGCTTCATCTCATAAATATTGATTGCGCTGAAATGATTCTTGGTTTCTTACGGTCTGAGTTTTCAATAGCTGAAGTGAGACATCATACACTTCTTAAGGATGCTGAAGTTGCATATTGATTCCAAAGCTACTGAAGTTCCAATGCAATTATCACATCAAGTTATTGGTGTTCAATTCCATTTCAATGCAAAAAAAAACCAATTTTATTACTAAATTTTTACCTTCTTATGCTATTGCTTCCAAAGAGACAACCGAGCTACCATTATCTCTGTTGTTGGATAGTTGTTGTTATATATTATTTTCAATATGTGTTTTCATTGGTGTCTCATTTATTTTGCAGTCATGACTCGTCTTAGTTTAAAGACAAGTTATATAATGAGAAAAAGAAAATTAATCATTGTATTAATGCATTGGTTGGAGATCTTGAAGATAGTGAATTGGTTTTTTCAAATGTGTTGTATTTTAGTAGAATGGCGTAACAGATCATATTGCTTGAAAAGACGATATCATATGAATGATGTTTTTGCTAGGAGAAAGATGATATATAATTTAGCATATGAGAGTGACACTACTTGCATAGCACAACTAAGAATGAATAGGAGTAGTTTTACAAAGTTGTGTTGTATGCTCGAAAATGAAGGCGGTCTGAAAGGAACAAGATATATGGAGCTAAATGAGCAAGTAGCAATGTCATTACATTTGCTAGCTCATCGTGTCAAGAATAGAACTATACAATTTCGATTCAAAAGGTCTGTGAAACAATTAGTAGACATTTTTCTCGATTTCTGAATGCTGTTATTCGTCTGCAAAATAAGTTTTTCGAAAATCCAAAGCCAATTGCAGCAGATTCAACAGATTGGAGATGGAAATGGTTTAAGGTAATTATTACATTTATTTTCTAAGTTAGGAATTAGGATATATTTTTCTTATTTTCTTTTGATTGTTTCTTTTAGAATTGTTTGGGAGCTTTGGATGGGACACACATTAAAGTTAGAGTACCAGCAGAGGATAGACCTAGATATCGGACAAGAAAGGGAGAAATTGCTACTAATGTGCTTGCTGCTTGCTCCCAAGATATGCAATTTACATATGTGTTGTCTGGATGGGAAGGTTCAGCAGCAGATAGTAGAGTACTACGAGATGCAATTACTAGAAAAAATGGATTAAAAGTCCCACACGGTGTGCTAATTAATTTTTTAAAATATCTTAAATATCTTTTTGTGTTTTGAGTGATCTACTTTAATACATTTATTCAATTTATAGGATATTATTACCTTGTCGATGCCGGTTACACAAATTGTGAAGGCTTTTTAGCACCATATAGAGGTCAAAGATATCATTTAAATGAATGGAAAGATGGCCGGGTCCTTAGAACTCCTCAAGAGTTTTTTAATATGAAGCATTCGGCTGCGAGAAATGTGATAGAGAGATGCTTTGGGCTACTTAAAATACGCTGGGCAATACTTAGAAGTCCTACTTATTATCCAATCCAACTCAAAATCGAATTATTATGGCATGTTGCCTTCTTCACAATTTTATTAGGACAGAAATGGCTGGGGATCTTGCAGAAAGAAGGTTGGAGAGAAGCCTGGATAGTCAACAAGATGAAGTTGCTGAAATTTATGAAAACATGGTGTTAACCATTGAGACATCCAGTGAATTTAGCAATTGGCGAGATAATTTGGCCAATGACATGCTTAATGAATGGAAAAGCTCTAGATGAGATCATTTGTGTAATTTTTATTAAATGTTCAGATTTTCATATTATGTTTAATTGTACTTTTTTTTATGACTTGTTAATGAATGCAAGAATATCCTTTGATTTCTCTGTAATATGTATTTTTCAAAATGCAAGTTTATCCTTTTGCAGAACCTATCTTACTTGTAATTGTATTTCTCTGTAATGCAACCTATCTTAAGCTTGTCAATTACCTAGATGTAATTGTATTTCTCTGTAATTGTATTATCTAGATGTAATTGTATTGCCTACAACCTATCTTACTTGATAATATCCCAAACAAGTAATTGTGTTATTGACTGTATTGACTGTATGCTAATTGTGTTATCTATTTTGCAGTTTAGTAATTATAACAATGTTTTTTCTTTTCTTTTGCTAATTGTGTTATCTATTGACTGTAAACGCTTATTGTTGACATATGTTCCCGTTATTTTTCGGTTACTATTTTTCTCCATTTGATTGTATTTTGATAATGTGTATTTTAAGCCATCCTTGTTAAAGACCGCATTGATGGTAAAAGAATAGGGTTTAAAAGAGCTGCTTGCATAAATGCCACTCTCCCATTATCACCGTCCTTAAGACATGCTGATGAACTTTATTCTGCTTGTAAGGTATGAAGATCATTCGGTGAACATGAATTGCTATAAGTGCAGTGAGCTAATTCTTATATATGTTCTATAAAATCAACTTCAATATCTCTAATGTTACACTGGTGGCTATAAATCAATGGTTCAATGTATTCATAAAATTTGAATCTTCTATGTGTCTATTATTTTTTATCAAATTGTTTTTCTGTTTGAATTTGCATGGGTAATGTGTATTTCTCCATTTGATTGAATTTGCATGAGTCATGTGTTTATTCTGTTTGAATCGTCTTTGAATTGTTTGATAGGTCAGCATGACGTCTAAACCATCAGAAGAAGCTTATAACCCAAAAAGACCAAGAAAAAACAAACATCAATGGTCCTCTAAAGAAGATGTTGTGCTAATCGAAGCATTACTACAATTAAACAATGATGGAGAACTTAGAAACAAGCATGAGAAAGGTTTTAGGCCAGGGCATGGACAAAAACTACAACAAATGCTTGAGGTTAGCTTACCTGGACATGAAATTAAGGCAAAACCACATATTGAATCAAGGTTAAGAACTTTCCAAAAACTCCACAATGTTGTGCATGACATGTTATATGGAGTTGGTAGTAGCGGTTTTGGTTGGGACTCAGAAAAAAAATGTGTTACAGCTGAGAATGCCGTGTGGGATGAATATCTCAAGGTAATTTATTTTATCACTAAAATATTTTTTTATTTTCATTTGTTTAGTTGGTAATATGATTTTTTTTTGTAGACTCATGGAGATGCAGAATAGTTTAGATTCAAGTCATTGCCTTATTATGATGAACTTTCTATCATCTTTGGTGGAGATCGTGCATCCGGGAAAGATGCTCAAGTCCCTGCTGATATTGTGGAAGAATTAGACAAAGTAGCAAATGAAAATGATGATGAATGTGTAGCTGTTGAAGGTGATTCTGCTTCATATGTCCAAGATTTCATATTTGCATCAAATGAAGAGACTTCTAAGCCAAAAAAGAGAAAGAGTGAGAGTACCAAAGATTTGGCTCAAGTTATTAGAGATACGGCAACTATTCTTGGGGAAGAACTTAACAAGGCAAGTAACCGATTGAGTAAAGCATTGGAATATGATGAAGGTGCTGAAAAAAGAATGAAAGTCAATGAGGTTTTAACAATGTTACCTGGTCTTAGTATGTTGGAGAGACATAAAGCGACAAGAAAAATTGGTTGTGATCGTGAGACTACAGATATTTTCTTCACCATACCAGATGATGAGAAAGAAATTTGGGTGAAAGCATTATTGAGCGGAGAGATTTGAGGAGTAAATCTTATAGATTTTGTGGTTATGTCTTTATATTGTGAACTGCAACTTTTTTTTTAATGATGTTTGGGATATGCTAGAAAACCAATATAATTTTAATGAAGAAAACTAACTTTTTTTTAGATTTGTTCCTTCATTTGGTTGTGTTTCATCACTTGGACGTTGGCTTTATATTTTCTACGGATTTAAGTTTATGCATTGTATAATAATTTAATCTCAAGGATTTAAGTTTGGCCTCATATTTTTTAGTCGGTAAATTAATATGCTATGTGTAAGTTTGGTCAAATTTTTGTCCAATAAATTTTTATAAATTTTTGTCCAATAAAATAATTTTAATCCTAAAAATAAATTTTACATAAATGAAAAATCTATTTAATTGAAAGGGAGAATAAAATAATGTAAATTTATTTATAAGGATATTTTTGTCATTTTAGAATAATATGAATTACATTCTCGAAAAATAAATGGATACCAAACAAAAGAATGTAATCACCTTTATAATCAAAGATTACATACAATTCGTTACCAAACATAGTAATGTAATCTTGATTACATTACATTACATTACATACTTGATTACATTACAGACTCGATTACATTACCCCCTACCAAACGTAGCCTTAAGCTTCTTAATAATTTTAAAAATTATTTTTATAAAAATCACTTTTAAATAATTAAGTCCGATAACCATTTGGTCCAAATTAAAATACGAGTCAACTCTTATTACTTTAATACAATAAAATAGTTTAAATAAAATAAAATCTCAAATTGTATAATTTTTTCTTGGTCAATTTGTATTATTTTAATACAATAAACTAGTTTTAAATAAATAAAATGTCAAGTTGCATTATTTTCTTTTGTTGAGAAAGACATTTATAAACTTATATTTGAATATTAATTTTGAGGCCCACTAATTAAGTTGAATGTATGACAACTTTACTTTAAAATACACTATTTCTAATTAATTTATATATATATATATATATATACGATTTTTTTTCCTGCGCGTCTATTTGTGCACGACTCATGAGCGCTCCCTCCCCTGACCGATCAGGCCAGTGCCTCATGCGCGCACGAACAGGCATGCAGGAGATCAGACCTATATATATATATATATATATATATTATATATATATATATATGTATATATATATATATATATATATATAAATCAATTGTAATTAATTAGTAAGATATAAATTTTTTTCTTCTAAACAAATAAATCCAATAATTTAATGTAAACTATAAAAAAAAATGATAAACCAGACAACAGACAAATTGAATCTGGGATGATCGACCCGGTCCCACGGAAATTTCCCACCGGTCACCAGGGAAAATCGAGAAGCGCTTACGGTGGGCAGTCTAGAAGCCCAGCGTCCCAGGGTTCGCGCCCTATTTGGAGGAAAAATTTCTATAAAATGTGTCATAGCTGGGGATCGAATCGCAGATGTTTGAGTTAGTGATTAGTTACCCTACCATTGCACCATAGTCCCAGGAACAATTTAATGTAAACTATAGAATCATAGAGATGACATTTAAATTTTTTAAATGTATTTGAATGGGCCCAAAAAATAGAATTGGAATTTGAAGCTGGTTAGCTCAACGTATAATCCATCACGTTGTGTCTATTTAAAAAAGTTTATTTATATTTATTTTTTAATATGAAAATAATATAAAATTAAATAAATTAATGCATTTAATTTATTAATATTCACAAAGAAAAAACAATAACTCCCAGTTGTAATTAGCATATACAACAACCAAATTTTAAATAAATAATAAGTCAAATTGTATATCTAAGGCTGTTTTTTACGCAAGTTCACATTGATAACCAATAAGTAAAAATGATTAATAAGATGAATTTTGAATAACCGATTCAGTTTAATAAAATTTGTCATTGGTCAGTAAAGTAAATTAAAAAATATTCATGATTGACAGTTAGAAGTTCAACATTCGTATTTTATTTAAAAAAAATTGAATTAAATCATAAATGTCAAAATAACGATTAATTACCTTTCCGATATCCACTGAGGAGAGGGAGTGCAGTTTTTAGATGTACAGATTTGGTATTTAAATAAGATTTATCATTAAAATGACATAATTTGAGTTTTTGACGGATACAAATATTATTTCAAATTATTTTATATCATCTATTTAGGAAGATCATTCGATTAAAACCTAATAAATCTTCATAATTTACTCTGTTTTTAGAGAGTGTGGAAATATTTCAAAATCGTTAAAATGACGATTTTAACTTTGGTCAAGAGGAAGCATGCGCAACTCGGCATGAACCTAGTAATCGTTAGGCTTGGCTCTCGGGGCTATGATGTAGTGGTAAGGTCACTAGTAGTTAACCTAGGCATCCGCGGTTCGATTCCCAGCTACGGTGCATTTTGCAGGAATTTTTCCTCTAAATGGGGTGCAAACCCTGAGACGCTGGGCTTCTAGATTGCTCATCGCGAGTGCTTCCCGATTTATCCTGATGACCAGTGAAAAACTTTCGTGGGACCAGATCGATCAATCCAGATACAATTTGTCTGTTGTCTGATTTTTTTTTTTTTTAGTAATCGTTAGGCTACACTAGTCAACTTTTATTATTTTAATACAATCAACCTGTTTAAATTAAATAATAAAAGCTCAAATTGTATTATATTAATTAGTTGGTCAACTCGTATTATTTTAATACAATAATTTATTTTTAAATAAATAAAATGTCAAGTTGCATTATTTTATTTCGTTATGTTGTATTATTTTAATACAACTGGCTTAAGTAAAATAAAAAGTCAAGTTGTATTATTTTAATACAACAAACTAGTTAACATAAAATAAAATAAAAATCAAATCAAATTAAATTATCTTATCACGCAATTAATTTTGATTAGGCCATTTAATTAAGTTCAATGTAGGTCAGCTTTATTTTAAAACAAAACTATTTTTAAACATATATTTATATATATATATTTAAATCAAAATATGTCAATTTTAATTCAATCTAATTAATTAAATTAAATCAAAATTATTAAAACAAAGAGCTGACTTTAATTTAAATTCTAAATATAAGGTTTGTCTTCATCCTCGCAGCAAGGAGAGTAATGAAGGCAATTTAATGGATTTCAAATAATTATTTTTATTAAACAAATTTACCTAGAAGAATCAAGAAATTAAAGAAAAAATAATAAAAATTTGCATTACATATTTATATTTTTTTTGTTTGTTTGGAAATGCCCCCGAAGTAATAGTATAGTTGAAGGCTAACTAATCATCTCTCAAGTACACCCTGTTTGTTACCCAGTTATGATGTATGTTGTTCCGGAAAGAGTCGACGACGATTGTCAGACACTGGAGTTCTGTCCCATGGAAGTTGCTACGCCGGGGAGAAACTTAGGGTCCTGCGAGATTAACACGAGCGTTAGGGGACACGCCGGCAGGGGTTTGGCGGAGTCCACTCCGACGCTCAAGTCAATGTATCGTCGGAAAAGTAAAAGTAGCAAGAAGGAAAAAATATATGTAAAGTTGAGAGAGCGTAACCCCTTACCGGAGGGGTTGGACTACCTCATATACCGATGATGACAGACTAGACGTGCCCCTTCGATCGGTGCCACGTCTCCATGACGTAAGCCACATCCCCCCTCTTTTGGTGGTTACTGGGTATCGATTGAAACGGTCTGCGCCGTTATCACGCTTCTACCTGTTGCGATAATTAAGGGACGTGATGCCTCCTTACAATGAGGATCCTTATCCGTAAACCGAGAGAGGGGTCAGTACCGAAGGTCGGTTAGTATTGGGGCTCCGCCTCCCGAGGTGATCTCGAGATCACCCGGGTGAGCGCGGGCGATATACCTCCCGAGGTGCTCTCAGGGCCCAACCTCCCGGGGTGCTCCCGGAAGGGGTCTTCGGACTGACCTTCCCGGGCGCGTCTCTTGAGGGGAGTCTCGAGGCTCGAGAAGGAAGGTTGTTTCGATCTATCGTGTCGTGCCGTGCAGCTTCTTCATCCCTCGTGCCGGCCACGGACTATTCAACCCTATCATATGTTATAAGATTTTTTTCATCAAATAGGACACACAATTATGAGATGTTGGACTAAACTGTTCGCTACGAGTACTTCTCAATTCACTTGATATTCGATAAAAAAAATTTCTATGAAATCAAATCGATCATCCTAAATTTAAGTATTATCTAATCTATTATTTTCTTTATTTTTATTTGTTTGGAAACGAGACAATTAAATGAAAATACTCCTGTGTGATTTTCAAGATCTAGTTTTGTTCATTTTTTAGCAGCAAGAAGTTCGCAATTTTTGGGCAGTAAATAAACAAAGTGGCATATGCCTTATCTCTGACTTCAACTTGGATCATAAGAAAACTACAAGAGCAATAATATAGGAGTTTAATTAATGATCCTGACGTCATGTTGGAACACAGATCCAACATTTATGCAACATCTGCAAAGGCAAATTAACTGGTCTACTTGGTTCTTCTTCACATCTATCAGGATAGCATTCCAGCTCTGTTCAGCTTCAACAAGGTAATTAAACCATCTTTCTTCTTGATTTATTATTCTATGGCAAAACAGATGTGATATATTCCTCTTTGTTGCTTTTGTTTTAAAATTATTTCTATGGCAAAACAGATGTGATATATTCCCTTTTTTTTTAATTATTTCTATGGCAAAACAGATGTATCCAGTTGAAAATGGTCCAACTGGATACCATTTTCAACTTCAATCATAGGAAAACTCCAAGAGCAATAATTAATCATCCTGACGTCCATGTTGGAACACAGATCCAACATTCACGCAACATAGATCTGCATAGAAAACTTAACTGATCTTCTTGGTTCCTCTTCACATCTTTCAGGATAGCATTCCAGCTCTCTTCAGCTTCAACAAGGTAATGAAACCATCTTTCTTCTTGATTTATTATTCTATGGCAAAACAGATGTGATATATTCTTCTTTGTTGCTGTCACGCATCCAGAGGCACATGTTTTCTCGACAATCGGATAGCATCTCCCCTGTACGGCAGATAAGTTAGGACTTACATAACCTCATAACATAAAAGATGACTCAACCATCATAACAGAAAATAAAGGCACAACCAAGCAGTTTATATCAATATAAATGATAAAAATAAACTAAACTTAAACACTAGTAAACCGTTATTGTCTTTTAGCAGAAATAGAGCTAACGGAAATTTAAAATACCGACGAACTCCAACATAAGTCCAAAAATGAATATATCTCTACCATGACAATATCAGACTAATTAAATATATCCAGTTTAGGAAATAAAAATGAGAAAACAACGAAAACACAGAAATAAAATACTGTGATAATAACCCAAATATGGAAACAAACTCGACAACATGAGACTGACAACTAAATCCTCTCCTAGCTCCAAGTAATACAACTACCTGCTACTTGAAACAAAAATAGAAAATAGGGGTGGTGAGTCCGGACGGACTCTGCGGGTATATGAGTAGACAATAGCATGATATCATAAAGATATAAGAAACAACAAAATACAATAGTGTACAGTCTCTAGGAAAATAGAGGAACCCTTAACATTTATAAAACAACGTAAAAACGTACGACATAGCATAGTATCAAACAAATATGCATGTCAACCAAATGCAGCAACCATAGCTCATATAAATGTAACAAACACAAAAAATGTATAAATGCAATAGATGCACATGATGCAATGACATGTGTCACCCCTGACTAGGGCTGTAATCGAACCGAGCCGAGCCGAATATCTGAGAATTTGAGTTTAGTTCGTTTATTATCGAGCCGAGCTCGAGCTTAATTTATCGAATATAGTGATGACTCGCGAGCATATTCGAGCATAATCGAGCCCTAAACGAACTTACCAAATATAAATTATTAATTAAATTATTCATCAATTTATTGAAAAAATAAATTATATATTCTAAAAAATATAAAATATTTACTAAAATCTATAGTTTTATTCATACAAATGAGCTTTATTGGATATTTTACATTTATTAAATGTAAAAGTGTCAAAATTATATATTTAATGTTAAATATTAATTTTATATTTTACGAACTAGCTCACGAGCTTATTAACGAGCCTGTTCATGAGCTAACGAGCCGAATACTGCTGAGTTTGAGTTTGATTCGTTAATATTAACGAGCTTTATTAAACGAGCTCGAACGAGCTTCTATCGAATCGAGTTCCGAATAGTTCACGAGCAGCTTGATTCATTTACAGCCCTACCCCTGACGCCAGTTAAGCCGCCAACACATCACATCTGTGTGGCTGAGTGGGTAGGGTTGTGACAACTGTACGCACTCCAACGAATACCACAGATATAGGTGGTTGAGTGGACAGGATGCTGGGGAGCCAACTACTCTAAAACTTCGATATATAAAGGGAGCTATCAACAACTCTGATATCCCTCGGAAACAACGGTGAGGGTGTCAACTGTTTGCCTACAACTCCAACATCCACTCTAGCAACTACCACAACAAGTGGTGAAGTGGCAATGCAACTAAATGACTGACGATGACTTAACCATATGGAAGTGCAACAGTCGTCAGTATGCAACGGTGCAGGTATGGTGCATGATACCAATAAGCACAAACAACCGAATAACAACGAACAACTGAATAGCAACGACGCAACTACAAAAAGCAATAAACCAAAAACCAACCAGAAACCAACGGATATGCAACTAAACTACTGGGTAGGGTATCTCTAATGTCAACCATCCTAGTGGTGTTTAATGAAAAACCAACGAGCGGTATTTCACAGAATGAAAAATCAACGAGAAACTGTACGAATATAAAATTTCAATTAAACTCGAAGGTCAACCAAGAAAAGTATCAACAGGCGATATAAAATGAACAACAAGAAACAAGGTCAAGCAGACCTATTCAGAAATAACAAGTCATACATTAAGATAAAAGAACTATAAGACTATAAAGGAGAAGTACCCGCCTTAAATGTAGAACGTGTCCGAAATAACCTCTTCACGATCAACCGTGTGTATCAAATCAAGGTCCTATATCAATAATAAAGTTTAGCTAATTATAAAATTAACAAATTAGCTAAACAAAATACTAGACCCAATTAAAACAAATCCTAATTACAACCTGTATTTAACTAATTCGTAAACCACAACGAGTCCCTTTTTCCCTAACCTAATTTTTGAGATCAGGTTATTTGATCAAACTTCCAAATTACAACCATATATCCACACTAGTAAGTTAAACCCCATTCCCAACCTCGTATCTCACCACATGTTCACATTACAAGGTTAAAAGCTCATCTGACCATTCAAACAAATTATACAAACTTAATCTTCCAACCTAAACAGCCAATTCAAACACATGGCAAGGGAATTTCCAAAACCACGAGGTGCTGATCGCACACCACAGAAACACCAATACAATCCCTAATACTTCACCTCACATCATCAACCATATAATTAAAGGAAACTACCATATCTCAACCCACGATACAGGAATGAGCAAGGAGATCACAAGTAGAGAACCATCCACCATTCTAGATCAGATTAAACTATGAGAGTTCAAACCAAAAAATTGAACAGAGGCTTATTCCAAAAACGGAGCAAATAAAACAAGACTAAACCAACGATCTACAACCTAATTTATCCATAAAACCAGAATTTACAACTGCGTATTACCCGAATTGGTGCCAATAGGGGCGGCGAGGCCAAGCGCCGGCTGCGATTTTCCGATGTTGGCCAAGGGAAAAAGTTCGTCGTCGCGTGCTCGCACGAGAACAGCGGCGCTGAAGGAAGACGGTTGCAACCTAGGGTTTCCGCGAGGGCAACGACGCGAGGAGAGACGAGCGTGCGACGCCCTGTTAGTAGGTGTCAAAGCAGACGAAGAAGAAGACGAACAGGGAGGAGAAGAAGAGGAAGAAGGACGTCGGTGACAGGGAACTGCTCGGCTTCGAGCAGAGGGAGTCAGCGCATGCGGTCGTCGGGGAGAAAACGTAAAGGAAACTGATTTCGGGAGAAAGCTTTTTAGGGTTTATAATGATTTTTGAACTTTTGCAAAAAGGCCCCTCTAATTTGATTAATCCAAACAAGACCCCTAAGTTTCAAATTTTGCCCTTCCAACCCCTTAAAATTCGGTATTTAACAGTTGTTCTTTTTTTTTGGTTTCTATTACAGATTAATTTGCTTCTGTGATCTCAGGTATACTATATGTTTTTGTTTCTATTACATATTTGTTTGTGAGATTCCAGCTACTATGTGTTTTTTAATAGACGAAAGATGATTACGAATACTGTCTAATTTATCTAAAATCGTTGATCAGCAGCAGCAGCTATGGATGTAGTCTCGCCAATACTGCAGATTGCTGGTGCAAAATCTGTCATCAATAAACTAATTGATGCAGTCCTTCCTTATGCGCAAGATCAATACTACTGGAAAACTAACTTGAAAGAAGAAGTGCAAAAGCTTAAACACTTTCTTCCTCAGATCCAAGCTGTTGTTAGCTTTGCCGAACATAGATTAACTATGTCAGAATCATCTGATCCAGCATTAATGGAGTGGCTGTTGCAGTTCATGGATGGGATCGATGAGGCTGAGGAAGTGCTGGATGAGCTGGAATATCTACAACTGAAGAAGAAAGCTAACAGTGACAAAAATAAGCTCTCTAGAATGGTTGATACTTCCGTTAAAGCTGCAAAAAGATTACTGAAATTTGATGATATTCCTAAGAGATTAAGGACATGCGTAAAGAACTTAAACATCTGTGCTTCAGGTGTCAATAATTTTCTAGCATTGGTCACACCAACAGGTGGCACGAGCACCGGACAAATGCAACAGGAGAGTCTAACATTGTCTAATCAACGTAGGATTACCTTTCCTTCTCCTGGATTATCATTCAAAGGTCGTGAGGAGGAAAAAGGGAAAATCATCCAGTATTTGGTGGGAGAAGAATCTGAAATTCAGATCAGTCAAAATGTGCATTGCCTTCCTTTGGTAGCGATGGGTGGTATGGGGAAGACTGCGCTTGCTCAACAAGTTTTTGATTATTTTGAAAACGAAAAGAAGGAACACTTCGACATCAAAATCTGGGTATGTGACTCCTTACCTGATCTCAATGCATCAAGTCTTATGAAGAAAATTCTGGAGTGTTTAACTGACAGTTCTGAAGCTGGGCCATTGGAACGGATACCAGTTAAGCTCAAGGAAAAGTTACATTCCAAAAGATTTTTACTTGTCCTAGATGATGCTTGGGATGACAAAAACATGAGAGAGTGGGAAAAACTATATATTCCATTGCTACATGGCCAAAAAGGTAGTTGGATAATATTAACAACTAGATTGAAATCAGTTGCGAAGATGGTCTCAAATATAATCAAAGGAGGCACAATGAAGCCAATGATGTTGCAGGGCTTATCAAAGGATGAATGTCGTTCACTGCTCTACGAGCATGCATTTGGTGACCAAGACCCAAATGAATTTCCACTGCTTAAAAAAATTGGCGAAGAAATAGTGGAGAAATTGCATGGCGTGCCTCTTCTAGCAAAGTCAATTGGAGGAGCGTTGAACAGTACGCTAGAAGCAGATCACTGGATGAGAATTTCAAGAAGTGAAGTTTGGAAAATGCCACAAAATTCAAACTCCGAATTCATTCCAGCTCTAACACTCAGTTACAAGATGCTTCCACCATGCTTGAAGCGGTGCTTTGCCTACTGCAGCATATTTCCTCAAAATTACCGGTTCAAAAAGCAAAAGCTAGTGTGCATGTGGGTGGCAGCAGGCCTAATTTACTCGGATGGATCAGAGGGGGGTTCAGATGAGGACATAGCTAACTATTTCTTTGATATGTTGTGCAACAAATCGTTCTTTGATGTTCATGCAAGCAATCTTTCTTGGAAGGGCATTATATGGCCTTATGATTTAGAAAAAGCCTATTACACCATGCATGATATGCTGAACGGTCTTGCTCGCCATGTCTCGCGCTATGAATGTTGTCGAATTGTGCATGACAGTACTCCAAATTGCATTTTGGATTATAATACCATCCGCCATATATCTATATCTATTACCAGTACCGATGCTCAACTCGGTGATCTAGCTAAAATTGTGTACAAATTCAAGCACTTGCGAACCCTCTTGATAGAAGACTATTATGGGAATTCTCAAAAACTTGATGGTTTTATTCGAGATGCCTGTTACTCACCAAGAAGAATTCGAGTATTAATTATTGAATCTAATCAGTGCTTGGAAAGCATCAGTGACTTTGTGAAACTACGATTTCTTGAAATTTCAGCTCCACCACCATCACTATCAATCTGTAAGTTCTACTTCTTACAAGTTCTAATTGGAAAGTACAATGCCATTCTGGTAAAAGACACAAGAAAGTTGACTAACTTAAGGCATCTATACGGATTAAAGGACGACGTAATTTTCTCAGTTGCTGAAGTAGGAAAGTTAACATCCCTCCAAGAATTATGCTTCTCTGTGGGCACGGAACCCGGATATAGAATTGATGAGTTGATGAATATGGATAATCTCCGCCGATTATCTATTAAAAAACTTTCCAATGTGCACAATCTTGAAGAGGCCAATAACGTCAACTTGGGCAGTAAAAGTTATCTCAGAAGCTTGAAACTGAATTGGAAGAACAATAAAGACTGGGATGAAGCAAGTAGTAATTTTGGCCATGAACAACAGGAGGTTTTGGTAGCTCTTCAACCCCCTCCCACGATTAGAGAACTCATCATTGCAGATTATAAAGGTGGTAGGCCCGCACTGTGGATGAATACTCAATTTCTTTCTCAGCTTGAATCTCTTGAATTATATGCTTGTACAAATTTGGAAGAGCTGCTCCCTCTATGGAAGTTGCCCTGCCTTAAGTTAATAAAATTGAATGACATGAAAGCTATAAGAAGTTTCGGTTGTCACTCCTCCCATCCGATGGACAAACAATTTCCGGTTTTAGAGGAACTTGAGTTTTGTGATCTTCCCCTCTTGGAGGAATGGAATGGTGCGGATTACTATATATGGTTCCCTCGCCTCAAAAGGTTTACAATTAAAAATTGTCCCAAACTAAAGAAAATTCCGGCCCTTCCGTTGTCTATAGAGAATATTTGTATGAGAAGTTCGGGTTAGAAGCTCTTCCACAATCCTACAAGTGTTCTAATGGTTCTAAAACATTTGGAGGATTTCAGCAACTGATGTCCCTCGAGTCCCTTAAAATTGCAGATATTGGATCAATTGGTGAAGAGGATGATAATTTCCTTCCGTCGTCACTGAAACAACTTGAACTTGAAAAGCTTGGCAAACTCAAAGGTTTGGCAAGTTATCTACGAGGTCTTACTTCGCTCATTGAATTGTCATTAAAATGTTTACAGGGCATTACATCACTTCCGTTAACAAATGAGCTGGAACATCTCACTAGTCTTCGAAGGTTGGATATTTGGGATTGCCAAGACTTGACTTCACCTGGAGGCTTATATATTATCAAATCTCTTAAAAATCTAGATATTTCTGATTGTCCGAAATTCTTTTCTGCTAAGGTTGAGTCACAGGAATTTATAAAAGACAAGACAAGGGAGCATGCGGCATCATCTTCCACGGATTTTGAACACTCTGTGAGCAATAAAGTTGCTAGCATCCTTCCATCCTCACTTGAATCCCTCGAATATTTTACGTCTGAGATTTCTCAAGAGTCGTTGGGTTGCTGCCTTCAAGGGCTTACCTCCCTCAAAAGATTAAGTATATTAAATTGCAACCATTTGGTGTCTCTTCCCAACACGGAGTATCTACATAATTTGACAGCGTTGCAGATATTGCAGATTTCTCATTGTGAAGAATTATGTAAATTGGAGTCATTGACGACACTTATCTCCCTCAGAGAATTGTGTATTCTCAACTGCCCGAAATTACTCGCTACGGCATTTTCCATGGTACAAAATCCTGCAACAACAACAGAACAAAGTGCAACAAAGATAAATATGGGAACATTACCTTCACTTGAACAAATTTATATTGACAACATCTTCTATCTAACCATTTTGCCGATTGCTGAAAAGCTAAAGGGCCTTTCTATCGGAGATGAAATTCCCAAGTGCCTGTCTCCAAATTCACTTGCTTTCCTTCTGAGATAGAGGAGTGGTTGTTGCAATGTCGGGAGTCTCTCGAAGATTTAGAATTGGCACGGATGCCTCATCTGCAATCTTTACCCGCTATTTTGGAGAATTTTTCATCGCTCAAGGTTCTTAGCATATTTTATGCTCCAGAACTCAAGTCACTACCCAGGATGCCAGACTCACTGGAGCAACTGACGATTAATAGATGCAGTGCAAAACTTGAGAAGCGTTGCCAAAAGAACATAGGTTCTGACTGGCCTAACGTCAAGCACATCCCTCACATTAATATTATAGCGGACTAAGAGGCCAAGGCCAAGGTGTGTCAATGCTAACGAGGAATCAACACTTTGTTCATACTGCATTTTGTGTTTGCTGATTGAATGACCTCATTAACACTTACCATGCCATAGACTAAATTTTCTCAAATTGCTCTGTCCATTTTATTCTCTGAGCGATTTAATAATCATTATGTTGCTTATTTTGTGTTATATATGTATCACCTCAAGCTCGAGACAATTGTAACCGTGCTGGTAGCAAGCTTTGGAGTTCCACATGATCATATATATATATTTATCAAAAGGGCAAGTTATCAATTTGGATCCAATCTCTTTGTGTTTTAAGTTTTTGTTTTCAATTCATATAGAAAATAAACAACCAAGAGAAGAACCCACACCGTGATAGTACTCAGCTTGGGCTTGGATGTTGTTTTCAACACTTTTAAAACACAATTGATTTACTTGATGTATTCATTAAAGAGCCAATTAAAAAACTGATTGATGAGTTAAAGAGAGAATTAAGGGCATGTGTGAACAATTTGAATATGATCATGGCTTGCTTCAGATGTTAAGGGCTTGCTTCAGATGTTATTAAATTTTAAGAAATATGATCATGGCTTGCTATACATAGTATAAACCGATCTTTTGCTATTTGTTGTTTTCCTTCAAATCTGTCCGAGCCTATTTATCTATTCTAGCTTTATATTATTTGTTTTCATTGTAAATTAATCTCTTGTCCATTTTCGAATTCTTGAAATGTTTGCAAAGTAACTTATAGTCTTGAAAAGAACACCGTATGCACCATCATTCCTAGAGGTAATATATATCTTCTCATGTCGATTAAGCAAAAACATTCAATTGCTAATCTTTTTTGTTTATCTCTATCAGATCCACATTCAATAGTGAGCAAAAATGGCTATCAAGAATTAGCCGACGATCGAACATTTCTTCCACTCATGTCACCGAACCTACAAGCATTGTAGCTTGTGATGAAATATATGAACAAAGACTGGTATCTTAAGTGCATCTACAGCTGCCTCAAGCTTTCTCCCCTCTCCTCATGTTGAGGAACTTAATAACTCCAATTTGTTTGTCTAAGTACAAATTGGAGCTAATCTACAAGAATTTCCAATATTTGACCTTATGAGCTCTTATATTTTTTGTTGAACAATTGTGTGGTTGAACATTCATCTTGTGTGGTTGAACATTTTTCTATTTCAACTTTATATTATTTGTTTACATGGTAAATTAATTTTCTTGTGCATTTTGAAACTCTTGAGATCTTTGCAGAGTGACTTATAGTCCTGAAAAGAAGACCATGTGGACCATCAATCCCAGAAGTAATATACATCTTTTCATGCTGATTAAGCAAATCATTCAATTATTAATCTTTCTTGATTGTCTCTATCAGATTCATATTCAATAGTGAGCAGATATTGCTGCTAAGAATTAGGATCAAATTTTCTTCCACTCTCATCTCTGAACCTACAAGCTAATAATGTAACTTCCGGTGAAATATATGAACAGAGACTATATATATGAAGTGCATCTGCATCTTTTTCAAGTTCTTTCCTTCTGTCCTCTTGTTGATAAACATAATCACTCTAATTGATTTATCCTAGTACTAATTCGAACAAATCTATAAGGATTTACAACAATGTATTTGATCTTACAAACTTTTATATTTTGTTCAATGTCTGTGTGGTTTAACATTCAACTTGTGATGATAATTGAAATGATACATGTATATGATTTTTCTAGATTACTTGTACTTTATCCACATTCACGAGCTGTTCAACTGCTGTGACAATTTCTATCAATTTTTTTTGTTAAATCCGGAAAAAAGGGTGCACATGGTTAAAAACCGAAACTTAAGGGTAAGAATTAGATAATCTAAACTGTGAGGGTCTTTTGCAAATGTGCCTAAACTTATGACCCTTCTCCTTTTCCTCCCCTCATCACGCACGATCCCCCTTCATTGCCCGACGCCACACGCGAGTCTAGCGGTTCTCTTCCTCGTGCAAGCAAGCCTGCGGCGTAGCCTTCCCTCGCGCGAACCCTAAGTCACAATCCTTTTCTTCATCACGCATCATGACAGCGCCAATCTGAGCATCAAGGTCGGCGATCTCCTCCTCTCATCTTCCTTTTGCTTTCGTTAGTGGTTCATCATCGCCGGCGATCACTCTATCTGGTAAGTGCATCTCATTCGACCCCTGTACCTGGGGTTTCCTTGATTTTCGGTTCTGACTCGGGATTGTCTTGCTCACTGTGACTTGCTGATGCCGGACAGGAGAAAGACTAGGATCCGGGGAAGAAGAAGGGGGAGCTGCCGGGATCTAGCAATCGGAGCAGAGGGGGCTTGTCCTGCGCGAGTTTGCGGGTGAGCTGAGTATGTTTGATTTTTTTTATCAAGATTTTGTTGAGCATGGATGTTCTAGTCAGTTCTGTTAATTTGATTTGATTCTTGATTTTTCTACCGACTTGGGATTGTTCTATTTTCTATTGAGAATTGGCGGAATTTTATTCGGATGTTCTTGCCGTGAGGTTCGTTATTGGATTGAATGCTATATGGATCTGGGTTGGAGCTCTCTATTCGAGGCACCAAACTACTCTATTAAACCAATAATCCCATGATTGATTGGTCCGGCTACTACTGAAGTTCTCACTTCAGCATGGTGTCTTAACAAAGTAAATCTAGAGGTGGTTCTTCAACTCAATTTGTTTTGGTTTGTTATGCTAGTGAGAATTTCTAGCATTGGTAGTTCGAGCGAATGAATTTTTGTAAATTATGTTCTGTATGTAATGCAAC
Organism: Boesenbergia rotunda; assembly: GCA_024364735.1. NCBI lineage: Eukaryota > Viridiplantae > Streptophyta > Magnoliopsida > Zingiberales > Zingiberaceae > Boesenbergia > Boesenbergia rotunda. The sequence goes on along the minus strand of JAGFNQ010006335.1, from coordinate 186,975 downwards.
AATGACAGTTGATATGATGACATAGTTCAAGATAGCCATATTGCTTCCTTTATAAGGTCTGATAGGATCATCAGTTCAACTTCGTGGCACTTAAATTATTCAATCACAAACTCACCAGTCACTAGTTTAGCCGGGTTGCTCATGAGATTTTGATAACTTATTTATATATTAATTCGTAGATGATTAAAGATTATATAATTACACAAGTGAAATTAATTTGTGTTGTTGATGTACGAGGGAAAAAAACAAAGAAAACAAAAAAAAACTACTTTTATATATTTTAGAATGATTTTAAAGATCTATATTATGGTCACTGTCTTACTTTCTCGTATGGTCCAACTCCAGATAGTAGCTTCACTCTTCTAATTGTATTGAGATAGGTGGAGAACATGAGTCTTAGTGAACATACATTGCAATTTCTTGAAACTGAATATAGCTGGTTTAGATGCATTGGCTAAGATCATAAGATTGGTGTGCAGAGCCAATGGGTATAGTATTTACTGGGTATTCACCTATCAATTGTTATTGACATTTGAAAATACTGAATGTTACATTAAAGAAATCAGCAGCGCGAATAAAAGAAATAATTATGTTTAGTAATTAGTTTAGTTATTTTAATTACTAATATAAATAGTTTAATTTTGTCCTTGATACAGGGCATTAGATATATCCTATCCAATAAATTAGTTGCATGTTTTGGTATTGATTGAATGTATGTGTATCGTATTGATTACATGATTTTGGTTTAATTAAAGTTGTGCATATTAGTGACATGCACCATAACATTGTTTGCATGGTGATGACCACTGGCTCACTTGTGGTTAAGATGGTCATCGGTCATATTTCCTGTTGTGCCACGCTTAGTTAGAGTTGTATGCAGATAATTGATACTCCCCAAGTGTTAGGAGTCCCCATAAGTATTTTTGGGATTTTATAGCCACAAGTATTATGACTTTTCATTCATAGCCACAAGTATTATGACTTCTCTACATAGCCACAGGTTTTTGCGCTTGTATCTTGTCCACCCGATCTATCCAATGTAGTGGTAGTTGGTGTGTATACAGTGCAGCTCATTTCACCATGCGCATATTATGCATTTGTTTGTATTTATTGCATTTGTTTGAGCAATGATTGTTGCATTTGATTAACATGCATATTCGGTTATGATTTGCATTTATTATATGATCTGAATTTGCTCGGTAGTACGAGCAGTTTATTGAGGTATTATGGAGATTTCTATTCATGTCCCTGCGTATTATATTGATTTTCAGGTATGTTTATTCATATAGATACATTTGATTTATGCTCTTTATTCCAGAGACTGTATACCTTTATTTCTATATGCTTATTTTATCCTTTTTATATATCATGCATTTATCTATTCTTATACTCGCAAAGTCTGCTCGAACTCACCACCCTCGTCTTTTCCATTTGTTTCAGGTAGTTGATGGTTATATCTTGTGCCGTCAAGAGAGGATCCACCTGCCAGTCCCTTGCATGAGTTTTTTTTATTGTTTTTGTACTTTCATAGTAATCTTTTCGTATTGGTATCGCTTTAGTTTTTTTTATTACGGATGATATTTGACTTTTCTGTGGATGTGTATTTATTTATTTTTGCGGGACTTTTGATTTTCTGCATTTAGTTTACGTAGATTTTTTTATTATGTTTATTATTTATTAGACATATTATTTAATTGCATGATTATGATTGTGTGAATGTTAGCCGAGTGTGGCTATACTATATATTATTGAGATGGATGTAAACTAGCTTCGGATTGTCCGCTATACAAGTAAGATGTCCGATTTTTCAAACAAACATGAGCCTATGGGAGCGTGACATTTTTAGCATTTTCTTCTTTTTGTACATCTCATATTTACCCAATCATCGAATATAACCAGTGAAGCTTCAGTAGTAGCAAGTAGTGTTATGTCATGTCTCCAGAGGCTCATGCTCGCTCAAACAACGGACAATATCTCCCTGTACGACGGACAATCTGAAACATTTATACATATCTCTCAATAATATATGACACAACCTCATATGGCTGGCATCACAATAATAAAGAAAATTTTACAACCACGTATTTAATAACGATATAATAGATAAAAATAAAAGAAATTATATATCCCCATTAAAACTCAAAATAAATCCAACGATAAACATACCAGTCCATAAATGCATAAATATAACTCTACTCAAATCATACATAACTCTACTGAGAAAATAAATACAGTTTAATAAAGTAAATATGGAAATAAAGAAAATATGGAAATAAAATAAATACGGAAAAATTCCAAAAGGCTCGACACCATGGGACTAAAAATTGGATCCTTTCCTAGTTCCAAGTAATGCATCTATCGGCTATCTGAAACAGAATTAGATAGTAGGGGTGGTAAGTCCAGACGGACTCTGCGGGTATAAGAGTAGATAAATACATGACATAATAAAAAGTATAACAAGTATGTAGAAACAATAATATATAGTCTCCGAAACAGAATAACATATGGGCATGTGTAAAACTGAATGACAATGTCATAATAAACCATACATATATGTCAACCAAATGCTACAATCATAACTTATACAAATGCAGCAAATACAAGAAAATGCAAGATGCAATAAATGCATATAATGCAATGATATGTGTAACCCCTGACGCCAATCAAGCCGTCATTACATCATATCTGTGAGGCTGAGTGGGTAGGTTGTGACAACTGTACGCACTCCAACAATTACCACTACTACAAGTGGTTGAGTGAATATGATGCTGGGTAGCTAACTACTCCAAAACCCAAGGAAAAAGGGAGAGCTATCAACAACTTTACTATCCTTTGAAAACAACGGAGTGGGTGTCAACTGCTTGCCTACAACTCTAACATCCAATACCCATGAGTGGTCGCGTATGACACAATAGGACGGTTACTCGCACTCTAGCAACTACTACTATCCATGAGTAGTTGAGTGGGCAGAGAAACTAAATGACTGACGACGGACTTAACCATAAGGAATCCGATGTTTATCATCATGCAACTATACAGATATAGTGTATGATATTAATATGCACAATCAATTAGGTCGCAACTATGCAACGATATGAAAAATAAATACTAGAGTCAATAAACATACAACTAATCTATTGGGTAGCGTATATCTAATACTAACTAAAACCCTTGTCACACCCCCGGAGGGGAACCAATAGTCCAATATACAATCGGGCAATATCTCCCCTGTACGACGGACAATTTAGAATATTATACAACACCATGCATTATATATTTCGCCTCCGGCTTCAAATGGAGATATACCATATAAAAGCAAGGCATCCATAACTATAAATCAAAATACGGATTTACCTGAGCTGCCATCTGGGCAGGCGCACAGCAAAACTATATCGCACATAGTCCAACATACGACTCGAAAGTACAATCCATGAAAAACTACACAAATACAAGTCCACGAACAAACCAGTACAGCGTATGAAATATAACATGCTATAAATCCGTAAGTAAAGAAAAAATAAAAATAAAAATGAGTGTCGACAAGAGCATGGGACTGGCAACCAGGCTCCCCCTGGCGGACATCAACTTGAAAACAAAAATAGGGTGAAGGGTGGTGAGTCCAAGCGGACTCTGCGGGTATAGAGATAGATATGCATGACAATATAAATAATTGTAAAAGCTATAAAGAAACAACCGGATACAGTCTCGAAGGAGAATAAGAATACGCACAAGTGCTAGAAAAGTACATATACATACCAGAATCCATCTATCCTACAGGATGGTGAAATCACGCTCTCTAGAATAAATATAATACACAATCCAAGGTATACATGTTTTCTGTATGTGCATGTCAAACATATGAAGCAATCAAATACAACAAACATAAGCAAATGTACAATGCATTATATGCACATGATGCAATGACATGTGTCAACCCTGACACCAGTTAATCCACCGTCCCCTATCATAAGTGAACAGGCGAGTAAGGCTATGACAACTGTACGCACCTGGCGTCACTGCTCCGGAGTGACCGAGTGGACAAGATGCTAGCGGAGGACACCCTCCTACCCCAACCAATGAGGGAGTCTCACTCTCATCTCCTCGTTTCTCCGGGACGAGAAGGGATCCCTGGCTGCTACCACGCTCCGGAACCACTATCCAAAAGCGACCGAGCGGAGCAATACAGGACAAATGCACACACCCTCTGGTAACCACTAACCCTTGAGTGACTGTATGCATATCCTAATGTGACTGGCGATGGACACAGACTACATAGGAGCGGATGATCGTCAGCATTCAACAATGCAAGGATGATGCATGACTCTAACACATGCAAACTCACTCAGTCCCCATCTATACCTCAATAAGATTTGCACAGGTATGAATCAAGTATCATGACCTAATAATCATATAATCAGGTATAAATGCAAAGTATGTCTAACAGTCGATCAATGCCAGGTATAATGCAACATACCACTACTATATACACCTACACATGTATGTACCATACAGAGTAAGAATGTCAAATACGAGATTGTATAGATATAAGTTTTGGATAATCTCAAGGGTCAAGCAGTAAGTATCAAGCAGGAAAATAATAGGAGCAATTTAAGGTAAAAATATTCTACTGCAATCAATAAAATATTCATGCATAAGGTAAAGCAGTTCTAAAGAAATAAGCAAAAAGTACCCGCCACAAAATGAAGATGCTCGTATCAAAAAGAACCTTTCAATAATCAGCAATAATAAACCTAATCAATACCCTGTATCTAAAGCATATGTTTAGCTACAATAACATATAATTTATAGCTAAACGAGCATCCTTAATTAATTAAGATCATCCTAATTATCCCGTTTCATTTAATTAATCATAATTAAATGAGTAGTCCTTAATTATCCCAAGCTATCTCGATTAGATTCATGTTAGGTTTCGAAACCCGAATTATCAAGTTTAGGTTATTAGGTTTAATCTCAAATTAACCCTAACGATACAACATGGATACTAATCTCATATAAACCAAAGCTTGAATTACCATAGCCTAGAGATAATTACAACAATAATTATGAAATAGTTCAAAGTTACATCTAAGCCAACCTAAGTTAGGTTAACCATTCTATAACCTAACTAACTCAAATACCATTCATGGTACAAGAACCCCAACTAAAGCCATCAACAACCTAATACATCCACATTCTTCTTTGGCTCACGACATTGGGTTCCTACCCAAATGAAAAACAACACTTCCAAGTTAACACAAAACAAAAAGGATCACAACCCCAAATTCTGATTATAAGCATGTATCCAAACCTAATCAATCCAACAGTAAACTCTCACCATTTTTAGTTCAAAACCAAATCACACCCTAATCCGATCACAATACATGGAAACACTAGAGCTTTCATGATGAAATGGCACAGAATCAGTGCAGCATTTCCCCCGTTCCAATCTTGCCACACCCAGCTACACACTGCAACACGAACCCACCCAAAATTTTCCATCAACCAAATATTTACCACCAATTTTGGGCGCAAAGCAATCTGATAACCTCGAATTTAGGCTCTTACCCCACGGTGATTGAAGAGGTAGTACCCGTCTCGCCGGCACCAGTTTCACGAAGCCTCCCTCGAGCTCAGCTCACCAGCCCAGATTCAACAATGAGGCAGGGCAAAAATGAAAAAGAAAGAGGCAATTCATCAGGAAGAAGACCGGCATCAATCCAACCAGGCTAGAGTCCTGTGACGCAGCTTCGCACACGTGTTAAGGAGATGGGAGGATCGGCGACAGCGTCGACGATGGTCTGGGGGTGGCTAGCGTTGAGCTGATGCAAACCCAAGAAGGAGAGAGTACCAGGTTTGGTTGGCCTGCGGTTCGAGCAACGCGGAGTAGAAAGGGTCGAGTGGCTTCTTCTTGGCTACGGGCGAAGAAGAGAGGAGAAGCTAGGGTTCTCGGCGTCACGAACCCACAATGGGTCGAAGCTTGGCGTCGCTGCTCCACCATGCGCGTGGGGAAGGTGGACGAAGGAGTGCGCGTCGGGTTTAGCTGCGACTAGGGCAACGCGAAGAAAGGGAAGAGGAGGGGTCAGCGTGTGTTGGTTTTGGGCGAAGGGCAAGGAGGAAAGGAGAAACTTATAAGGGATGGCTCTTTTCAGAAAAGTCCATCAACTTCCAGAAATCCAAACCCTACCCTTAGGGTAAGGGTTTTTAGCAGTTTAACCCTCTGAACCCTCTGAATTTGTGTAATCCACTTCAAGTATCTAGGGTTAGATCATTTATCCTCTTAACCCCCTAGCTTTAGCCAAAAATAGAAACTAATCCTCTGGCTTTAAGATAAATTTTTATTTAAGACCCTTAGAGTTAAGTGCTAAGCATTTCAACCTTTATAACTTGACATATTTACCGAAACCCCTCTTAGGCTTCTACGAAAATATTTTCGTAGCCGGGTTTTAGTTACCGTATTTAACACTAGTTGTGTTTAATGATTATTCCTATGTACTCGCCCACAAGTGGTACTTTACAGATTAGAAAATCAATAGGTGGGACTGTATAGACATAAATTTGAGTAGCTCAAAGACCAAGCAAAGAAAGTATCAACGATGATATCAAAAGACAAAGATAAGGTAAAGCAGTCTTATTCAGAAACAAAACAGGTCATGCGTTCAAGTTCAATAAACTACAAAATATAAAGGAGAAGTACTCGCTTTAATGTAGAACGTATCCAAGTATACCTCACGTCCAGGTGCTCGTATCAAATCAGAGTCATATCCTAAGAACATAATTTAGCTATTTATAAAATTAATTAAAATAATTAAATTAACTACTAACTGCAAAGAATAACCGTAATTACCCCATTCATTCAAAATCATCAATATTATTAAACTATTACTTTATTTTAAGAGTTGACTATTTATTCACATTAGTTATTCTTGGAACGCAGTGATTGCTTAACTTACACATACCAAATCCTAATATTATCTTATTTGATAAAAAGTTCTGTAAATCTATTGCGAGGGAATCAAATAGGAAAGAGGTTACACTATCAATCAATGGATATACTAATAACCATCTTTAGTTCTATTGCAGGAATATAAGGATTATGCAAATATATTCTTCCATAGGTCCAGGCCAACAGCCGCCTTACCTCTCTATAGAAATTCATCTATGATGATATTAAGTTTCGCTTTACTTACACTTATTTCCTTCAGTAAGCATCTTACTCTACACCTTCAGTAAACATCTTACTCTACATTCGTATAACATAACCAACCACATGGAGAAAGTCTATCTAATAAATAAACAATCCTAACTTTAAATGACTTTGCTTAATCATCCCTGTTTTGGTTCTTTACATCACTATGCTGCCCCAGGGCTATGGTGCAGCGGTAGGGTCGCTAGTCGTTAACTCAGGCGTCCGCGGTTCAATCCCAGCTACGTCGCATTTTAGGAATTTTTCCTCCAAATGGGGCGCGAACCTTGGGACGTTGGGCTTCTAGACTGCCCACCGCGAGCGCTTCCTGATTTATCCTGGTGATCGTGGGGCCGGGTCGATCACCCCAGGTTCAATTTGTCGGCTGCCTGATTCATCATTTTTTTTTTCTTTACATCACTATGCTGGAAAAACAAATCCACCCAAACAGAGCTTAAGGAAACTCACGACAGTGAGTTCCCAGCCACATCAGAGTATCAACAAGACCACCATCCAAAATCAAAACTATGACTCACCAAGCCATCTAACTGAATTACCAAATTCATCTTCGTAGATCTAACCCGTACCAGAAATAAAGCATCCGAAAATTGCAACCCACAATTGGTAACAAGTGAAATAAAAACACAACTTGTGCACTGCATGAACAACATCCCAAAACAGGATTTACACATCCAAAATAGATTGAACTCCATCAGAACAACATTGATACCAAGTCCATGAAACAAGAAAAAGGAAATTTATCCATCTACTGATTTAACTCATCCTACAACACTAACATCTCCCAAACAAATCCTAATTTAGATCCCTTACCTGACTAGTGGTCGACAGTGGACAAGGAAAGGAGAAATAGCAATTGTCACTGTGGTGTCTCATAGAAAGGAGAAGAATCGCGAGCGATGGGGACTTCGGCGCAGAAAAGAGAAGGGATAGGTTGGGATCACAGTTGAGTGAGGAGCGCCGGCATCGGTCGAGTGAGGAGTGCCGACATCGATTGAGTGAGGAGGAGGGTTGGGGCGCAAAGGCAAAGAACCGCTCGTGTCCGTGTGTGCGGAGTCGGTGTCGGGGAGAAACATGAGAAGAAGTCGAAAAACAGAAAATTAGGGCAATATATGAGTTTTAGCATTTTGCAAAAAGGCCCTTCAAATCCAACTAATTCAAAACTCATCCTTGTTTTTGGATTTTACTCGTTTAAGCCATCCTAATTTTTTATATTTAATAGTTAACTATTGGATTTTAATCTACCCAATCATTGAATATAATTAGTGATTTTATTGGAGATGCGTGTAAATTATTGAGAAGAATTCAGTATTGATTATAAAATTTAATTATTTCAAAGTATCTTATCAGTGTTTGGAAAGCATTGTGATTTCGAAACCACTATCAATATTAACATGGTTGTTCTACTTCTTACCCATTCTAATTGATAACACAGACTATCCCATTCTAGCAAAAGATGCAACCAAGTTGACCAACTTAAGTCATTTAGCTAAAGTAGGAAAGTTAATATTCCTTTGGGAATTATGCATCCCTATGGGCACAGAACTGGGGTATAGAATTGACGAGTTGATGAATATGGCTAGCCTCTGTCAATTATCTATTTCAAAACCTTTCAATGTACAGAGTCTTGAAGAGGAAGGTCAACTTGGTCAATGAGATCGAGTAAGTAATTTTGATGATGTAAATAATCCTAGCGACTGTGCAACCCCCTACCAATGTTAGAGAACTCTTCATTTTTTTAGTTAACATCAAGTGTAATCATGAGGGTGATTGTACTAGACGATCCATCAACCCAGCATTCTTAGGTTAATCGTCCATTAAGAGAAATTCAACAATTAGTTTGTCAGAGTTGGGACTTGATACTTGATGTTAAGGAAACTGAGAAGGCATTCTACTACTGTACCATTGCCCTAGACAGATAACTCTTCACTACACATTATAAATGTAGTATATCACACCTCGGGGTGTAATTCTCGATATTCAAGAGGTACCCCACTCGATGTCAATGTAATAAAAGAGACATGGATCATATATAATTAGGAGAACTACGAAATCCTCGTGTGTGTGTAGTGACAATATACAAATAAAATAATATATGAAATAAAATGTAAACACAATGAAACAAAAAAAAAGATAAACTAGGAATCAACAAGTCAAGATCATTGAGCAATTCTATGTAAAACTGAAACCAACTATAATATCAAAAGTATCTTTGTAACAATAAAATTGGTCTTGGGGTTTAGGGTTTACCCACCAAGTGCAAAATGCTCTGATGGGTGTTTGACCTCCTGTCACGCCCCAGAGGCTTATGCTTACTCGAAAAACGGGCAACATCTCCCCTAGACGACAGACGAACTGAATCATTTATACATAACTCTCAATAATAAAAATAGGCATAGCCACACTTACACACAATCACACAGTTAAATAATATGCCTAATAAATAAATAAACATAATAATTAAATCTTCATAAACTAAACCCAGCAAATCAAAAGTCCATCGAAAATTAATAAATACACGTTTATAGAAAAGTCAAATACAATATGTAATGAAAACAACACTAAAGCGACACCAATACGATAGGATTACTATGAAAGTACGAAAACATTGAAAGATTTTTGAAAAAATCATAATAGATCCCTTAGTTTGGATTCCTCCCCAATCTCACACAATCCTAGGAAACTTTGTTAATCAGAAGAAAAAATGTTCTATGTGTCTCATAGATTTTCCAAACAAAAAGAATAATGAAATTAAAATCTCTATCAAAACTATTTTAAAATACTAAAAAGTTTTCAAAATATTTTGAAAAATCTTAAAATACTCAAACAAGGGACTGACAGGTGAATCCTCTCTTGACGGCATGAGATACAATTATCAATTACTTGAAAAAAAGGAAGAGACCAGAGATGGTGAGTTTGGGCGGACTCTGCGGGTATAAGAATAGATAAATGCATTATATATAAAACGAGTAAAACAAACATATAGAAATAAAGGTATACAGTTTTTGAAATAAAGAGCATAAATCAAATGCATCTGTACGAATAAACATATCTTTAAATCAATGTAATATGTAGGGGCATGAATAGAAATCCCCATAATACCTAAATAAACTGTTCGTACTACCGAGCAGATCCAGATCATATAATAAATGCAAATCAAAACTGAATATGCATATCAATCAAATGTAGCAATCATAGCTCAAACAAATACAATAAACACAAAAAAATGCATAATGCATAGTATGCACATGATGTAATGATCTGCTCTATATACACACAAACTACCGATAGATTGGGTAGGTTGGGTGAACAAGATACAAGCACCAAAAACCTGTGGCTATACAGAGAAGTCATAATACCTGTGGCTATGGATGAATGTCATAATACTTGTGGCTATAAGACCCTAAAAATACCTATGGGGACCCATAACACCTAGGGGATATCGACTGTCTACACACAACTCTAACTGAACGTGGCACAATAGGAAATATGACCGACGACCCATCTCAATCATAAGTGAGTCAATGGTCGTTAGCATGTAAACAATGCTATGATGAATGTCACTAATATGCACAACCTCAATAAAACCAAAACCTTATAATCAATGCAATATACATATGTTCAATAAATACCAAAACATACAATTAATCTATTAAGTAGGGTATATCTAATGTCAACTAAACCCTAAATAGGTCAAATGATAATTCTAAAGTATACTCGTACAAATGGTACTTTTTAAATAAGAAATCAAGAGTTGAGAATGTATAATTGAAAATTTTATATTACTACTCAAAGGTTAAGCAAGAATAAGTATCAAGCAGGAAAACAAATAGAATAGATTTATGGTAAATCAACCTACTCAGATAATAAAATAACAATGCATTTAACATAAACGATTCCACAGAAATTAAATAGGAAGTACATGTACTAATTATAAAATGTATCCATGTAAATCTCACATCAAGATGCTCGTACCAAGTCAGAGTCTTGTATCAAGGATAAAATTTAGCTATTTAAACAATTAATTAAAATAGTTAAACTATACTAATCATACTTAGCCACCTTAAACAAGTAACACCAACCTAAACCAAATTTCAACCCTAAGTAGGAATTGTTCTAAGGATGGTTCATTAATTAACCATAATTAATGATTTACTTCCCGCTCATTTCCAATTTATAGAGATTAGGTTCCATCCTCACTTAGCCCCAAATCATGTCCAAAGTAGTCAAAAGCGCTCGCTTCGCGCGCTTAAGCGCAACGTGCCACGACACGAGGCTTCCTCGCTTCTACGAACGCGAAAGCGAGCGGGTTCGATAACGCGGGCGCTTCGCGCTACGCACGGCCGTTCTTGCGCGACGCAGGATCCGTTCTTTGGAAAAAAAATTCTAAATTTGCTTTTGTTTTTATTAAAGCCCTAATTCTACTGCGCCTCTTCATCTTCCTCTCGCCATCATCGACGTTTGCCCTGCGTCTTCGTCTGCTTCTTGTCGTCGTCCAAGCATCTTCGTCTACGTCTTCGTCTGCTTCGCCGACGTCCAGCCATCCAAGTATTCCACTCTCGGTTCAAATTCCATCGTTGGCACAATCTGAGATGTCCGGCGACACTTCCGGCGACGCTTCTGGCGCCGCTGGACACTATTTTTGGTGTCCAGCGGCGCAGGAAGTGTCGCGACACGTCTCCAGCGACGCCGGAAGCAACATCAACCGCCTCCGCGTCGGTGGAAGCGTCCGACGACGCTTCCGGCACCGTCGGAGGCGTTCCGCGACGCTTCCGACGCCGTCGGATTTATTTTTATTTTTTTATTAATTTAAAAAAAAGAATTCCTCAAAAAAATCTTATAAATTTTATTTAAAATATATTTAAAATCAGAAATCATATAAAAAAATTTTTAAAAAAATAAGAAATTCATCAAATTTAAAAAATTTAAATTACATATAAAAAATTTAAAAAATTTTAATATAAATCAGATAAAACAATTCCACAAATTTAAATATATTTAAAATATAAAATTTTAATTTTTTAATTAATTCTTATAAAATCAGATACAATTTAAAATTTAAAATAGATAAAAAAAATTTTAAATCTGATTTTAAATCAGATTAAAAAATTTAAATAAGATTTAAAATTTAAAATTTAAATATATAAAAATTATATTTATACATATAAATTTAAAAATTCATATTTAAATTTAAAAAAATTAAATTTAATTAATCCAAATAAATCTGATTTATATTTTCATAATAATTTTTTTCCAATTTTATATATTTTTTTATTCATTGATTATTATTGTTATTAATTTCAATTTTCAGCGGCGTTGATTGAGATGATTCTAAACCATGTCAAATACAGTAATTCCATCTACTCGAAAAGACATTGCTTGGAGTTATGCAACATGTTCAGATCCTAAAAATCCAAATATTGTCACTTGTATTTTTTGTGGTAAAATAACAAATGGTGGAATTTATCGACATAAACTGTATTTAGTTGGAGGCAATAGAAATGTGAAAGCTTGTCCGAAATGTCCCGAGATTGTTAAAGAAGAAATTAGAGAGTTCATGCAAAAAAAGAGTAATTTGAAAAATCAAATGGATTTGGAAGATTTGGAAGAACATGAAGATGACCATCAAACTAAAGTAAAAGGAAAACAACCAATATCTGATTCAAGCATCCATCCTACGGTCTAAGATAAAAAGTGCAAACAAACTGGACCTATTAATCTTTATTTTATGAAAGATGTTGATGAAATTGTCAAACAAAGATGTGCAAAAAACAAAGGGCAATTTGATGAAAATAAAAAGAAGTTGAGAGATATTGCGGTTGAGAAATTTGCAAGATGGATGTATGATGCTGGAATTCCTTTCAATGCTGTTAAATATGATTCTTTTGATCCTTGTATTGAAGTCCTTGGACAATTTGGATCTGCGATGAAACCTCCATCATATCATGAAGTGAGAGTTAAGTATTTAAAGAAAGAGTTAGAAAATACGAACTTACTCCTCAAATCCCACGAAGATCGTGCTAAGTTTGGGTGCACAATCATGGTAGATGGATGGACAGATAAAAAGGGTAGGACCCTTATAAATTTTTTGGTAACGGTCCCAAAGGAAGTGTTTTTGTTGAATTAGTTGATGCTTCAGGCTATTCTCACACAGCTGACAAGATGTTTGAGTTACTTTCTAAATTTGTGTATTACATTGGAGAAAAAAATATGGTTCAGATCGTAACAGATAATGCAAGTTGCAATGTCAGTGCAGGGAATATTTTAAATATATATTACTTTCAAGTTTCAATTAATAATTAGATATTTGGATCATATTTTTATTTTTTTACTAATTTTATTTTTTTTAAGTCGTCTTTTGGAAAATTGATTTCCACACTTGTATTGGAATCCTTGTCCAGCTCATTGTTTAGATTTGTTGCTTGAGAAAATATTCAAAATTCCTCATCTTAGAAAACTGCATGAATGGACGTTGATGGTGAATGATTATATTTTTAACAGACCACAAGAATTGAGCATGATGAGAGAGTTTACTGGGCAGAGAGACATGGTAAGAACCGCAAAGACACATTTTGCAACCACTTTTTTGACTTTAAAGCGGTTTCATGTACAACAAGAAAATCTGAAAAAGATGTTTACATCTGAAAAGTGGGCAAATAGTCAATTTTCAAAGGAGGCTGCAGGAAAACATGTAGCAGAAGTGATATTGATGTCTTCATTTTGGAAAAATATGGTTTTTGTATTTAAAGTTGGTGGCCCCTTGGTGAAAGTATTGCGACTGGTAGGTGGTGAAAGAAGATCTCCTATGGGTTATATTTATGAGTCAATGGACAGAGGTAAAGAAGCTATTGCTGCGTCATTTAACAATAATGAAGAGAAATATCGACGTGTTTTTGAATTCATTGACAAAAGATGGAACATTCAACTCCATCGACCTTTGAACGCAGCTGGATATTTCTTGAATCCAGAGTGTTTTTACTCAAACCCTTACATAGAAAATGATACAGAAGTGATGGAGGGTTTATACAAGTGCATATCTAGATTGGTGAGAGGTGAGGATTTACAAGATCAGATCACAAATCAATTAGAAAATACAAGAAAGCAGAAGGACTTTTTGGTTTGCCAATGGCTATCAGACAAAGAACTTTAAAATCACCAGGTAAATTTGCAAATAATTTTTTGTGATATTTCAATATTGGATGGTATCATTGCAATAAAGTTAATCTTATAATTTATATGCCTTTGTGTTTCAAGTTGATTGGTGGTCTTCTTATGGTGCATCAACGCCTGAATTAAAAACATTTGCAATGAAAATTTTAAATCTCACATGCTCTGCTTCTAGCTGTGAATGCAATTGGAGTGTTTTTGAACATGTAAGTTAGAGTTTTTTTTAATACATATTAAAAATTATATTATGAACTTAACCTTTGATTTCTTAATTTTTTTTTGTAGATACATTCCAAGAAGAGAAATAGGTTATCTTAACAACGATTGAATGATTTGGTATATATCAAGTACAATAGAGCTGTGAGGAATAGATATGACATGCGAGATAATATTGATCCTATTTCTTTGTCAGAGATAGATGATAGCAATGAATGGTTGTTGGGAAAAATTAGATGACAGTGATAAAGACAATGAAAATGATTTTGTCTTTGAAGGTGAAGATTTGCGTTGGAGTGATGTAGCCCGAGCATTTGGGGTTGGTGAAAGTGCATATGGCTTTCGATCTCGAAATGCATCTTCTTCAAAAGGAGCATCATCATCTGCTTCAGCAAAAAAAAAACAAATTTCGACTCAAACTAGTCCTGTAGATGAAGAAGAGATTAACCTTGATGATGAAATTGAAGAAGAAGATACCGATGGATACAAATCAAGCGATGGAGCTGATGACATAGATTTGATAATGAAGATGAAGAAGATGATGATTTTGATATTTGATATTTCATTTTCATCTAAGCATCCATTCAGACTTTTAATTTATTTTTAATTTTTTGAATAATCGACAATTTTATCAAGTTGTTATGGTCATTTGGATTTTCAAAGACATTTTCAAAGACTTTTGATAGATATAATAGTCCTTTTGTTTATTACGCTTTTTTCCGTAAAGCCCACGCTTCGCTTTGCGCTTTAAGCCCCAAGACCCTTGAGCGCTTTTTTGCACCTTGCGCTTGTGACAACTATGATCATGTTCATCCCTAACCCAACCAACGTCTCTATTTAGATCCAAAAATTTACACACATACCTAAGTATATCACATGGCAAGGTTTTACAAGCTCAAAGAAATAACTTAAGCACCTATCCCCTAAAACATAATCAACTCCACCAATTACCTCATGGTTGGTCATGCATTCCCTCCATTAATCACAGCTAACACATCAAAAGAATTAACCTCAAGCCACAAGCGTTTGCACAAAATTCATCAATTCGAAAATATCATAAATTCCCCATGTGACTCACGGTAGGAGCATTACCACCTCACAACACTTACTGATCAAAGTACAATAGCAATATCCATTCATTCAGAATAACCCTAAACCAATCAAACCTTACCTGAGATGCTCCCATGCTCACAAGCCTTCTGGGATCCAATCGCAACAAGATTCAGACCTAATGAAACCTGCAACCTCGAAAAGGAAACACCATTAATGATCTTCTTCTCTGTTGAACCCAACTCCATCCCAGAACCTACCTCTATTGAAAGAGAGAGCAAGTCGTCATAAAAGAAAATGGCGATTGGATTAGGGAAGGAGGGAGAGGGGTGATAACCACCATTTTATTGATTATTTTAGGCTCTAAAATCCATGTTTGATCTGCATTTTATATGCTTAAGTTTGCAATTGTATTATGTTTCATGTATTTCCTCTATTTTGGCTTTTAATTCAAATCTTTGTATATTTGGGATATTTTTGGCACTAAATTTGAATATCATTTTGTAGGCTTCAAATGATCATGGACCTAGATCAAATCGGGTCAGACTTGAGTCAGCATTGGATCCAGATCAAAGGGATAAGCATCGGATTAATAGGAGCCGTCCATTCCAGAGAACGGCTAGATCTGAGCCATCGGTCAACTTCTGGTCAATCCGAGTTCAAGATAGAATCAATCATGACCATAGATCAAGATCTGAAAATTTCAGCCAAATCAGAAGTAATCTGACCATTGGATCAAGCTCAAGATGTTCTAGACCATCCATTCAAAGATCAGCTAGATCTGGACCATTCGCCACTGATCTGGTTAATCCGAGCTGGGGACAGGTAGATCAGGACCATTGATTGAGATCTGTGGAGTTTGGCTCAGATCTGAAGAGATTCGACCGTTGGATGAAGCCAAATCGATCTCAGCCGTCCGTTGCTAAGTATTTAAGTTTTTCTTCTCCCAGGTTTCAGGGGGACACACAGACGAGGAGTCGGGGGGTTCCCGACTTGACTCATCCTCTCCACCCTCACCGCCGGCGGCAACTCCTCTTCAATGCCGCCGGTCGGCCCTCACTCCACCATCCATCTCCTTCACCCGCAGCCACCAACACCAAGCTCCATCAACGCCATCGCATAAGCTAGGGCCCGGGTCCGAACCCTAGCTAACCTCCTACCATTTCTGTCATCCACTTCACCGCCAGCTCTCTCTCGGGTTGAGGGAGGGCAGGATTGGGGAATCCGGCAACCACCTCTTCAAATTCCGGCAGCAGTTGTTTTCCTTCATCCGATCCAGTAGCCAGCAGTTTCTTCCTTCATAGCAGTTCCTTCCCAGCAATTTATTTCTTTCAGCAATTCCTTCATTGCATTCCTTTACAGCAATTCCTCCATTTTCGGCAGTAGTTTTTCACAGCAGATTTCTTTCATAGCAGCTTCTTTTCAGCAGTTCATCCGATCTAGCAGCACTCAATCCTCCATCCGGCATCAAATCCAGCAGCCGACAGCTACCAATTCAGTTGCTATTCCCATCACAGCAGATTTCATTTCGCAGCAGTTCCTTCACTTTCACAACAGCTCCTTCAAGCAAATTTTGATTCCGAAGATCCATATGAGCCTTGGGTTTTATTCACGTGTTGATTGTGTTGATGTTTGAGTTGTTTGTGATTGATTGTTAAATGTTTGTATTGGATAGATCTTTCTCGTATCAATTGGCACGTACTCGAAGTAATTTTTAGCATGCCTATCTTGTGTTTGGTTAAATGCCTCTTAGAACAGTACTTTCAATTGTGATGTTTCTTAGTTGCTTAACTCTTGTTTTGTGTTGCTCTTCCTATTGCCTTAAGTTACATGTCTTCATTTAAATGCAATCAAGTTAGGTTAGATTAGATTTCTTTAATGCTGTAGGTTTTTGTTCCATGTTTAGTTTTGTTGATGCTTTATTTCAAGTTGCCTTTTCTTTGCTGCAAATGTAGTTAGGTTAAATTAGATTTCCTTACCTGCATTGTCTTTCCTTAATTAGAATTAGATTTCATACCTGCTTTGCTATTTCTTTTCGTAGTCTTAACGTTCACATCCAAACCCCAGTTTGATATCAAAAATCCAAAATCAATAACATACGATCCTAAGGTTTATCATGTATCAACTACATTCGTTGGGAGACGACTCAAGTTACTCTATGCTACATTAGTTTAGAGGAGTTCGATACTTTAATTGTATTTATACTCGCGGTACGACACGCGGTCATCAAGGGCCTCAGCTTCGACTTCGACTTGCTCACACGAGTAGAGGAAGTCTACGTCGGGTGAATACAAGGGGTGAGAAAGGAACCGCACAGCTTGCGTGCCGCGTCGGGGAGAAAAGAGAGGAAGCGAAGGCTCGCGTGCGGTGTCGACGTTTGTTGTGGTAGAAGAGAAGGCCTCGCGTGCGTCGCTAGGGCATGAATCAAGGACGAGGAGGCGGCGCTCTTGCGGCTGGCTTTTCGTGCGAGAGGTCGGCGCGATGGTTAGGGCACGGGAGAGGAAAAAACAAAAGGAATGAGAACATAATATATATAATAAATTTTGAAAATTAAACTTTTTCTCAAATAATTCTAAAATAATCTATCTTGAGTTCAATTATCCTCACAAACATTTCTAAAATTTCAAAAAAAAAATCTTCCAAAATTTTCTATAAAGTTATTTCCATTTTAACCCTTATTTATAATATTTTATTTGCCGTATTTTACACCTCCCTATGCAAAGAGTTGTTGTACTAAGATAATTATCACGCCGCCCAGAGGCACATGCTTATTCAAAAATCGAGCAGCATCTCTCCTGTACGGCGGAGAATTTTGGACAAATCATACATAATGTCCTCACCAATCTAGCTCAGCCACAATCGGCTGGCATCATAACAAAAGAAAATAAACACAATCACGCAGTTTATAATAATTTGATGACTCAGCCATCATAAATAAAAAAAGAAAACCTACATACCAAACAAAATTCATATGTATCTATAATAACGACAAAACCAGACCGATACCTGATAAATGAAATGCAAAACTCACAAGGTGCAGAAAATAAAACAACTAAAACCAAATACCCAAAACGACTACACCGAGGGACTGACAAGTGAACCCTCTCCTGGCTCCAAGAAATGTAACTACCTGCTATCTGAAACAAAAAGAAGAAGCAGGGGTGGTGAGTCAGGGCGGACTCAGCGGGTATAGGAATAGACAAAAAGCATGACATATGAAGATAATAATAAGTAGAGTAACAACAGGGTACAGTCCATAAGTAATATAAGAATACCTAAACATGTATAACATATAAAACAACATGGCATAAAACAAAATGACAACTAAGTATATACAAAAAATCTCATTATATCACAATATCCAAACATATATGCATGTCAACCAAATGTAGCAACTATAGCTCATATTAATACAGCAACCACAAGTAAATACGTAAATGCAATAAATGCATATGATGCAATAACATGTGTCACCCCTGACGCCAGTCAAGCCGCCAACACATCACATCTGAGTGACCGAGTGGATAGGGTTGTGACAATTGTACGCACTCCTACGAATACCATAGATATGTGTGGTTGAGTGGACAGGAAGTCGGGGAGCCAACTACTCCAAAACTCCGATATATAGGGGAGCTATCAACAGCTCTAATATCCCTAAAAAATAACGGTGAGGGTGTCACTGCTTGCCTACAACTCCAATATGTGTGGCATAACAGGATAGTTGCTCACACTCTAACAACTACCACAACAACAAGTGGTTGAGTGAACTGAGCAACTAAATGATTAACGATGGCTTAACCATATGGAAGTCCAACAGTCATTAGTATTCAACGTGCAGGTATGGTGCATGCTACAAGATGCACAAACAATCTAAAAACCAACGAAGCAACAAATCCAACAAGTATCAACGATGCAACGATACAATCAACCAAGTATCAAAAATCAACGATTATGCATCTACACTATTAGGTAGGATAATTCTAATGTCAAATAAACCTAGTTGTGTTTAATGAACTTCTAGGTACTCGCGTACAAGCGGTATTTTACAGAACAAAAATTCAATAGAAGACTGTACAGATACGAAATTTTGAATACTCGAAGATCAACGAAAAAAGTATCAATGGCGACATAAAATAACAACAACAAGATCAAGGTCAAACAGACCTATAAAGACATAATAAGCTATGCATTAAGATAAACGAACTACACGAGTATAAAGGAGAAGTACCCACCTTTTATGTAGAACGTATACGAGAAGACCTTCCACGATCAACTGAACGAGTCCGAATCAAGGTCCTGAATCAATACATATGTTTAACTAACTATACAATTAAATAAATTAGTTAAACTTCATATAAACAAAATTAAGATAAACCCTGATTACAATATCTACATAATTAATTGGCCCTTAAACACTATAGGTTCATTCTTAACCTAAGCACCACACTTAGGTTGTTAGGTCAATTTTCGAATCAAACTCCCATTATTCATAGTAGAGAAAGATAAATCACCTAAACCCCAACACAGATCTTAACACTACATGATCTAAACACAACACATAAGAATCTCTTATTGTAAGAAAACAAATGATCAAGCTAACAAAAACCCAATCCACATGAGTTGCCCAAAACTAATCAAATTAACTCATACTACATCCATACACCTCACAGCAACTCCATCAAACATAGCAATATTCATGAAACCCATCCAACACAACCCATATCCAAGATCAAAGATAGCACACGATAACATCTTTAATAGTATACTGGATTAGTCAACCATCACCCACCTAACAATTAATCAATTTACTACTTACTCTATCAACTCATTAATTAACTAAAAATCCAACAACAGCCAACTCCGGCAATTGCTGCAACAAAATACAATAGCAATTGGACCACTGCACTGGTCCCAATCAACAACCACAGCAACTAAGTCCTCTTGGACCCAACAACAAAAAATGGAAGAGAGCTTTAATTCTAAACAATAACATTATCAACTCACATTGCTACCTTTTGTCCTCAAATTCACACCTAGTAATATCCATCTCAGTAGAAGGGAAGTAGAACTGAAGAAGAAATTCAAAGAAAACGAACCAGGGAAAGGAGATGGAGATGGCATCTCAATGACTACTCAAGATCCATGCCTCGAGCTGAGGCTTACTCGTGATTTTGGGCATGGGATGGCGACGTTGGAGTGGCCGGAGTGGCATTCGGTGACATTGAGGGCAAGTGGACAATGGCGTCGGCTCTCACTAGGTCGGCGCCCGGATCAGCAAAGAAAGACACCTAGGAGGTGACGACGTCGGCGCCGAGGAGAGAGAGAGATCGAGGCAGTCGCGGGGGAGATCGAAAGAGATGGGGAGGGAGGTGTGCGTCAAGGAGAGAACAGGGCGAATCAGGGAGAACTGAATCGGGAGAGGAAGTTTTTAGGTTTTATAAGAATTTTTAGACTTTTGCAAAAAGGTCCCTCTAGTTTGGTTAATCCCAACTAGGCCCTAAACTTACTTTTTCAACCCTTAAAATTCAGTATTTAACATTCTCCCCCACTAACAAAAATTTGATCCCCAAATTTAGCTAGTGAACCACAACAAATACTAGTCAATCATAACAGGTACTAGTCAACCACAACAGGTATCAACAACTCAGATATAGTATAAAATATTGAATAAAAACCAACCATACGCACCTCAAGTAAATAGATGAGGGTAGTGAGCTCTGATCGTATCCTCGAGCTCCCAAGTAGCTTCCTCATCAGAGTGGTGCTGCCAAATAACTTTGACCAACCGAATTGTCTTGTTCCTCAACCGATGTTCCTTGCGGTCTAGAATCCGCATAGGTACTTCCTTGTAGGTCGCATCTGGCTGAAGTGTGACTGGCACCTCCGATAAAACATGTGCAGGATCTGGTACATATTTTCTCAACATGAAAACATGAAACATGTCGTGAACTCCAGCCAAAAACGGTGGTAATGCCAGACAATCACTACTAGAATTTTTGCATTCAACAACACATAATCGACAACGGTTTTTTGATAAAGTGTTGTCGTATGTCAATTTAACAACAGTTTTAGTATTAACCGTTGTTGTTGCTGGTCTGTATACGTAAAAAGACAACAGTAATAACAAAATGTTGTCGTATGTATACTCAACGACAACAGTTATAAAATAACTGTTGTCTATAGGCGGGATTTACAACAACTGATGTGATAAACTGTTGTCTATTATGACAATAGACAACAGTTATATTAAACTGTTGTTGTTGTATTGTTGTGCTGTTCAAGCAATAAACAAAATCAACGGTGGATATCCAACTGCAAAAAAATAACTGCAAAAAATCAACGGTGGAATCCTCATTCTCTTATTTTTCGATCCACACCCGCCAAACCTCTAATCTTTTCTCTTCCACGCCTGAAGCTGTGGCATGCCTGCGCCGGGCCGCGGGTTTGGCTGCCCAAGAAGGGGAGCCTCGTCGTGTACTTCCCGCAGGGTCACATCGCGAGGCTCGGAGGCGTGGGCGAGGCTGAAGGAATCGATCTGCCGCCTCATCTTCTCTGTCGTGTGGTGGATGTCACTCTCAAAGTCGGCGCTTGTGCCCTGTTGTTTTTTTCCTTGGTTTCCATTTGCTACTCCTGGCGAATCTGGAAGAAAATGGCTTTGATTTCTTGACTTGGCAGGCGGAGGTGGATACTGACGAGGTGTATGCTGAGCTCTCCCTGGCTGCCGAGGACAAGGTTAGGTTAGGATCCTTTTGATGCGAAAAGGAGCCCCATCTGCAGTTATCGTTGATGCAGAAGACCTCTATTTCCGGATGAAATATTTACCCTTGTTTCGGGTGAAATGCCGGTGGTCGTTGCAAGTTTGGGCATACAAATCTTTTCTTTTTTGTGAACTCGAATCACTGGTGGTTTCTGCTGAGAAAATATCGTCTGGGAACAGTTCGCTGACTCTTTCACTTATGATTGTATTGTCGTTTCTGTCTCAGAAATTGGAGCAACAGCTTAGAGACGACGACGCTGGAGAAAATGGGCAAGTAGAGGAGAGTGATGGATTCAGCCAGTCGCTCACTACACAGATGTTCTGCAAGTCCCTGACTGCTTCGGACACTAGTAGTCATGGGGGTTTCTCTGTACCTCGCCGCGCTGCTGAAGACTGTTTCCCTCCCTTGGTAAGATTGTGCGATTCTCCATAGAAAACTAGTTTTTGAATGAGAAACTAAGATGTAGATCTTGTATGAAACACATTGAACCTTTTAATTGGATTGCCTCTTCCCCTCTTGTTTGTTTGTTTTTCCTCCCTTTTTGCCACAGGATTATCGGCAGCAGAGGCCGTCACAGGAGATTGTTGCTAAGGACTTGCATGGCACTGAGTGGAGATTCCGTCATATCTACAGAGGTATTTTGAGGGATGCAGATTAGTCGATTAGTATTGGTAAATAGCATCGAGGCCAAATACGGACAACATGATATGTACTTGACATTCTCAGCATATACTAGAACACCAACAATTAGTTGTTATTCAGGTTTTCAAGTTGCTGCCAGAATATTTCATTTTTTTAAAAATTTCATGGTACTTGTTTTGCTACTGTAGTTTCAGTTGGACCTGCAACAAGGGTGACGTTATGCTGTATTTTGGCATTAAACATTGTAATATGCAGCCAGCCTAGGCTTGTCTTATTAGTTTTCTAAAGGTGAGAATTTTAATCACCGAGGAATGCTTTTAAATGGTTAACGATTTTCATTTCTTGTATAGGGCAACCCCGTAGACATCTTCTAACAACAGGATGGAGTGCATTTATTAACAAGAAAAAGCTTGTCTCTCGCGATGCTGTGCTCTTTCTTCTGTATGCATATATCCTTTCTGACAAGGATTGGTTAGCTGCTTTAAACAGTTTCTCTATTTAAATCAGTTTTTTCCCTGCAAATTAGGGGTAACGATGGGGTGTTGAGGTTGGGAATAAGGAGAGACAATCAACTTAAGAGAAGCACTCATTCCTGCACTATTAGCAGTCAAGATAAATTTGGCACGCTTAGGGATGTAGCCAATGCTGTTTCTGCCAGAAAGTATTCTGCATTAACTATGACCCAAGGTATGCGATTCTCTGTGATCTTTTTTTATTGCCTTCTTTGCTACCATAATTACAAGAACCTGAGAGTAGTGAACTGTACATGGTGTGTAGGTATAAGTACTTAGATGTGCATGGGGTTAGATCTAAAAGAATTCACACCAATAAGTATGCCTTTGTGAATTTATTTTTGTTGGAAACTGCAAGTTAGAATGTATTTAGATACTCACAATCAGCAACGCCCGATAATAAAAAAACATCTTTGATTTTCCTCTCCTCTTCTAGAAACAAAACAAGCAGAAATAATTGTGTGTGTGTGCGCGCGCGTGCGTGCGTCGCGCGTGTGTGTGTCCGTATAACTAGAAGCAATTGAAAGAATTTTATCAGAGGTTGTTCAAGTTGGAGAAATGGTCATTGTTGGTAATGAGTTTGAAGTAGTGGCGAGTATTGGAGTCATGTACTATACATATATGCAGAAAATACAAGGATTCATGCAAGCAAAATATAACTTAAATTATCTACCTCCTCTCAAAAAGGTATTATGCCCTCTTCTATTCACTGAATTTTTGTCCAGCCAATCCTTCACCATGTAGTTGATCTCATATTCATAATTGGTAACACATTTTGTCTTTTGATTCTTCCCTCGCCTATAGTTGATTTGCTTGAGCTCAAGGGGGGAGTGATATAGGAATTAGATTAATAGTTTTATTTATTGGTCTGATAACGTTAGTCCCACATTATTAGGATTAGATTTAGGATTTTATGATGAATCTATATATATACCTCTTATATATTAAAATGCAAATACAATATCACTTTTCCCTAAATCTCTAATGTTAACATTCACACTTTACCGTACCATAAACTTATTTCATATTAATATTCACAATCACAAGGGAAAAAATTATTTGAGAAGAAATTAGGGCAAGTTAAAAGCTAAGGTGTTTATTTGATTTGCTTTGACCTAATCTGTCTTCATATCATATGTCGCATACAAACTGACGTAGACTACATGAGCCAATCATATATAGGGGATGTCGTATGCTATATGCTCTTGTGTCATACATATATACATCTTCCTATATCATGTTAAGGCATTGTTAAGGACTAACAAACTTCAAAGTGAACTTGCGACAACGAAGAGCATACACTAATCCTAAAATGATTTACTTGTGCTTTCATATTTTAGTTTGCAAGAACATGGTTTTCTCTTCTAGATTTAAAAAGTCTAGATTGAGTATCTTCATCCATTGGTTCAGATCAAAACCTTGTCAACTTCAACATCAACGAATTGCACATCATCCCGCCAAACCCCTAATCTTTTCAACTGCAAAAAAACATCTGATACTTTTCTAGATTGTCAGTTGTACTAATCATTCATCCAATAGAAATTCCTTCAATACATTTTTTTTCAATATATTTTGGAGCTTTGGCAGTTCTGCCTAACATCCTTTCGCAAATTTCACTAACAGTGTTAACATTACAAAGGTATATTTATGCTTTCTTCATTCAAGACTATGAAAACGTGTGGTCTTAAGTGCATTCCTTGTTTGCCATGTTCACTAACAGATCTTCTGTTAAAATCTCTCTTGCTTGTTTTATGATCTTAGCAAGGGAAGATTTTTCCTACATTTTTCTGCAACCTTTGCACTTCTGTCTATTACACATCATCTTTTTTGGCTGGTATTATGAATTCCTTCTCTGACAGTGGACATTAGTTCTAATTCCAAATTTATGCCGTCAACTATTATGTTGCAAACAATTCTTGTTTCTGACACTTATAGTTGTATAATTAAATAAGTTGAGTCAGTTGGATTAGTTGTATATGTAGAGCAATATTTTGGAAAATTCTATAGAACATGGAGTTTTTATCAACATTCTCGTATAGTGTTGTCACCTTGTCAAGCATATCACATAGCTAATCTATTAATAGTTGAGACCTTTTAGCTTATTCTTATACCTCTTTGATTATATGTATAATCACCATTGTTTTCCTGAATTTTTAATTTGATTGGATTGAGTTGAAACTCAGGTTCTGTATCTGGAACAGTTCGCACTAACTAGCTTCCGCTCCTTGGAGTCTTTGTTATAAACTACAAAAAAATCAAAATTTTGTTTGTATTTTTATTTGAAGCGCAAAACAAACTTATTCCCTTGTCTGCTTTTTGTGATGTGAATAGGAAAAAACATTACAATTTCTAATCTCTCTAGAAATTTACAATTAGCCATATTCTGTTGCCTGCTCTCTAGTTATTTGTTATTCTTTCTTTTTCATCATGAATGCAAACTTCAAGGATAGTAGTGCTAAGTTTCTTTTTCATCATTGCAAGATGGCGGGGAATTCAAGTTGCTGTCAAGAAGTTCAGCGATGAAGTAATGGCCGATGAAGATCGTGGGTTGGTTCTATATTTCATCATAATCTGTGTCTGCAATCTTTAATCTCTACTCTGTATTGATTTTTTTTCATATATCAATTAGAGTTTCTTTGTACACCTTGCAGAAGGGCATTCAGAGATGAGCTTGCATTACTTCAATTAATACGACATCCAAATGTTGTCCAGTTCTTAGGTGCTGTTACTCAGAGTAGTCCAATGATGATTGTCACAGAATATTTGCGAAAGGTTGCTCCTCAAACTGTAACCTTCTTTATGTTTAGGAAATTTGGGTCAGAATTATATATAATTTGAACTCTTGTAATTTGGGTCAGAAGATACTTTAGTGGTTTCGTCTGTAGAAAGATTTTTGGACAGAAGATACTTTTGTGGTTTTGTCTGTAGAAAGGTTGTGGTGGATCTTTATTGTAAATATGTTGATGATGTTTAATATATATAGTTTTTGTTTCGAGGTTAAATTATTGTCTTTTAATTGAAAATATAATGAAAATATATTTGTTGTCAAATTGGTATGAAACTGTTATGGAACAGTACAAACGCACAACAGGTTTTTCTAAAGCTAAACTGTTGTTGTAGATAAATATGACATACGACAACACAGTGATAAAACTGTTGTCGAATATAATAAAAGACAACGGTGAATATGGCATACNAGATTGGACGTCAAACGGATAGGCTTTCCGCTTGAGGGGGGCCTATAGTCCTTCGTTTGAGGGGTGGATTGTTGGGTTTGCAAGGTTGCAAACAAAGTCCAAGATTGAAAACACATGGGAAAGATTGGGAAAGATATCTCCGTTGGTATGAGGCCTTTTGGGTAGAGCCCAAGAATAAAACCATGAGGGCTTAGGCTCAAAGTGAATAATATCATACCATCGTGGAGAGATCTAAATTCCCTCGGTCCTAACGGTAATATCTAGCAATTTCAGCGCATGCATAAATCAAAAAATGATTTCCCATCTTCCAAGGGAAGCAGGCCAATCAATGTTTCCTTGCCAAGGGAAGCAGGCCAATCAATGTTTATAGAAAAAAATTCTCAATGACCATCCACTACCTTTGAAAACCAATGAATCTAAATATTACATTTGAGATGCTTCATGCCACCACTACTAACAGAAGTGATCCGTCGATAGCTCCTTCAAAGCCTAAGCCATTTTTCATAATTATGAAGTAACAACCTTTCCTAGTTTCCTTTATTTCTTCTAACATACAAGCCCTTTCAACTTTGATTATCCTGAACAAAGTGACGATGAATTTGTTGGATTGGACTATGTTCCTCTCCTTCCCATGCAAACTTGCATTTAAGTTCAATAGTGATATAGAAAGACTAAGCGATGACCTCACCAAACAGAGGAAAAAGGGAAACAAACAGTACATGTTACAAAATCTTAAAGCAAAATCATAAATATCATCATATTCTGAATATCACAAGATATTTACCTGAGAAATAAATCCTTCAAGTGAATATCCTTCAAAACCAATCTTCTCTGCAGTGTTCTTGTAAGGATGTTCAGACCAAGGGCTACAAAGAATGCATAGACTTAAAGAAAGAATTCAAAAGAAACTTAAACAGAAAGATGAAAGATGTTGCATTTCATAGACAAATGGAACTGTAATTTGTCTACTACAAGACTAAAGAAAATAATATACTATGAATCTGTGATTATGCAATAGATGCACGAAGGGAATTTTCAAATGCACTAGGCAACTATGGCATGATATAGTTTTACAACCATGTCATAGTTTCAATCAAAATGACAGTTTGTAAAAGAATGAAATGGCTAATTACACATTCTTAGCACAAAACAAACCACATTCCCAACATTTGCTCATTGTTCATTAACTTGAAACTAAAATTAAATTCATGGATGGATTAAATTCATAGAACCAAACTGAATTTAATAAAGAGGAAGAGAATGAACGAAATCCATTTTATGATTGTGAAAGAAGCAAAGATGTCAAGGAAAAGACCACTACCATAAAAAAAACATGTATAGGATAGCCTGACTGAGAGAATTTGAACAAAATGTGGAAGATGGCAGATACGAAAGAAGATGAAACTAAAAGATATGGATAGAAATGGGAAAAAAAAAGGTACATATTATGGAGGAAAAATTAAAAGAAGTCAGAGAATGTTATCTTCATCCTCTCATAGTTATATTTTCAATTATTACTCTGTCAAACACCAATTCAGGATAAGGTCAAGGTCAAACTTGACAAAGGAAAATAAGAAATATTAAACAATGGGAAAATTTTGAACAATGAAATTAAAAAGAAAAAATGTTAAACACAATATGTGAGAAAGGGTGCGATAGGTAGCTCTCTGCTGTATCTTATAGTCAATGTATTGCTCATGCATCTAAAATTGATTCGGTATAAATTAGATCTCCGAGAAGTTTGGCCAGATTCACCACTGCGTAGCAATTCAACCAATCACATTACCATAAATATTAATCCAGATAAAGCTCTATCAGGATCTATAAGAACATGAAAGAAAATTTAGATCGTTTTTAGCAAGGTTAAATCTCATTTACAAGCTTGCCCAGGCATCATGTTGTTGTTTGTAGCATGTTATGTCATATCTAAACAAACCTTGTTGAACACAACCCTCGAATGTTAGCCTAGTTCATGTTAGCATGGTGTTAGGTTCAATCAGTACTCCATGAGTTAAACACAACATATCTAGTCAGAATGCTGGCATAGTGACAGCAGACTACAAAAATCAATAGTTGGCTAGATTTGTTGCCTTATTTTCCTTTAAACTTTGTAGTAATTCATCAAAAAGACCGAAATTCAGGTTAGAATTAGCAATAAATCCTTTAAAATATATTATATTTAAATTAATTTGATACTTGACAACTATCTTGATTTGCAAT
This sequence comes from Boesenbergia rotunda, assembly GCA_024364735.1. Classification (NCBI taxonomy): domain Eukaryota; kingdom Viridiplantae; phylum Streptophyta; class Magnoliopsida; order Zingiberales; family Zingiberaceae; genus Boesenbergia; species Boesenbergia rotunda. The sequence goes on along the minus strand of JAGFNQ010006335.1, from coordinate 158,012 downwards.
AGATTTGTCTTTATTTTTTTAGCTCAAAATTAGAACAAGTGATTTTACAACAGTTAGGATATTCGACAAGCATTTAGCTCAATACTGATTATAGACCCTATCTTGATCATTATTACTTGTCTTTGGCTATGACCTTATAAGATTTTTCAGTGACAAATAATCATAGATTTAAATATTGGGATGTTTCTCTACTGGCCAGTCACATGAGCATAGAATCCTTTCATCCCCGTCAATTGTCAAAAGGCATGGTTTGAAATCTTGTAGCCGTATCAAGCGGCACGATTGAAACGTATCATTTTGTTAAGATTACCAAAAATTTGATATTGATCGGCATGGATAATCTCTAGAAACTTACTTTTCAGGAGTAGTTGAAAAAAGTTCGTCAATGTCATAAAGATCCAGAACCCCATCCTGCAAAACAGGATAAATGATTAACCAAATAGCAATGAACAACAACAACCAAGCTATAAGAATAAACGTTATATTGAAGATCAAGAGTCACATATGATTATGCCCCACTACCATTGAACAACTTAGGTTGCGTTTGGTAGGCTTGCTTTCCATTTTCATTTTTCACAGAAAATGTGGTTTTTCAGAAAACGTGTTTGGTTTGTATTTTCCAGACTTGTTTTCCAGAAAAAGATATAGCGTTTTCTGAAAAAATAGAGAATGAAATAAAGTCATTTTCCAGAAAATGAAAAAATACGATTTTTTGAAAAATAAAAATAGAAAATGGAACAAACCAAACGCACCCTTAGTGTTTAAGAATCTTAGTTAATAAGATCTTTTATGAAAATGTAACAAGTTTAAAATCAAACAAATATTGAGACTCTAATTAAGAAATTCAATTTAAGGACAAAAGCCAAAACATTTGAAACAGATTGCTCTCATCTTATTGCTAGGACATGAGGACATGCAATTTACTAATAACTTGGGTAGTGTGTACGAGATAATTCACAAAATTACAGATGCAGCATTGTAATGCATAAAATTAGCATTACACATGACTGCATTTCGTCAAAACCACTGACCAAATAAGCATACATCAATATAAGTTACATGAGATGTAATAGAACCATACTTAAACAAGGAAGAATCAAACAACCCATCCAGTCAATTTCTTCATTTTGCATAAAAAGATATTAAAAAAAAATTAAAACTTCGACAGACTAAACACTGGAGAAATAGTAACTTTCAGAACATAATGAAAAGGCATGGCTTGTTAATCAAGGAATATTCCCTCACTTATCCTCTTATGAATTCAGGAAAACGGGGTCATTACTCAATACCTTCTTAAAATGACAATAGGATTTGTTCTTCTTCGCAGCTGATACTTGAAGTTAAAACCTGAAATAGAATGCTAACGCCTTGATTTACTTGGTCTCCACCTCCAGGAGTTGACTAATCCAAGGATCCACACCAACGATCACAAATTCTACTATGAAGTCTCCTACTCGAAACAACACCGAAGGTGGAGAAACCATCTTACAACAAGCTTTCAAAAACCCTCAAAGAAAAGTGACAACGAGGAAAAGAAGAAAAGAAATATTACAAGTTTTGGCTTCGATCTCCTTCTCTTGATTGCTTGAAGATGGTGTTAAGACTTAAGAGCTTGAGCATAGAGAGAAAGAACATATAGCAGTGCAATAGTTGATTCCTAAATGGCTCGAAATCTCTCTTTTAAACGGTTCAAGAACTAGCCGTTTCTTCGCCACCAATAGATTGGAGAAAGTCCCAATCAATTACCATTTAACCATTGAATAGTACGGATCCCAAATCGACGGTTGGGATTATTCCATTTTGAATCCCAATCAATTGGGAGGAAGCGTTAATCGATTAGCCACTTTAATCGATTAAGCAATCGATTCAGGAGTATTCTGTTCTTGCAAGCAATGCATTATGCATCCCAATCGATCAGTCGATCAATTAAGCAGCTTCCCAATCGATTTGGCAATCGATTACGGAGCATTCTGTTCTCGCACAGAATGTCTCCCAATCGATTAGGCAATCGATCGGGAGACATTCTGTTGAGTAATCAATTAGGGAGCATTCTGCCTTCGCACAGAATGTCTCTCAATCGAGCATTCTGTTCACGAATAGTATGTCTCCCAATCGATTAAGCAACTTCCCAATTGATTAGGTAATCAATCGATTAGGGAGCATTCTGTTCTTGCATAGATTGTCTCCCAATAGATTGAGTGATCGATTAGGGAGCATTCTATTCACACACGGAATGTCTCCCAATCGATCAGCTAATCGATTGGTACCTTCCCAATCGATTGGCCAATTGATTGATACACTTAGGTTTAGGATTCTCAATCCTAAACCTTCAAGCACACATACTCTCAATCGAACCTAATTACCTCATGCTAGTGAAACCTCTTGTTTCCTGGACTTCATGCCTAGAGCTTCCTCATCTCCGGGTCTTCATGCCAAGAATTCGGTCCCCAACCATTTATTGGACTTCGTGCCTAGAGCTTCCTCATCTGCGAGTCTTCATGCCAAATATCCGATCCCCGACCATTCCTTGGACTTCGTGATTGGAGCTTCCTCATCTCCGGATCTTCATGCCAAGTATTCGATCCCCGACCTTTTCTTGGACTTCTTCCATCCTGCACACTTGAAACTCAATATTAGATCTAACGTATTAGCCTAAACTTAAATGATTGTCAATCATTGAAACTTCTCATCCAAGGCATGATTGCACCAACAATCTCTCCCTTTTTGATGTTTGACAATCTATTTAAGTTTAAACTAATTTTCAACATATCATCATATCTATTTTAGATAAGCATGAAAATATCAAGTCATAACAAGCATAACCTTAAATACAACAATTCTCCCCCTTTGCCAAATATCAAAATAGCTCCCCCTCAACTAGCGCATTTAAAATACACTGAGAGAATATGCATGCAACCAAGCAAGCAATGCGCACAAGAAACATAAAGCCATGACTATAATATATCACATATGAATAGTGTGTACAAGCCATCAAAATGTGTCAAAACAAACATCTATACGCAAAATGACACTAATCATAGGTACCCAAAAGAGACATACATCAAAAGTCTATACTTAGGCAAGAATCAGTGGCTACAACAAGTCATGGAGCAAAGAAAAAATCAACCAAGACCGAGGTGGGATCGGCGATTGAAGATACAACACCAGTAGGGGGAGCAAAACTCCCCGGAGAAGTGGCACCCACCTGAGGTGGAGCATCTGCCGAAGGAGGTGGCTGAGGAGGAGGATGACCAAGCATCCATGACCGCATCATGTCATGCAACGATCCAAGGTTTAACTGCATAGCTCGAAACTGGCCCCGCGACTCGGCATGACGGAGCTCACCCTCCAAGCGCAACTCCTCAAAGCGGGTGTCCATAGTCTCTTCGAGCTCAAGTATGCGAGACTAAAGATCCTCATCATCATCATCCTTTGGATCGGCTACAACAGGCTATCCTTCCTAGGGTCGTGCTCTCAGCCCCTCGCCTAATGAACGCCCATCAATCCACCTTATGCTTCCAAACTCACCAATCATCCTAGATTTGGAGAAGGAACATGTAGAAATCCTGAAGTACTTGACCGTCATCGATTCCAACTTTCCGCAGGAGACATCAATATGCATGGATACTAGCCACTCTGTAATGATGTTGCCAAAAGGCATATGAACCGTAACATGCACGGGCTGAATGAAATGAATGATGGAATGAAAGATGTTCAATACAATATTGACATCAAGACGAAGGGTGTACAATAGGAAGAAATGAATGGTCTGATAGTAGCTAGGGCATGAGAGACAATAGGCAAAAGACAATTTATGACTACTTTGAATAAAGCATTGTCTCTGACCGAGAGTTCAAGAGGAAAAAAAATGTTGATATTGGCATTAGGGCCATCTGGACGAGGACATCCGAAGAAAAACTGAAGCATAAATGCAATGGAGATATGCTCAAAAGGTGGGGGCAATAGCTCAGGCAATACTGGAAAGAAGACGACTCACTCGTAGAGAGATGACAACCTAAAAACTCTTAAAGAAGCTCACAGGAGAAATCGAAATTACGTTTGGGCCAGAGTAATCAAAAGCGCTCGCTTCGCGCGCTTTAGCGCAACGCACAACGAAGCGAGGCTGCATCGCTTCTGTGAACGCAGAAGCGAGCTGCATCGACGAAGCGGCGCTTCGCGCGACACGTTCTTGCGCGACGCGATCTTTGGCAAAAAAAATTTCCAAATTTGCCTTCTGTTTTGTTTAAAGCCCTAATTCTCTTTGCGCCTCTTCATCTTCCTCTCACCATCGCCGATGTCTGCCGCTGCGTCTTCGTCTGCTTCTCGCCGCCGCTTCGTCTGCCGCAACATCCAGCGACTCCAGCCGTCCAGGACCGCCAGGTATTCCCCTCTCAGTCCAAACTCAGGGTCGGAGATGTCCGGCGACCCTTTCGGCGCCGCTGGACACTGTTTGTGGTGTCTAGCGGCGTCGGAAGCGTCGCGGGACGCCTCCAGCAACATCGCACGCCTCCGGCGCCACCGGAGGCGTCCGGCTATGCTTCCCACACCGCTAGACACCGCAAACAGTGTCCGGCAAAAATTATATTTAAACAATAATCATATATAAAAATAAATAATAATAAAATATTAAAATAAAAATTATAAAAAATAATTAATATAATTTAAATCAATATTAAATATATAATAAATATATAAATAAAAATTTAATAAATTTATTAATTATTTAATTAAAAATTCATATTTAAATATATATTAAATTTTAAAATAAAAAATATAATAAATTTAATTAATTAATATAAATCAGATTTATATTTTGATAATAATTTTTTTTCCAGTTTTATATATATGTTTTTTATTCATTGATTATTATTGTTATTGATTTCAATTTTCAGCGGTGTTGATTGAGTTGATTTGACTTGATTCTAAACCATTTCAAATATAGTAATTTCATTTACTCGAAAAGATATTGCTTGGAGTTATGCAAGATGTTCAGATCCTAAAAATCCAAATATTGTCACTTGTATTTTTGTGGTAAAATAACAAATGGCGGAATTTATCGACACAAGCTACATTTGGTTGGAGGCAATAGAAATGTGAAAGCTTGTCCGAAATGTCTCGAGCATGTTAAAGAAGAAATTAGAGAGTTCATGCAAAAAATGAGTAATTTGAAAAATCAAATGGATAATATTCCTCATTCTGATGATATTGATGATTTGGAAGATTTGGAAGAACATGAAGATGATCATCAAACTAAAGTGAAAGGAAAACGACCAACATCTGATTCAAGCATCCATCCTACGGTGCAAGGTAAAAAGTGCAAACAAATTAGACCTATTAATCTTTATTTTATGAAAGATATTGATGAAATTGTCAAACAAAGACATGCAAAAAACAAAGGACAATTTGATGAAAATAAAAAGAAGTTGAGAGATATTGCGGTTGAGAAATTTGCAAGATGGATGTATGATGCTGGAATTCCTTTCAATGTTGTTAAATATGATTCATTTGAGCCTTGTATTGAAGCTATTTGATAATTTGGATATAGGATGAAACCTCCATCATATCATGGAGTGAGAGTTAAGTATTTAAAGAAAGAGTTGGCAAATACGAACTTGCTCCTCAAATCCCATAAAAAAGATCATGCTAAGTTTGGGTGCACAATCATGGCAATTGGATGGACAGATAAAAAGGGTAGGACTCTTATAAATTTTTTGGTAAACGGTCCCAAAGGAAGTGTTTTTGTTGAATCAGTTGATGCTTCAGGCTATTCTCACATAGCTGACAAGATGTTTGAGTTACTTTCTAAATTTGTGTATCATATTCGAGAAAAAAATATTGTTCAGATCGTAACAGATAATGCAAGTTGCAATGTCAGTGCAGGTAATATTTTAAATATATATTACTTTCAAGTTTCAATTAATAATTGGATATTTGATAATTGGATCATATGTTTATTTTGTTTTGACTAATTTTATTTTTTTCAGGTCGTCTTTAGAAAAATCAATTTACACACTTATACTAGACTCCCTTTGCAGCTCACTGTTTAGATTTGTTACACGAGGATATATTCAAAATACCTCATCTTAAAAAATTGCATCAACGGGCGTTGATGGTGAATGGTTATATTAATAACGGACCACAAGTATTGAGCATGATGAGAGAGCTTACTGGACAAAGAGACATGGTAAGAACCGCAAAGACACGTTTTGCAAGCGCTTTTTTGACTTTAAAGCGGTTTCATGTACAACAAGCAAATCTGAGAAAGATGTTTACATCTGAAAAGTGGGCAAATAGTCGATTTTCGAAGGAGGTTGTAGGAAAACGTGTAGCAGAAGTGATATTGATGCCTACTTTTTGGAAAAATATGGTTTTTGCATTAAAAGTTGATGACCCATTGGTGAAAGTATTGCGACTGGTAGATGGTGAAAAAAGATCTCCTATGGGTTATATTTATGTGTCAATGGACAGAGCTAAAGAAGTTATTGCTGCGTCATTTAACAATAATGAAGAGAAATATCGAAGTATTTTTGAATTCATTGACAAAAGATAAACATTCAACTCCATCGACCTTTGTACGTAGCTAGATATTTCTTGAATCCAGAGTGTTTTTACTCAAACCCTGACATAGAAAATGATACAGAAGTGATGGAGGGTTTGTACAAGTGCATATCTAGATTGGTAAGAGGTAAGGATTTACAAGATCAGATCACGAATCAATTGGAAAAGTACAAGAAAGCAGAACTTTTTGGTTTGTCAATGGCTATCAGACAAAGAACTTTAAAATCACTAGGTAAATTTGCAAATAATTTGTTGTGATATTTCAATATTGGATGGTATCATTACAATAAAGTTAATCTTATAATCTATATGTTTTTGTGTTTCAAGCTATTAGTGGTCTTCTTATGGTGCATCAACGCCTAAATTAAAAACATTTGCAATGAAGATTTTAAACCTCACATGCTCTACTTCTAGCTGTGAACGTAATTGGAGTGTTTTTGAACATGTAGGTTAGATTTTTTTTAATACTTATTAAAAATTATATTATGGGCTTAACCTTTGATTTCTTTTTTTTTTTTTGTAGATACATTCCAATAAGAGAAATAGGTTATCTCAACAACGATTGAATAATTTGGTATATATCAAGTACAATAGAGCTTTGAGGCGTAGATATGACATGCGAGATAAGATTGATCCTATTTCTTTGTCAGAGATAGATGATAGTAATGAATGGTTGTTGGGAAAATTAGATGACAGTGATAAAGACAATGAAAATGATTGTCTTTGAAGGTGAAGATTTGCGTTGGAGTGATGTAACACGAGCATCTGGGGTTGGTGAAAGTGCATATGGCTTTCGATCTCGAAATGCATCTTCTTCAAAAGGAGCATCATCATCTGCTTTAGCAAAAAGAAAATAAATTTCGGCTCAAACTAGTCTTATAGATGAAGAAATTAACCTTGATGATGAAATTGAAGGAGAAGATATCGATGGATACAAATCAAGCGATGGAGTTGATGACATAGATTTGGATAATGAAGATGAAGAAAATGATGATTTTGATATTTGATATTTCATCTAAACTTTTGATTTATTTTTAGTTTTTTAATAATATACAACTTTATCAAGTTGTTATTGTCATTTGGATTTTCAAAGACATTTTCAAAGACTTTTGATAGATATAATAGTCCTTTTGTTTATTAAGCTTTTTTCCGTAAAGGTCGCACTTCGCTTTGCGCTTTAAGCCCCAAGACCCTTGAGCGCTTTTTTGCGTCTTGCGCTTGTGACAACTATACGTTTGGCAACCCGGGTTCTGTAATTCACCCCGTCAAAGGTATGCAAGGTATTGTAAAACTCAAAAACCAAACCTACATTCACACTTTGCTCACAATAGACAATTGACCATGGTTTATAGTCTTTAATGATATGAAAAACATCAAAACAGTGGTCATGAAAGTATTGTCAGTCAAGTGATCTAGGGGCAATGAGTTTAAAGACAGTCTTGCTAAATGATTGTTGATAAGTGGCATTAGGGAAACGAGCATCGGTTGGCGGTTGAGGGCGGGATGATCCCTCGCCTTTCTTATTTACCCTTTGTTTCTTTCAATCTAAGATGAATGAGAAAAGGAATGAACAAATGCAATCAAAATGGGCACGACACAAGATGGGCAAATGGAACAAGAAACAAGATGGACAAACCACACAAGATGGACAAACACAACAAGATTAAAAGAAAATATTAGCAACTGCCGGATAAACAGGAATAAATAGAGACATTGAAAAATAAGGTTTTGGGTTTACTTAGGTGTCATTTGGGGCTGACAACGAAGGAAGATCGGGAAAGGAGGAAGTTTTCGCCCACTAGAAAGAAACTGGAAGAGAGAAGTCGATGATAGAGTTTACGTTAGAGCGTCGCCGTAGGAGAGAACGGTTAGGGGGCAGGAGAAGATTTATCACAAAAGATGAAAGTTAGGGCTCGAGCATACCTAGGAGGTCGTTGTCGGAGAGGGACGTCGAAGGCGTGGAGGCGGAACCTAGGGCTCGGGAGAAGAAAAGCACGGCTGGGTTTCGAGAGGTTTTTATGGCACAATTTAATGTGATTGAAGTGGAGTGAGTCAATTTGAGGGCGTAATCGATCGACTAATCGATTACGATCGTGCATAATCGATCGACTGATCGATTACGATCGTGTCTGTGCTCACATTCACCAATCAATCAACTGATCGATTATGCTTCGTTCTGTGCCAAAAACGCCAATCGATTGGTTAATACGAAATCGATTTGACAATCAATTTAGAGCGTTTCTCTGGGAAATTGCAGAATCACCAATCGATTGGTAATTGTTATAATCGATTAGAATAATTGATAAGCCCTGAAACTAATCCCAAGTCGTGTCCATAGTTGTCACAAGCGCAAGGCGCAAAAAAGCACTCAAGAGTCTTAGGGCTTAAAGCGCAAAGCGAAGTGCGGACTTTACGGAAAAAAAACGTAATAAACAAACGGACTATTATATCTATTAAAAGTTTTTGAAAATCCAAATAACCATAACAAAATATTCTTGATAAAGCGGTAGATTATTCAAAAAACTAAAAATAAATAAAAAGTCAAAGATATAAAGATGAAATATCAAATATCAAATATCAAAATCATCATCTTCATTATCCAAATCTACGTCATCAGCTCCATCGCTTGATTTGTATCCATCAGTATCTTCTTCTTCAGTTTCATCATCAAGGTTAATCTCTTCTTCATCTACAAGACTAGTTTGCGAAACTTGTTTTCTTTTTGCTGAAGCAGATGATGATACTCCTTTTGAAGAAGATACATTTCGAGATCGAAAGCCATATGCACTTTCACCAACCCCAGATGCTCGTGCTACATCACTCCAACGCAAATCTTCACCTTCAAAGACAAAATCATTTTCATTGTCTATCACTGTCATTTAATTTTTTCAACATCCATTCATTATTATCATCTATCTCTGATAAAGTAATAGGATAAATCTTATCTCGCATGTCATATCGCCTCAAAGTTGTATTGTACTTGATATATACCAAATCATTCGATCGTTGTTGAGATAACCTATTTCTCTTCTTAGAATGTATCTACAAAAAAAAATTAAGAAGTCAAAGGTTAAGTCCATAATATAATTTTTAATAAGTATTAAAAAAAACTCTAACTTACATGTTCAAAAACACTCCAATTACGTTCACAACTAAAAGAAGAGCATGTAAGGTTTAAAATCTTCATTGCAAATGTTTTTAATTTAGGCGTTGTCGTGTTGATGCACCATAAGAAGACCACCAATCAGTTTGAAACACAAAAACATATGAATTATAAGATTAACTTTATTACAATGATACCATCCAATATTGATATTGCACAACACATTATTTGCAAATTTACCTGGTGATTTTAAAGTTCTTTGTCTGATAGCCATTGGCAAACCCCAAAGTCCTTCTGCTTTCTTGTACTTTCCCAATTGATTCGTGATCTGATCTTGTAAATCCTTACATCTCACCAATCTAGATATGCACTTGTACAAACCCTCCATCACTTCTGTATCATTTTCTATGTTGGGGTTTGAGTAAAAACACTCTAGATTCAAGAAATATCAAGCTGAATGCAAAGGCCGATGGAGTTGAATGTTCCATCTCTTGTCAATGAATTTAACAACCCTTCAGTATTTCTCTTCATTACTGTTAAATGACGAAGCGATAGCTTCTTTGGCTCTATCCATTGACTTATAAATATAACCCATAGGAGATCTTTTTTCACCGTCTACCAGTCGTAATACTTTCACCAATGGGACACCAACTTTTAATGCAAAAATCATATTTTTCTAAAAAGAAGGCATCAATATCACTTCTGCTATACGTTTTCCTGCAACCTCCTTCGAAAATCAACTACTTGCCCACTGTTCAGATATAAACATCTTTCTCAGAATTGCTTGTTGTACATAAAACTACTTTAAAGTCAAAAAAGCGGTTGCAAAACGTGTCTTTCCGGTTCTTACCGTGTCTCTCTGTCCAGTAAACTCTCTCATTATGCTCAATACTTATGGTTAGTTATAAATATAATCATTCACCATCAACGCTCGTTCATGCAATATTCTAAGATGAGGAATTTTGAATATATTCTTGAGCAACAAATCCAAACAATGAGCTGCATAGGGAGTCCAGTACAAGTGTGGAAATCGATTTTCCAAAAGAAAACCTGAAAAAAAATAAATTTAGTCAAAATAATAAAAATATGATACAATTATTAATTGAAAATAATATATATTTAAAATATTACTTGCACTGGCATTGCAACTTGCATAATCTATTACGAACTAAACCACATTTTTTCTCTAATGTGATACACAAATTTAGAAAGTAACTCAAACATCTTGTCAGCTGTGTGAGAATAGCTTGCAGCATCAACTGATTAAACAAAAACACTTCCTTTGGGACCGTTTACCAAAAAATTTATAAGAGTCCTACCCTTTTTATCCGTCCATCCATCTGCCATGATTGTGCACCCAAACTTAACATGATCTTCTTTGTGAGATTTGAGAAGCAAGTTTGTATTTGCCAACTCCTTCTTTAAATACTTAACCCTCACTTCATCATATGATGAAGGTTTCATCCCTTATCCAAATTGTCCAATAGCTTCAATACAAGGCTCAAAAGAATCATATTTAACAGCATTGAAAGGAATTCCAGCATCAGACATCTATCTTGCAAATTTCTCAACTGCAATATCTCTCAACTTTTTTTATTTTCATCAAATTGTCCTTTGTTTTTTGCATGTCTTTGTTTGACAATTTCATCAATATCTTTCATAAAATAAAGATTAATAGGTCTAATTTGTTTGCACTTTTTACCTTGCACCGTAGGATGGATGCTTGAATCAGATGTTGGTTGTTTTCCTTTCACTTTAGTTTGATGATCATCTTCATGTTCTTCCAAATCTTCCAAATCATCAATATCATCATAATGAGAAATAACATCCATTTGATTCTTCAAATTACTCTTTTTGCATGAACTCTCTAATTTCTTCTTTAACATGCTAGAGACATTTCGGACAAACTTTCGCATTTCTATTGCCTCCAACTAAATGTAGCTTGTGTCGATAAATTCCGCCATTTGTTATTTTACCACAAAAAAAACAAGTGACAATATTTGGATTTTTAGGATCTGAACATGTTGCATAATTCCAAGCAATATCTTTTCGAGTGGATGGAATTACTGTATTTGACATGGTTTAGAATCAACTCGATCAAGACTGTCGAAAATTGAAATCAATAATAATCAATGAATAAAACATATATATAAAACAGGAAAAAAATTAATTATCAAAATATAAATCTGATTTATATGAATTAATTAAATTTATTTGAATTTTTTATTTTAAAATTTAAATATGATTTTTTAATTTATATGAATGTCTCCCAATCGATTACACAATCAATTAAGCAACTTCCCAATAGATTAGGCAATCGATTAGGGAGTATTTTGTTCTTGCACTGAATGTCTCCCAATCGATTGAGTAATCAATTAGAAAGTATTCTGTTCACGCACAGAATGTCTCCCAATCGATCAGCTAATCGATTGGTACCTTCCCAATCGATTGATACACTTAGGTTTAAGATTCTCAATCTTAAACCTTCAAGTATACAAACTCTCAATCGAACCCAATTACCTCATGCCAGTGAAACCTCTTGTTTCCTGGACTTCATTCCTGGAGCTTCCTCATCTCCGGATCTTCATGCCAAGAATTCGGTCTGCAACCATTCCTTAGACTTCGTGCCTAGAGCATCCTCGTCTCCGAGTCTTCATGCCAAGTATCCGATCCTCAACCATTCCTTGGACTTCGTGCCTGGAGCTTCCTCATATCCGGATCTCCATGCCAAGTATTCGATCCCCACTTTTCCTTGGACTTCTTCCATCCTGCACACTTGAAATTCAATATTAGATCCAACGTATTAGCCTAAACTGAAATGATTGTCAATCATTGAAACTTTTCATCCAGGGTATGATTGCACCAACAAAAATTTTAAATAAAATCAGAATTTGATATTTTATAGAAATAGGCATAGTTCCATACACTGTTAATGTCAAACATATGGAAGATTTCCTTCAAGAAATCCAGAGCTTCAACACTGAGCTCCACAGTCTACAAAATAAAAACAAGGGACAAGGGTTAACTTAGATTGAATCAACTGACAAAGAAATGCAAGCTCTACCAGGAACATCGCCATTCACAATGAAATGCCTACCATACTGGATGTTACAGAGAGAACCAAAGTTTTAAATAATATCCCATATTCGAAGGAACGAGTCTGATGGCATATCAGCACAACTAATTTCATATAACTCAGGGGTTGACCGCAGCCACTTAAGAGCCACTGAAACATTGCTTATAGTTCAATATAGCAATTTTTTTATTCTTTTAGTTAACAGGTAATTTATTTCAACCAAAGATGGTAAGAACTTACTTTCTAAGAGTAACAAAAAAAATGAACATGGTAATAACAAGCAATAGTACCTGATCTGGAGTAAGGATTAGCGTTGTTGAAAGGAGTTCATCTCTGAGCTTAAGATAATTATCATAACCAAACTTCCTCAAGACTGTCCAAATTGTTTCGAGGTTGCCCCTCTCTATGAAAAGGGCATGTAGACAAATAAATCCAATTAATGTTATCCCACAGTCATCAACTCCTTCAGGTATCTTATCTTGAATAATCCTCTTAACACACATAATTTCAGATGACTGGAGAGCAGCATTAAAACATGTAACCTGGAAGACGTACCACAAGGTCAATATAATTCCAAAAAATATATAAAAGCATCCTGTTGTAAAATGTAATTGATGAACTTAATTTATCCTAAGAAAAAGCAATTACAGATGAAAACTTGAATAACCTGGAAGTTAATTAGTTCGGCATCATTTAGTACGCCATCTCTATCATGATCAAAGAAGATGAATATCCTTTTCAAAGCCCTTGCACACCGAGGCTTCAATGTATCTGTCTCCTGATCAAATATAGGAGCAGTTGGATGAAAAACCGCCTTCTGAGCATAATCAAGGACTTCTTGGATCTGAAAAAACAGAGAATAGTCAAACAAGAAATATGCTTCTGATAGAATATCCAATAAGATTAGTTTGTTTAAGCATTGAAGTGCATAAAAATGGTGTAAATCATTCATGGCAAAGCACAGTAATGTTCCAAACCATCTCTACAACTGTACGTATAGACATTTATGTGTAAAAGATGTACACCCATGAAACATTCGTGTGCATTCATGTGAATGGGGGTTTTTTTTTTGCAGCTTGCTTCTGCATATGCTTGTGCATTTTGCATGAGCATGAATACTTGGTTCTTCATCCGCAGATTCTAAGTTTAAATAATGTGTTTAACATTTATCATGTACTCATCACTCAGCTTAATGTCATCTATACTTAGACCAAAATAAGGCAAAAAAAAAAAAAGTTTCTCCATATATTTCTGCCAAAATCAAGTATAAAAAAATGGAAATGAAATTTTATGCATTCCACAAGGACGAATAAGTAAGAGTGTTTCTCTGCCTTCAATTCCATCCCTAAAAACAAATATAAGAAATAGATTAAAAATAAGATAATATAATTCATTTATTTTTTCGTTATCTCCACACAAACTACTTCATTTTCCTTCTATTCCTTTTCTTTCCTCCAAGTAAACAACATAACCAAATGATATTTGTTGATATGGAATATGCATGTATTGTCTGGTTTCATTTTTTATTGTATACATGTATCTTTGTGTTCTTATATGAATTACACAATAAGCATGAAATCTTGAGTACCAAGAAGATATGTAGTGACAGCTAAGGACATTCTAAAACGGTGCCATACTATTTGGCAAATTATGTGACCAATTGCATAAATAGCTCTTCAAGTTTTGTAAAGCTGATAACAGCAGTCAACTTATTAGATCGAGTAGCAAGTATTTATCAACCAGTAAGACGCCAAGAGAACAACCTAGCATCTTCTAGGTGGTTGCACAAGGAACAATGATTTGCACAAAAGAGCGGGTAGAGATGAAACAAGAATCATTGTCTCAACGTTGTGGACTTGTGCTGCAATGAACCAAACAATACAGTTCCTTTCAATTGCATATCTAAACCGTTCACTGAAGACTGATTTAAGTAAGCCTATAATTTATTTGTCAATTAGTTAAAGACTGATTAACATATCCCAGTGCCACATAGCTTGAACTGATTATGCAAACATGTGGACAAACAAAGAAGATGAGCTTTTCAGATAACCAAAGAAAATTTGTCACGAAGAATAACACTATTAACAACTTCACAAGTAAAATTGCACCTGAAACTGTCTGAGGGCAGAACATTCTATGCATGTCTGAATTTCGCGAAACTGGTGCATGATGGGCTCCATCACCTGGTCCAGAGGAACATGCTGCTGATCATCCCGAAGGTCCAGCTTGCAACCGACCACAAGCATTGGCACCTTCACCTGCACAACCCACGCAGAGAATGAAAAGAAATTAAAACCTACTAACTTCCAGAATAATCGGCGATGAAGAGAGGCTTCATGAAATGACCTCCAATCGGCGGAGTTCAGGGATCCAATAGGTACACAGGCGGTCAAGGGTGGAACGGCAATCGCAGGCATACGTCAAGATTATAATATCAGCGGCCTTGCATTCTGCGATCAGATTTTCCTTGTGCTCGGACCTGAAACGGATAGGCAACGAACGTAAGGAGAATATAACTGGAGGAAGGAAAAAAAATCACAAATTTGTGCTTACATACCTGGGTGAAGTATCGACGACAATGATGGGAACGCTATAGCGATAGGAGTTGGAAGGAAGATGGACGGGGGGCAGTAAATGGGGTACCTCTGCCACGAAAGACTCGGTGGCGATGGCTTCGATGAGAGTGGACTTTCCGGTGCCGGCATCCCCAATCACGACGACCTGGATGCTTGCCTGGCCAGTGCCACCACTGGCTGCCGCAGCTGCGTCTCTCGTCATTTAGACGGTTGATCTCACCGACGCCTGTTGGACTCCGACGAGGGTTTTTGACTGGAGAGGCGGCGGGCAGAGGCGGCGCCCTCATTAACGGGGAAGGGTTGGAAAGTGAAAACGACGCGGAAGGAAGTTTCAGAGGGATTTTAATTTGAAATAAAATCAAATTACTTGAAAATGACAAATATTAAATATGTTTTTTTAATTTGGGGACTTCTTTTTAAATTCCACTATATATTTTAGTTATCTTTCCAACTTTTAAATTTATTTATAGTAAATAAAAAATATTTTTAAAAAAAGTCTCAATTAAATGGTCCGTTGTTTTGTTGTATTTTACTATATTAATAAAAAATTAAAAGATAATTAACAATTTCAATCTTTTTATAATACATCATATTAAATTTACATTTTTTAAATAAATTAGTCACGGTGATAAAAGATGATTCGTTCACTCAGCACTTTTGTCAACCTATCATAGGATCAATACAAAGAAGGTAATTCACGGAAGCTACCAGTCTAGATATTAAGGCTAGCATGTGAGAAGGGTGGGCACAATAACTTTGCCAAGTTTTAACCTCCATATCTCAAAATGATAATACTCACGTTCTAACTATCAGTTCATCCAATGGACACCAAAAAAATCAGTTAATGTGGCAAAAGGCGATTTGATCACCCTAGCACTCCCGCCAACCCGTCCTAAGGCCAACACAGAGGAGGTAAATCACTAAGTTACTAGCCTGGATGTTGTGGCTAGCATGTGGGGGGGCACTGACTTGCCAGGTTTTTGACGTACAGACCTTAAGATGACAACATTCATACCCTAACTATCAATTCATCCTATAGAGACCGACATAAATCAATCAATGTGGCAAAAGGTGATTTGCTCGCTCCTAGCGCCCCTGCCAACCCATCCTAGGGCCAACACGGAGGAGGTAAATCACGGGGATTGCTAGCGGGGATGTTGTGGCTAGCGCGTGGAGAGGGAGGCACACTGACTTTGTCAAGTTTTTGACTCCTAGACCTCAAGGTGGCAATATCCACACTCTAACTATCAGTCCATCCTGTGAAGACCAAATAAATCAGTCAAGGTGACAAAAGGTGATTCGCTCTCCCCTAGCGCCCCCCCCCCCCCCCGCCAATCCGTTTCAGGGCCAACACGCAGAAGGTAAATCACGAAAACTACTAATTCAAATGTTATGGCTAACGTGTGGGGAGAGAGGGCACATTGTCTTTGTCATATTTTGACACCATAACTCAAGATGGCAACACCTAAGCACTAATTAACCATCAGTCCATTCCGTGGGAACCCAAATAAATCAATCGATGATTAACGAGATTGTATAACGTCGACCTTCCAGCGACTGACCCGGCCTCGCAGAAGTTTTCCATTGGCGGCTAGGGTAAATTAGGAAGTGTTCGCTGTAGGCGGTCCAGAAATCTAGCGTTCCAGGGTTCGTGGAAGCTACTAGCCCAGATGTTGTGACTGGTGCATGGGGAGAACATGCACATTGGCTTTGCTATATTTTGACTCATAGATCTCAAGGTGACAATACCCACACATTAACTATCAGTCCATCCCGTGGAGACACACACTAACTAGTCATGGTGGCAAAAGGTAATTCACTCGCCCCCAATGCCCTCGCCAACCTGTCTCAGGACTAACATGGAGGAGGTAAATCACGGAGGCTACTAGCCCAGATTTGTGGTTAGCGCGTGGGGAGGGGAGACACATTGACTTTGTCAAGTTTTCACACTAACCAGTCATTGTGGCAAAAAGGTGATTCGCTCGCTTGCAACACCCCCGCTAACCCATTCCAGGGCTAACACGGAGTAGATAAATCACAGGGGCTACTAGTTCGGATATTTTGGCTAGTGCGTGAGGAGAACAGACACACTGACTTTGCCAAATTTTGACCCTCAAACCTCAAGTAGGCAATACTCTCATATTAATTATCAATCCATCCCGTGGAGACAACATTACTCAGTCATGGTAATAAAAGGTCATTCGCTCGCCTCTAAAGCCCCCATCAATTTATCTTATAACCAATACGAAGAACGAAGAAGATAAATTCCGAAAGCATACTAACTAATCAGGGAACTATATCGATAGATAATAACCATGCACCCAAAGTTTGATATATTGCCCTCGACGTCAATGAACCATGTAGACTAATGGGATTGTTTTTTCCCTCCTTTGCATGCGCTAACATTCAAATTAATAGTCTTATTTATCTTTCCCGTTCTTGACCTGAAACAAGTTGGCGACTAAATTTGTCATATTTAGATTGTTGAGCTATTACGTCAAAAAGTATTATTCTTTTGAATTTATTGGTTGGGGTGGGGTGGAGCTTAGGGGGAAAAACTATTTCTAAAATTTATCGGATCAATAATCGGAATATTTGAACTAAAAAAATAAAGAAAGTCAAGTAAACTCCATTAATATATTCTTACTTTTGAGAAACATTTAAAAATTAACAATTAAAAAAAAACTATACATTTTAATCTTTTTTATAGTCTAGACATTATACATAGTTTTTTATTAAAAAAAATCTCTTAGTAAAACTTTGGTAGAAAGTATGAACTTTTGTTATGAGTGATGATTTTTTTAAATTTTTTTAAATCATTATTTTTAGAGATGAAATATTTGATCTCATTAAAAAAATTATTAATCATCTAAATAAATTCGAAAAATATGAATGATCCGAATAAACAATTCAGTATTATGAATGATTCAAATATCATAACTATATAAAGTAATTTTATGAGTTTTAAATAGGGTATCAATTCGATGAATTAGATGAGATTTGGATGGGATTGAATTTTTTTTTTAAATCCCGAGCTGAATCCAACCCAAATCCAAATTTAATTTGAAACTCTTAAATCCGAAGTTGAATCTAAATCCTAACCTAACTAACTCGACCAACCAAATGATTTTTTTTTATTATTTTCTCTATAATTCTTTATTTTTATCTTAATACTCTATCATTATCATACTAATATTGATATTAATATACATAAATACATCTTAATTTTTAAAATAAAATTTAATTTAATTCAAAAAATCTTACTAAACTTTAAATTTGGGTCAACGAACTCGAACTCGAACCCGAACTTGACCCGACCCGATCCGAATCTAATCCGAAAATTTTCAATCCGAAACTCTTCAATCTGAATCCGACTTAAACCCAAAAACTTCCAATCCGAATCCGAACTTGATTTTTTTTCAAATCAATTTGGATCGTTGGATCGAATTTATTTTCGGCAATCCTAATTTTAAATCCTTATTGTATACGAGTTAATCCTAGTTTTTTAGAGGACGTCGAATATTCAATTATTTGAATCGGTTAAACACTATTTTAATACTATAAAAAAAATGTATGATCCGGTCGGGTAGGTTTTATGAGCCGATTGGAAGCCCGGTCGAGTTAAGACTCGGTCGGGCAAAGGCAATCGGGCTCGCCAAGTGTCGACCTAGCCTAAAGGCTTAGAGTTCAAGGTTACTTAAGTGGGGACCGGTCGGCGATATCCGGTCGGGCATCACCGGTCGGGAAAGTTCAGTTAGGCGGGGGTAAAAGTATGTGTCAGGCTCCCTTGAAAAGGGGAGGTGTCAAATAGATAGTAGTACGCCCGGTCGGGCACTCCTGATCGGGGATGCCCGATCGGGTACTCCCGGTCGGGGATGCGCGGTCGGGCACCCTCGGTCAGGAACGCCTGGTCGGGCGCGCCCGATCAAGAACTCCCCAACCAGGCAACTAATCGCCCTGCTAACAGAATCATTCACCCCGCTCTAAGAAGCGATTTACACAGGTCGGTTGTCCTGTCGGGCTCGGCCGGTCGGACCTGCCCCGGTTACTGGAGTGGATCAATACATACCAGGGATGATCGGGCCCCCCACAGCGGTGGGTCGTTCGTTCCAAAGACATGGATGGTTGAGAGGCTTAGCTTACCTGACCGATCGTCTTCACTCGATCGGTCTGGCTTGGGTAGGCTCATAGCTGTCCGACAGGACGAGCTTGAGTAATCGAGCGAACACATGACCCAAATTGGTTAACTATTCTCAGGATCCCGACGACAATAATATCTCCCAAATCTTCCCATTATAAGGAAAAGACATCTGACATAATCATGACTTGTCAGGACCTCAGACATTAATAAGGATAGAAGTGACATTTTGGATAGACACCTAGGCAGCTGTGAAAGACTCACAGAGTGACTAAGGCTGCCAGGAAATTATCTCAGAAGAATGATTCTTAATGAGACAAGACATCCCGACAAGACAGGGGGTCGCTTTCTCCCATATATAAAGCCCCATTGGTGCTTCATAGAAGGGGTTCCTGTTGCTGAAATTGTCTTCTCCACCCCTTGTGTTCCTGTTTTGGTCCGACCCCGACTCAACCTTGCTCTACTAGCTTTTGAGCCTGACCCCGACCCACACACTGTCGCAACTCGAGTCATCTTGATCTGACCCAGTCATCTAAGCGAGAGCCCTCTCCGCTCGTCGACAGGATCATTTTATCATCCACTAAAATAACTGAGAAGATATTCGTAATTCAAGTGACTCGTTTGTCTTACATCTGCTATCTACCAGAGATTTTTTTTTAACCAAAGGGCACAGGTGAGAATTAGTATTTACTAAAAGACGTACCTGGGTTTCATTTTTATCAAAGGGCATATCCATTATTGTGATCTTCCTCTTATACCTCTCTCGCCAAGATTTGTCTTTCTCTTTCTTAGATAGAATTCTGAGACATCTCAATTTATTTTTTCAGACTTTTCAATTTAAAATAATATATTATGGAAATCGGCTAAAAAACATAACGTAAACAAAAAAAAATAGTTATAAGAAACATCTCTTCTAACATGATTTCAAAAATATAAAGAGATTTTTTTTTATTTTTGATTAATATAAATTAATATATTAATATATAAAAAAATTATCAAAGCACGTGATTTCAAATTCAAATCGACACAGGGCCTAAAATCATCTGACTTCAGGCTCACGCAGGTCATCTGGATACTACCTATAGGCCCTCTTTGGGTCTAAAATAAAAAATTTCAGACCCAAAGAGGGTCTGAAATGAAAATTTTCAGGTCCAAAGAGGGTCTGAAATCAATTTATTTCAGGCCTTCTTTGGACCTAATGTAACGCCCACTTTTTTTTTTCTTTGGCCACCATAAAGCGGCGTTACGTTAACATAGATATCATAACGCAGCGGAAAACTTTAAACTTACACCTACATGCACTTTCTATCATTCCTAGCATCATAACATACTTAGCATCATGTCATACTTAGCATCATGTTATACTTTAGCTTTCTGTCATACTTTAGCATCATATCATAGAGTCATAGTCATATTCAAGTACTCAGTAGTAAAGGTAAAGTCCCATCATAAGGCAAGCAAGCATATGGTCTCTTGGCCAAGTCACTATCACACACATTCTGCAAAGCCCTCCTGCTGCTTCCTTACTGTTCCTTTGCGTGATCTGCGGTATAAGAAAATAAAACTATAAGCACACAGGCTTAGTAAGACTCTTTCCTACTCACTAAAACCGTCCGTCACTTAATCATAAACATATGAAACATTAGCACTCTTAGCGCTTTACTTAGAACATCATCCCTAGCATCACTTAGCATTCATTTGACATGTCATGGGCATAGCTTCACCCCATTCATAGCATGACATAAACATAACCATAAACATTCGGGTATGGCATAATTATTGACATAACATAAACATCGTACACAATCATAGCATGGCATAATACTTGATATAGACATAAATAAAATCATGGCATAAATCTAATTACAATCATGGCATCCCTCACTAGCATGAGCATGAACAAAATAATGGCATTCTAACGTAACATAAACATAATTAAACCATGGCATCCTAAACTAACATAAACATCAATAAACTCATGGCATCCTAACCTAGCATACACATAATTAAAGCATGACATTCTAAACTAGCATAAAATCATGGCATCCTAAACTAACATAAACATAGATAAAATCATGGCATCCTAAACTATCATAAACATAATTAAAGCATGGCGTTCTAAACTAGCATCAAATCATGGCATAAACATAAATAACATCATGGCATAAACCTAAATAATATCATGGCATAAGCTTAAATAATATCATGGCATAAACATAAATAAAATCATGGCATAAACATAAATAAAATCATGGCATACACATAAATAAAATCATGGCATGAACATAAATAAAATCATGGCATAAACATAAATAAAATCATGGCATACACATAAATAAAATCATGGCATGAACATAAATAAAATCATGGCATAAACATAAATAAAATTATGGCATAAACATAAATAAAATCATGGCATAAACATAAATAAAATCATGGCATAAACATAAATAAAATCATGGCATGAACATATCTTCATAATATACTTTTCGTAAACATACTTTTCATAACATAATGCATAACATGAATGGATGCATGTGGCAATCGTGCATATATATATATATATATATATATATATATAAGGATGCTTAATCTTGAAAACATGCTTTTAACATAATCATAACTTTCATTGGGCCCTGGCTTGTACCACATTCATTCATCATATGCGCGCATCCCTAAGTAAATACGAGGTAGCTAATCTCGACCTACTAGGGTAAGGACAGCTTCATCGGTAGTCCCGAACCGTGGACATCATCATCGGTAGTCCAGAACCGTGGACCTTACTTAGGTCCGGTACAAGCCCATAAAATAAAATAAATGCTTTCATATGTTTCTTCATTCATCATCATTCATAGCATATTCATTCGTTCATCATTCTTTCATCATCATTATGCCTTAAAGGCATCATCATGCATAGCATATTCATTCATTCATCATACTTAACCTTCATTCAACATTTCATTCTTAAACATGGCATAGGTACACATCATTCATATAGCATGGCATACACACATAAGCATGGCATACATTCATATCATTCGTAAGACATGGCATACATACATATCATTCATACATCATGGCATACATACATATCATTCCTAAATCATGGCATATGTCTAAACATTCTATGACCTAACGTATATTTCATGACATATAAGCTATAGGTTTAGTTAACATGGTATTCCTTCACCTTACTTAAGCATACCTCCTAATTACCTATACCCTAAGGTACTCTAGGGTACCCCAAAAATTCCCAAAAATTATATTTACTTACTACACATCATAAGGGAACATTAATCAACATCATCAAGATTTTTTTGGCATAATTATAGACCCCAAAATCATGGTGGCCGAAACCCACAAACCTAGGGTTCTTGGTTTCCTTTCCTTGTTGTTGGCCGAAACTCATAGGGTCTCTAGGGTACTCCAAAAATTCCCAAAAATTATACTTAACTTCTAAACATCATAAGGAAACAGTAAATAACATTATCATGATTTTTAACATATTTTTAGACCTTTAAAACATGCTGGCCGAAACCCTTGAACTTAAAGTTCTGGGTTTTGCTTCCTTCATGTTGGCCGAGACCCTAGGGTGTCCTAGGGTACTCTAAAAATTTCCAAAAATTACAGTTAACTTCTAAACATCATAAGGGAACATCAAATAATATTATCATGATTTTTAGCATAATTATGGACCTTTAAAACATGCTGGCCGAAACCTTTGAACATAGAAACCTTGATTTTGTTTCCCTTCAACATTAAATCCGAAACTAACCCATATATCATGCCAAAAATCCCCAAAATTTCAATTTACTTCTAAACATCATAAGGGAACATCAAATAATATTATCATGATTTTTAGCATAATTATGGACCTTTAAAACATGCTGGCCGAAACCTTTGAACCATAGAAACCTGGATTTTGTTTCCCTTCAACATTAAATCCGAAACTAACCCATATATCATGCCAAAAATCCCCAAAAATTTCAATTAACTTATAAACATCATAAGGGAACATTAAATAATATTATCATGATTTTTAGCATAATTATGGACCTTTAGAACATGCTGGCCGAAACCTTTGAACCATAGAAACCTGGATTTTGTTTCCCTTCAACATTAAATCCGAAACTAACCCATATATCATGCCAAAAATCCCCAAAAATTTCAATTAACTTCTAAACATCATAAGGGAACATCAAATAATATTATCATGATTTTTAGCATAATTATGGACCTTTAGAACATGCTGGCCGAAACCTTTGAACCATAGAAACCTGGATTTTGTTTCCCTTCAACATTAAATCCGAAACTAACCCATATATCATGCCAAAAATCCCCAAAAATTTCAATTAACTTCTAAACATCATAAGGGAACATCAAATAATATTATCATGATTTTTAGCAAAATTATGGACCTTTAAAACATGCTGGCCGAAACCTTTGAACCATAGAGACCTGGATTTTGTTTTCCTTCAACATTAAATCCGAAACCCACCCATATATCCAGCCAAAAATCATGGAAAATGTTGGTAACTATTATACCACAGGTGAGGGAGTCTTACCTTAGATTTCTTGATTTTTAGACCTTGGATGGAAAGAAAGAAGAAGACTTGACCACACCTAGCCCTTGGAAACTTGAGAAGACCTTAGATCTTGGAGGATGAGACTTTTTGTGAAGTTTTCTCAAGGGAGAAGTCCTCCTTGAGTGCTCGGCAAGAATGGAGAAGGAAGAGAGGAGCAAATGCACTTGATGGCATGAAGAATGAAACCCCCAAACCCCCTTATTAATCAACCATTAAGGTGGTGAATGAAGAGTTTTCTATGGCCCTTCATCTTCCTCTACCATTTAACCACCATTCACTTCCTTTCCTTGCAAGAATTCCTTGCTAGGTGAGTTGGTTAAAGCATTCATTGTTGTCCAAGAGGTCCAGGTTCAATCCTTGGCCCATGCACCTTTATTTTTTATTTTATTTTATTTTATTTAATCCTTTTTCTCATTTTCGAAAATTTCCCTTTTATTTCGAAAATTCCCCAAAAATCACCCATAATTATGCCAATATTCCCAAATAGAATCCTTTTATATTTATATGAATTTTACCCAATTAATACCCATTTTTCGGAGCCCATTTAAGGCCCATTAGTACCTAATTCCTCAAATTAAATAGGAAAATTAAACTAATACTTACCCATAATCATGCTAATATATTCAATTAAATCCTATTTATCTTTATACTAATTTTCACCTAAAATCCACCGATAATTATGGTACTAGAAAGGCCCATATAAGGCCCATTAGTACTTAGTTTTCTCAATTTAAA
The DNA here is from genome assembly GCA_024364735.1 of Boesenbergia rotunda. Classification (NCBI taxonomy): domain Eukaryota; kingdom Viridiplantae; phylum Streptophyta; class Magnoliopsida; order Zingiberales; family Zingiberaceae; genus Boesenbergia; species Boesenbergia rotunda. The sequence goes on along the minus strand of JAGFNQ010006335.1, from coordinate 133,240 downwards.
TGAGAAAACATGAATTTTCTAGCCCAAAGCTCGTATCAATACTTCTAGATCCTTCAAAAATTATCTAAACATGCTCCATATTTTCATAGAATATTAAGAGAATTTTCCGGGTCGTTACACCTAAAATGAAATCCAATTGATTTTTCCAGGGGATGAAGTTTAGGAACACACCAAACTCATTTCTTTTCAACTTTTTCCCCCTTCTTTAAAATATTCAGGAGTCCTTAAATTATTCAACTTCCTGGGTAGAATCACATACAGGAAATGTACCGAGAGATATTCTATATTGTGCTCAATGCTGAGGTGCCACATTTCAAGAATATCTCAAATGCCCCTAAATACACATTGGATAGCACAATTCGAGCCTTTGCAACACCATAAACTCATAATATATGAAATTATTGCAATCGAACTTTTCTAGGTCCATCAGTGGATTTTCGTCAAAACTCACTGATGGACCTATGATATTTGAATTTCTTAATACTTGATATCACTAGGTTGGGGTGAGCTAAGAAAAGGTAATTATGACGTTAAAACTTAGTCCTAACCACTAAAAATGATGTTCTTGTGTCGTGTCACTTATGCCATATCCACTGATGGACCTACAAAAGTCTTATTGCTACAAATTCTGAAAATATGTGTTGATGGTCTGCAAGAAACCTAATTTTGCTATGCATTGTGTATTTAGGTAGTATATAAATGGAACCTTCTTATTTCAAGTTTAAACAAATGTAAGCATGTTTTAATCTTACCTAAATATTTCAATAAAATGAGAGGATTTTGTCACAATTCTAGTAGAATTATATAAAAGATTACCCTATAAATAATTAATTTAATAAATCATGATTAAATATTATAAAAAATATTTTTAAAATGAAAAAAAAATTAGTGCACGTTGGGCCTGACTTCAGGCCCTGTGTCGGTTTGAATTTGAAATCACGTGGTTTGATAGATTTGTTATATATTAATATATTATTTAATATATTAATTTATATTAATCAAATATAAAAAAATCTATTTATATTTTTGAAATTAGATTGGAAGAGATGTTTTTTATAACTGATTTTTTTTGTTTACGCTACGTTTTTTAGTCGATTTTCATAATATATTATTTTAAATTGAAAAGTCTAAAAAAACATGTTAAGATGTCTCGAAATTCTAACTGAGAAAGAGAAAGAGAAAGTAAATCTTAGCCGGAGGGCTATAAGAGAAAGATCATAATAATGGATACGCCCTTTAGTAAAAATGAAATCTTAGTATGTCTTTTGGTAAATACTAATTCTCACGTACATCGTTTGATAGAAAGTCGGATAGTTGGACTTGCTAACCATAAATCCGAGGGTGACACCATGAAAAATATTTTATTTTTATTATTACTATTATTATTATTTAATTGATATTAAATATCTAATTTACATGGATTAATCTGTGATAATCGGAAATAAGTAAATATTCTTAATAAACCCCAACGTCACATCAAACTCAATGTCAACACTTGGTTGAAAGTAATTTGAGTGCAGAATCCATTCCAATCAAATCCCAACTATTAATTATTCCTCATTTCGCAGGCTCCGAATATTGCCGAACTTACGATTCTCGCGTAGCCGCGCCAACAAACTATGCGATCTAACTCCACTGCTCCTCTTACTATGTCATTATTGGAGATGCGTATTCTGCCCCTCACATTGTGGCCCCCACGACGGCGACTGGAACCGTCACCGACTCCTTGACCATCACCGACTTGGACAAGACCACGCCGATTGGCGGCGACTCGGCCTCCGGCGACTCCCGGCGCCGCTGCAAGAATTCGGCGACGAAGTCGACGCTCGGCCCGAAGACGAGCTCCTCCCACGCCGCATCCGCCTCCGCCTCCGCGCCGCTCTTCGAGAACACGTCGGTGGCGTCGACCTTCCGCACGTGCCACCCGAAGGAGCCGCACACGCGGTTTATCTTCTGCAGTTGGCAGCAGGTGAGCTTGGACGTGTTGGCCTTGATCTCGTCGATGGCCGCCTCCATCAGCGCGGCCTTGTCGGCCTCCCCGGCGTCCTCCGCCTCCGCGCGGAGGAGCCGGTCCATCTCCGGCAGGCCGATGGCGCGCCTGACGCCGCGCGAGTAGTCCGCGACGGCGTCCGGATCGAACAGCGCGCGCGCCTCGTCGACCAGCCCGCGCGCCACCATACCGTCCACCCGCTCCGCCACGAACCGGTGGAGCACCTGCAGGTGGACGTCCACCCACAGGAAGCAGCACTCGAACCGGCGGCGGAACTCGCGGCCGGCGCCCTCGACCAGCTCCTCGATGAAGGAGTTGGAGCCGCCGGCGACGATGGGGAGGCGACCGCGGCGGACGACGGACTCCACGGCGCGAGTAGCCTCGGCGCGGAAGTCTCCTGCGGTGAAGTCGGCGTCGGGCGGGAGGCCGCCGAGGAGATGGTGGGGCACTCCCCGGCGCTCCTCCTCGGTGACCTTGTTGGTGATGACGTGGAGGCCGTCGTAGATTTGCATCTTGTCGGAATTGACGACTTCGCCGCCGAAGCGGAGGGCGAGGTCGATGGCGAGGCGAGACTTTCCGGTGCCCGTCGCGCCCATCACGAACACCACCTTCGCCTTCGCCATTGCGGAAGAAGCCGCCGTCTCGAGCTTCTTCTCCACAGAAAGCTCCGAAGTCAAGCTTCTATTTATAGGTAGAAAAAGGCGGCTCCTATATTTAGCATTTATAGGAGCCGAAACGTCGAGGCCGTTTAAATTGAGGGGGAATATAATACACAGACCGCAGCCTTGCACTAAGACACAGATATATATACTTGATTTCCCATCATGGACTTTGAAATTCTGCTTTTTATGGAATATGGCATAGATTTGTCAACTCAGATCATTCTTTTTCCCCTTGTCTTCCACTTCGAATTAGAGATGCCACTGAACCACCGACTCTCATTCACTACGGTAGATTTTTTTTTTTTTTTTTTTGCGCCAATGACTTTGCCAGGGTAATTGTAGATTTTTTTTTTTGGTAAATTTTCATAAACTCTCCACATGGTATTTCAACTTTGCATGTAATCCCCACATAATTTTTTCTTTGCATGCAGTCCCTGATGAGATTGACAAGACAGTTTGGTGAGTATTATTTGAAGAAAGTTGAGTATAAAAGTTTGAAAATTGAGTATGTAAGGTTGCATCCACCACATCAAAATCCTGTGTACTCAATTTTCACTCTTTTATACTCAAGTTTCACTCTTTTATACTCAATTTTCACTGATGTATACTCAATTTTCATTCTTTTATACTCAATCCATCAGGGAGTAAATGCAAAGAAAAACTTGTGTGAGGAGTGTATGCAAAGATCAAAGGGCTATTGGGGAGTTTTCTGTAATTTACCATTTTTTTAGAATTGAATTGTAAGTTTCAAATTATATAATAAATATTTATATAAAATTTGAGAAATATATAAAATAATTTTTTTAAAAAAATTAAATCCTAGATGAGTGTTAAAATAAAAATTAAATTTATCATTAGATCAATTATAAATATTTATCTTTAAACGAGTCAAATATTATATATATATTAAGAAAATAAAAAAATATATTAAGAGAATAAAAAATTTCTATATGAAAATAATGTTATTAAAAATTTAGTAGGATGGTGGCCTGGATCCCATGTAAATCTACCCCTAGATTTTAGAACCAGAATAAGAATGTAAGATTGAGTCAACCATAATTCATTAGTCCTTGAAATCGACAAAATCAAAAATTATCCTCTTTAATTAATTGGACATCCTATAAAATGATTAAAGAGATAAAGTATATATAGGTTATAGCAGTTGGGAATATGCTGTTCAATGTTCATAATTGTGCAACTTGGGTTAAATTCTCCATATAATCAGCAATTATAATTTTATAATAATATTGAAAAATAAAAAATCTAGAATAAAAATAAAGTAAGGCCGAATGAGAATCTATTTTAATGATAAATGAAAATAAGAATTTTTTTTCATGATTTCCAATTTTTAAAAAATTCTTTTGATTTTTTAATCTATTTTCATGTTTTGGTTAAAATTTAATTGAGTACTAGAATAATATTGTGCAAATCTTAATGATAAACTACAAGATAATCATAATAAACATTAAAAATATTAAAGAGGAGAAAGTAAACATAACATTCATTAAGTGAATTATCGACCTCATGGATATCAATACTATAATAGACAGTTCGGTATACGAATTTCATTAATGATATCTTGAGGTAGGATGAATCATATTAATCTATTATATATATAGTTTTACTTGCATTATAAATGATTATTTCTATGATTTAACTTTGTGATCATAAAATCACATGCTAATAAATTTATTATTACATTAAGGTTCCCTTTCAAATATACCAATACTATAATAGACAGTAAATTACGTATTAAATGTATCCCAAAACTTAAAATAAGAGGACATCAAGGATATCAATACTATGCTTTTTTGAAAGAATAAATCTCAAACATCATCTAACATTGAGGTAGCGACGTAACAATCGTGGAAAAATCACAAAAGAAAAATAAGAAAATCGAGAGAAGATTGAGGACGAAGTTTGAACATGGTTAGACAATGTACCTACTCTACAAAAACAGCAAAGAAAACTTCAATTGAAATTTTGTATATATTTTAGGGTTACAATGATCATATTTATACAGCCAAGCTATACATGGTATTTCATACCAAAAATACTAAGTAATAACAGGAATCCTGCATAAATCCTGATGCCTCCAGATAAAGCACGACTTGATCGTGCTTCTGAGTATGCCCGTGGCACAGGCATGCTCACTCCCACAAACCCAAACATGGTCAGGCCGTGTTCGTGGGCACGACTGTGTGGTGGACTCTCCAACATCTCCAATACGCGACACGATCTAGCCATGCTTCTAAGCATAATCGTGTCACACCGTCGTCATGTTCTAACAGTAAGCACAGACTTGTTGTGCTTCATGACACGCTTGTTCCAACATACTCCTTATATGAGTCATGCTCTAACAATCTCCACTTCAGTAAATATTCACCCCTTAGGAGAAATACGAGCATCTGTGAAGACTGCCACCTTAAACGTTGAGTTTGGGTTGCACCCCTCCAGCAACTAGAGAAATAGATCAACTTTAAGCAATGCTTGAAATTCTTTACAGTAATTGGCTTTGTCAATATATCTGCAACGTTTTCAGAAGTGTGGACCTTCTTATATAATACTTATCCAGAAGTGAACACATATTCTGTTAGGACACGTCGAGAGCTATAAGAGGGTGAATAACTCGCTTTGCTCTTTGATGATTTGTCGTTGCAGGAACTTTGAAGCAATGCTAACTTCTTCTCTTTACTTAGTGTCTACCTCTTTGAGGTAATTAATCCAAGGATCTACTCTTCTCACACTGACAGCTCCACTATGAATGATCTTCTTCTTAGAGGCGGAGAAGCCTTGTACAAACTCAAAAACAAGAAATACAACGCACAAGTAAATATAAATGAAATCGAACATAATTTACAATAATGAAATCTTGTTTAGCTTGCTCTCTTGTTGCTTTGATTAACCTCTTGATGCTTGAAAATACAATGACACTTGTCTCCAAGAACGGGTGAACAAAGTCGGAGAAGGGCTTTGTGAAATCTCAGAAGAAGAGTGTTTGAAGCATTTGTGAAATCCTTTATATCGCGCTGATTAAGGTTCCCAATTGATTACCACGTCAAATCAGATTCAATCTGTCCAAACCTTACAACAACTATTTTCCTGCTTTTCCCAATCGATTAAGCCTCGCTTTAATTGAATAAGCAACTCCTTAATTGATTAATTGATCGATTAGGAATCCTTCTATTTGGGAAGAAGAACCTTCCCAATCGATCCGGGAAGCTACTGTTCGCTCGCAATTTCTCCTAATAGATCACTTGTTCGATTGATTAGTCTCTTAATCGATCACTTGAATGATTAAGAAGGTTTCTATTCTTGCAACAAAAGGCTCTCAATCGATTACCTCATCGATTGATTAACATTTTAATCGATCACCAAATTGATTAAGAATACTTCTATTCCTCGAGAAAGAGTTACTCAATCGACCACCTGATCGATTAGGATTGGGTCAATCGATTACCTAATCGATTGGCCAAGCCCTAACCTATCTAACCCAAGTCTAGGGTTTTCTTGTCCAACGCCTGGTCAATCATGACCTATTGGGACTTCTCATTGTCTAGCATCCAGTCAATCTTGACCTATTAGGGCTTCCTCGCCAAGTGTTCGGTCAACCCTTCACCAACTTAGACTTTCCCTTGCCTGATTTGCAGCTAGGACTTCCCCTTACCTAGTTCCCAATTAGAATTTCTCTCGTGCCTAGTATTTAACTCACAATTAATCCTCCTTGAACTTAATCTAGTTCTCAATTAGGTTTACCCAGTCTCATTAGGACTTCACTCATGCTAAGTGTTTAGCTCCCAACTAACCTATCTTGGACTTAACCTAATTCCCAACTAAGTTTGTCTAATCCCATTGGGACTTCTATTGTGCCAAGTATCTAGCTCTCAGTTGACCTCTCTTGGACTTAACCTAGTTCAAAAATAAGTTTGCCTAGTTCCACTAGAACTTTCCATTTGCCTAACTTCCAGTTACAACTTCTCCAGTCAAGTCTTCGATCAACGTTGACCTACTTGACTTCTTATTCACACATATTATCAATCATTGAAACTCAAGCTTGGACCCACTCAAGCTTAGTCACCCTGGTTAACCTTGATCCAAGGAAGATTACACCAACATACCCGATAGTAGACCTTCTGTCAACAAAATCCCCTATAGTCTGCATCCACTTATCCTGTAATTGAAAGATCACCGTGTTTTCTGCTGAACATGATGTTATAGTTTATACTTTGTAGTATTCCTCAAGTATCTGAAAATCCACTTATCCACATCCTATTATTGTTGACTAGGATTTGAAAGAAACTTACTAATCAACCACACTAATAATATATGCTGAATCAAATCTTGTATAAACCATGACATACATTAGACAACTAATTGCACTGCCATAAAAAACCTTTGACATATTTTGGATCTTTTCGTCCATCTTTGAGTACTATGCAATGGACAACTTGAAGTGATGCGCCGGAGGTGTATTCACGGTTATGCATTACCCATGTTAAATCTATCAAACACCTTCTCAACATAACTCTATTAAGATAGTCATAATTTTTCAGAGACATCATCTAATTTCTTTCTCAAAAATCTTCTTAGTCATACTCAAATATTCCATGTCAAATTTCTTACTCAAAAACTTCCTTAACTCATTTAGCATATCATCCACATATAGTAACAAGAAGATAATGAAATCGTCCCCTCGGGGCAGACAATTGGCTAGTGCATGTTGTGTTGTTACTGTGAGATCTAGGTGTCAATTTCTGGATAGTAGTCAGGTTTCTGTCCTCTCCTATGTACTGGTTACTGCTTGGACTAATAGTCACCCGTGATTTACCTCCCTTCACATAACCTAAGGACAAGTTGTGAGCCTTTGATATATCTTCACTAGAAATATGCATGTAGATTGGGCATCCAAACACTCTTAGATTGGAGTAATTAATTGTATTACCTATGCACAATTCCTTTGATACTTTATCTTTTAGTGATGCCCTCAGCCTATTAATCAAGTTACATGTCAGGTTTACTATCTTTGTCCAAAATTTATAAGTCATGCATTCAATATGAGATATTGATCTTTCTCAATTATCATCCTATTCATCCTTTCTATTATATCATTTTGTTGTGGTGTCCTGTGAATTGTATAGTGTCTCTTGATACGATGTTTCTTACAAAAATCCTACCTTTGAATTTGTATGCTTAATAGTTAGTACTATTATCTGATCTTAGATATTTATTTTTCTTCTAGTCTGATTCTCTACTTCAGTTTTTCACATCTTTAGCTTTGAAAAAGTTTCTTATTTGTGGCTCATGAAGTAGATCCAGACTTTCCATGTGTAATCATTGATCAAACTCATAAAATACACATGTCCTTCACGTGATGTTGCACTGGTCGATTCTTAGTGGTTTGTATGAACATAATCTACAATTTCTTCCATCTAGTGTGTTGTTGTCTTAAACTACACTCTGATTTATTTTCCAACAACACATTATTTGTAATAAGTCGAGTTTGTATATTTGGATGCCCTTAATTGAACTTTTTTTATGAAACTCTAGCATCCCATGCTTACCCATATGATCCAACCGCATATGCCACAAAATTGTATTATTTAATTCAGATTCTACACTGGCATCTCTACCTATAATTATGTAACTATGGTACCTAACAATTTATAAATGTTCTATAAGTACCCCTGGTTGATTTTGACGTAATCAATCGATTTAAGTTAGGTCCTGGTGTGTTTAATCCCTCTGTTAAGTGTGCAGGAGCTTAGGTACGGAGGAAGTCGAGTGTAAGACGTATCGGACGAGAAGGATTGTGCGGAAAAGTGAGACGACGGGCTCGGTACAATCCGAGGATGCAGAAGCTGTGGAAGAGTACGCCGGTGGAGCGAGAAGGACGTGCATGATGTTCGAGGGATGAGAAGCCGAGAGGAAGGACGCTCGAGGAAGACCGGAGTCGGGTTCGGGTGAGCCTAACTCCGGTTGGCCGGAAATCACCCAGAAGACGAAGAACCAAAAGACTGGTCAGTTTGACCATGTCAAACAAGGCGCTTGAAAAAGACAATTTAATTACTGTTAAAAAGACTCGATCCCAAGACCTCACCTAAGATATATTACCACTTGGGATAGCTAGTGATGACAACATTCAGCTGCCGATGTTACTACTTGAAGATTACAACAGTAAAGTCTATAGCAGAAGAAAAAATCTTAAAGGATAAAACCTTAACCTTTAATCAGATCTAATGGATGCAGTTTAATCCCATCCAAGATCAACCGTTCAGATTACATCCATGGATCAATGGCCAAGAGAAAATTCGTCAACAATCAATAATCCAAATTTATTCTCTTAGGTTATAAATAGGCTTAGAGTTTCAACATTTTCATTCATTCAATTAATTTATTCTTGTAAACTCTCTAAAAGTCTAGCGTGCTATTTTTGTAAAGCTTCTCCGCCACAAGGAGATTTTTATTGAGCATTCACTGCCTTGGAAGTAACGTTCTCAGTTGCGACCAAGTTTCTTTTTTAAAGACTAGTGCCTCCACTTTCATATTTTTTTTATCGTCTATTCACCCCCTCTAGCCGGTCCAACCTGATCCAACAAGTGGTATCAGAGCCAAGGCCGCCGCAGAAGGACTAATCGCCAACTGCAGCAATTTCGAGAAAATGGTTGGAGCCGTAATCTTCCTGCCGAAGTTTGAGGGGGAGTTCGCGATGTGGAAGCGCCGAATACAGGTATTTTTTTTAAAACTGATATTGAACTGCTACTAATAATGAAAGATGACTTTTTAGTTCCTAAAGACAACAATGACAAGGATAAAGAAATAGAGTCGTGGACTAAGAAGGAGCAAGCGGACTTTGTAGCAAACAACACAGCGGAATTTCATCTGCTAGCCGTTCTTCCCGCGCAAGAAGTCAACCACATCGGGATTTACAACTCGACAAAAGAGCTATGGGAGAAATTCCTGGAATTGCATGAAGAAGAGAATAAGAAATCAAAAATCGTCGCACTGAACACAAGATCCAACTCGACGACGAGACCTTGTTAGAAGAGTCAGAAGGTCAAGAATATGCGGGACTAGCACTGATGGCATGCCATCAAGAAGGGAGCGCTGATGAAGGGGAGAGACGTCAGAAGAAATCGAAGAAATCTAATTATAGATTAGAAAAAGAAAATTAAAAATTAAAAAATGAATTAACACTTACATCCTCTTCTGATATTTTGAAAAATAAAAATGATAATTTGAAAAACCTACTACAAAAATTAGAACTTGATATTGCATATTTACGACAAAAGAAAAATAGCTTTTTTGATAAGTTAAATTGGTATTTTAAAAACCACAAGGATCAATTTAAAAAAAATAGCCAAAAACTATATTCCACCTAAGTTTTTAATTAATCCTGTAGCCAGAAATTTATTTTGAGTTGCAATATTTATTTTAAACTGATAAGTTTTTTATTATTCATATACATAATTTTTTTACAAAAATTATGTTTTTTATGCACAATTATGTTATCCATCTATTGAGAATTTTTCAAAAATTTTTGAATATTTTTCCATTTTCCTCTCGAAATTTGAAATTAAAAATTTAAAAATAGATAAATAATTTACTTTCATAGATATAATTTTTCATGATTCAGATATAGTGAAAATAACTTATTATAATTTTTTAAAAATATTTCGAAGTATTTTTTGAATTCTTTTTTAAATTTGTTCTTCAGAAACTCGTATCTGTTATTTTTTTTATTTATTCTTAGACTTGATGAACAAATTTAAAGCTGAATTTTTTTTTTCAAAATCATATCTTTCTCTTCGACTTTGATGAAAATATTCAAACTTTTTATAGATATTCAATTTTTTTAATGAATTGTTTCAAAACTCGATAGAAAAATATTTTGGTATCAAAGGGGGAGAGTAGGACTTTAAAAATTCAAAAACAATTCTCCCTAATTATTTTCCCCTATTTTTTTGATGTGATCAAAGGGGGAGAAATATGGTTAAGTTAAGGGGTAGATTTAATTTACTCTAAATTTAAGTTTTTTTGAACTTACACTGTTTGCATTATTATGCATATTTTTTTATTTTGTTTACCCTAACTTAACTCGGATTGATGCATAACAAAAAAGGAGAGATTGTAAGTACCCCTGGTTGATTTTGATGTGATCAACCGATTTAAGTTAGGTCCTGGTGTGTTTAATTTCTCTGCTAAGTGTGCAGGAGCTTAGGTATGGAGGAAGTCGAGCGTAAGACGTAGCGGATGAACAGGATTGTGTAGGGAAGTGAGCCGACGGGCTCGGTACAATTCGAGGGAGCAGAAGCTGCGGAAGAGTACGCCACTGGAGCGAGAAAGACATGCGTGGTGTCTGAGAGACGAGAAACCGGGAGGAAGGACACTCGAGAGGCGAAAGACCGGAGTCGGGTTTGGGTGACCCTAACTCCGGTTGGCCGGAAATCACCCAGAAGACGAAGAACCAAAAGATTGGTTAGTTTGACCATGTCAAACAAGGTGCTCGAAAAAAAAAATTTAATTACTACTAAGAAGACTCAATCCCAAGACCTCACCTAAGATACGTTATCAATGTTACCACTTGGGATTGCCGATAATGACAACATGCAATTGCCGATGTTACTACTTGAAGATTACAACAGCGAAGTCTAGAGCAGAAGAAAAATTCTTAAAGGATAAAATCTTATCCTTTAATCAGATCTAATGGATGCAATTTAATCCCATCCAAGATCAACCGTTCAAATTACATCCTTGGATCAACGACCAAGAGAAAATTCCTCAACAATCAACAATCCAGATTTATTCTCTTAAGTTATAAATAGGCTTAGAGTTTCAGCCTTTTCATTCATTCAATTAATTCATTCTTGTAAACTCTCTAAAAGTCTAGCGTGCTATTTTTGTAAGACTTCTCTGCCACATGGAGATTTTTATTGAGCGTCAACTACCTTGGAAGCATCGTTCTCAGTTGCGACCATGTTTCTTTTTTAATGATGAGTGCCTCCACTTTCATATTTTGTTTACCGTCTATTCACCCCCCTCTAGCCGGTCCAACCCGATCCAACATGTTCCCTGGTAGTTTTTGTTGGTGTTGGGTGCATAATATTTAACTCAAAGTTTTGATATATGACTAAGGCTAAGTTAGGTTAGTTATGATTTAACCAGTTATATTAAGTTTTTAGGTGCAGGTCACTTGACATGTGATAAAGACTTGGTTGAGAGCTATGTAGTGACGAAGTCCTAGTGGAGCTAGTCATGAACTAAGTCTTGGTCAGAACAAAGTAAAAAAATTCCTAGCTTGGTGCTAGGTGAATCAAGTATAAGCGACACCAGCTGAGAGTTGAAAGCTTGATAGACAAATTTCTAGCTTGGTTCTAGGTGAATCAAGTCTAAGCAGGACCAACTGAGAGTTGAAAGCTCAATTGACAAATTTCTAGCTTGGTGCTAGATGAATCAAGTCTAAGTAGGACCAACTGATAGCTGAAGGATTAACAAACAAATTTCTTGTTTGGTGCTAGGTGAATCAAGTCTAAGCGGGGACTAACTGAGAGTTGAAGGCTTAACAAACAAAGTCCTAGCATGGTGGTAGGTGAATCAAAGTCAAAGTGGGGCTAATTGGGAGTTGAAAGCTTAAGAAACAAAAGTCCTAATTGGGTGCAGGGTGGACAATGTTTGAGCGGGACTAGCTAGGAGCTAAAGACTTGATAAACAAATTCAATTGGAAGCAGTTGGGAGATGTGACTTGCTAGATGAGCTAGCTGGAGCTTGAGTATTTAGACCCAAAGTAAGTATGAGTAACTTTACACTTTCTATCATACTCATTACGTATAATAACTGTAAGGAAGTAAGGTTAGACAATTTCAGGCAATCAAAGGGAGTCCAAGGGTGTCTGGTCGATGATATCTCTTGACGAAGGAATTTGAAGGGTCCAAGCGACTGTATCAGGGTGGGGGAGATAAGAGGATACAGGCAACCAGAGCATCTTCCAAGCGACTGGGAGATGACGTTATCAACAATCCGAGCCAGTCATGTCAAGATTAAATTTGACCCCCTCTCGTAGTGGTTGGAGGTCTTTTAGTCGGCCAGAGAGCTTCGTTAACATTATCTCACAAATAAAAGTTGTAGTCAAGTCAGTACTTACCCAGGTGATTGGGAAGGCTCCGTGCGATCGAAGAAATACTATAAAAATTGCATCGAGACAAAGCTTGAAACAACCAATTCACTCATTTATACATTCTCTTTGTGCTCGTGCTCTTGTGCTCTCTTGCCTTGAGTGTTGCGACATACAATGATTTATGTTTCATTTCTAATCGATAACACCTAGAATTGCATCTTTATTTGTTTTAGTGTTGCCTTATTTGTTTTACTGTATTTAATTTTTTTAAAATTATTTTCTATATGCTTTTCTAATCTAGGAGGTTTTCTGGAAAGGATAAATTATAAATAATAATCACATTTTATAATTGTCATGTGTATTTATACTTCTGGTTTGATTGATTAACTGTTTGCATACTTAACTATTAGCTAAATCTATTGTATGCTTATATTGTCTTGTCTTACTTGATTGAATCAATATAAGTAATTTTTATTTTCACTGTGCCACTTTGATTGATCAAATTGTTTTTATTTATTATTTGCACATTTTAAAATTTTTTTCACTACATGCAACATCGAGTTCGATCCTATGGTTTATGATAGGGCTGGATAGCCCGTGCCCGGCACGGGGGATGAAGAAGCTAGGAACACGACATGACCTCCCCTCTCGGGCCTCGAGGCCCCCTTTCGGTGGCACGCTCGGGAAGGTCAGTCCGAGGATCTCTCTCAGAAGCCCCCCCGGGAGGTTGGGCTCCGAGAGTACTTTGGGAGGTATCACACCCAAAGACCCCCGAGCTCACCTTGGGAGGCGGAGTCCTCGTAATAGCCGACCTCGAGTACCGACCTCCCCCCGCTTGGTGCGGACACTCATCCCCGGTGATAACTACACAGACTATTTCAAAGGATATCCCATCATCACCGAAAGCAGGGGGCGTGGCCTGAATATCGGAGACGTGACACCGATAAAGGGGGGCACGACTAGTCTGTCGACGCCAGTATAAAAGGTAGTCCAACCCCTCCGGTAAGGGGGGTACGATCTCTCATTTTGCATCCTATCTTTCTTTCTCACTGTAATTATTCTTCGGACAACCTACTAACTTGAGCGTCGGAGTGGACTCCATCGGACCCCTACCGGCGTGTCCCCTAACGCTTGTGTTAACTTTGCAGGACCCTAAGTTCCTCCTCGGCGTCGTAACATCCAAGCGGGCGGGACCTCTATGACTGGACATCGTCGACGACTCCTTCCGGAACAAATTTGGCGTCGTATGTGGGAAACGAAAAGCAGCTAAAGGAGCACCGATGGCAGGATCGGAGGGGCAACCCCTCACCCTCACACGGGAGGAATTTGACCGCCTAGTGGCTAACGCCATCATGGAAGCTCTGGAGCAGCACCAAATCGAACAGGCTGCCCCACAACCAGTGGGTCCGGCGAGGGAAGAGATCCCCAGGGTCTCCGCCTCGCATTCCCGGAGATCCGTCACCCCTGTGGAGCGACAGGACGGAGTAGCCCAAGGCCTTTATAGAGAATCCCCGGGAGATGGGGAGAAGACCCATTCGGCGGCCTCTAGTGCTCAGAAGCATGATGAGGGACCGGGGAAGAGGGATGGACCCAAGATCTCTTAGAAGACTCCCTCTACCCCCTTCTCGTCCGAGATTGTCGAGGACCCCATGCCAAAGCAGTTTCGTGGGCCGCGCGATCCCTGAGTATGATGGGAAGACGGATCCAGAGGATCACGTTTGTAAATTCGAGAATGCGGCACTCCTGACCAGTATACTGACGGGGTGAAGTGCCGGGTGTTTTTGAACACTTTGTCGGGAGCAACTCAGCGGTGGTTCCAGAGGTTGCCACAAGGTTCCATCAACTCCTTCACGGAATTCAAGACAGCCTTCCTCCATCATTTCGCGAGTAGCCGACGCTACCAGAAGACAACACTTAACCCGTTCACTCTCAAGCAAAAGCCTAAGGAACCGCTCAAGGAGTACATACAGAGCTTCAACCAGGTGGCGCAGGATGTACCCAGTGCAACATCAGAGATACTCGTCAACGCTTGCACCCAAGGGCTCACTGAAGGGGACTTCTTTCAGTCCTTGGTGAGGAAGCCCCCCGCCAGCTTTGACGATTTGCTGGGACGCTCAGTCAAGCATATCAATGTAGAGGAAGTACAGTACGCCCGGCGCAAGGATTCAGTTGGAGCTCCTCCAGTCCTCCTCCGGCAGCCCCTCGGTCAGACAGGAGGGAGCCCCCAGCTCCGGCGTGGGGAAAAGATCTGCCGCCCGGGAAGGATCACTGGACCGACAGGCGGAGTCATTGCCCAAGTACTGCAATTATCATGGCAGTTCGACCCACTCCACGGAAGAGTGCCATGCCTTGAAGAAGAAGTTCACTGAGGAAGCGAACACCAAACCTCAGAGAAAATGGAACAAATCGGGGTATCACCGAAGGTCGCCACGGCGAAGCTTTTCCCCTCGGCGACGGCCCGCAGTGGAGAACGAAGTCCGACCGTGGTCCCGATCGCGATCCAAAGGTAGAAGTCGGGGGGCCCGCACCCCGAAGATCCCTCTCCTTGGAAAGAGATCCCCAAAAGGGCAAAGCCCCTATGCGGGGCCCCCCTTCGGGCCACGTAGGGGTCATCTCCGGAGGACCTACCGGGGGGGACTCTAACCGAGACTGGAAGTCGTACAATCGGCGGTTGGAAAACTACTCCATAGGGACAAGCCGAAGCCAGGTGTCGGGCCCTACAATTTCGTTTGGGCCATCCGAACTCGAAGAAGTAGAAGCTCACCATGAGGATGCCATAGTGATTGGGGCCCGCATTGCCAATTATGAGGTGAAGCGAATCTTCATAGACACGAAGAGTTCCATGAATATTTTGTACAAAGCAGCTTGGGAACAGATGCAGATAGACAAGGATGAACCGCTTCCGATTTTGACCCCCACTGTTCGGCTTCACGGGGTATCGAGTACAACCGTCGGGACAAATTACCTTGTCACTCTCGTTGGGCTACGACAGGCTCGAGAGAGCCTGGAGGACTCCTTTCTTAATTGTGGACGCGCCCTCCTCCTACAATGCCATCCTGGGCCGCCTAGCACTCAACACTTTCCAGGCTATAGTTTCTATTTACCACCAAAAAATTATGTTCCCGGTGGGTGACCGGGTGGTGGAAGTCCGAGGAGACCAGCTGGTGTCCCGACGGTGTTACAGTGGAGAGGTCAGAATAGAGTCTCGGAAGAACCCGAAGGGCAAGGGGGACTAGTTGCAGAGGAAAGGTAGAAGCGTAGGAAGTCTTGGTACGGCTGTAGTTTTGGACCCCGCCGGCTTTGGTAAGATTTACAATTTGCTTAGAACAACTGCCTGTGTCTCTCCATGCTCTTGCAGCAAAATCAAGTAATAAAATGGGAGGTTCCTTTCAAATGACAAATGTGCTACTAAGGAAGTCAAAAACCCTAATGCCCCGCGGTGCAGCCTATGCCCGGGGCACTTAAGCTTGGTCTGGAACATACGCGCCCGACCAAGTAACCAAAACCCTAATGCCCCGCGGTGCAGCCTATGCCCGGGGCACTTAGGCTTGGTCTGAGACATACGCGCCCGACCAAGTAACCAAAACCCTAATGCCCCGCGGTGCAGCCTATGCCCGGGGCACTTAGGCTTGGTCTGGAACATACGCGCCCGACCAAGTAACCAAAACCCTAATGCCCCGCAGTGCAACTTATGCCCGGGGCACTTAGGCTTAGTCTAGGACATACGCGCCCATCCAAGTAACCAAAACCCTAATGCCCCGCGGTGCAGCCTATGCCCGGGGCACTTAGGCTTGGTCTAGGACATACGCGTCCGACCAAGTAACCAAAACCCTAATGTCATGTGGTACAACCGACGCCCGGGATACTTAGGCTTGGTCTGGGACATACGCGCCCCACCAAGTAACCAAAACCCTAATGCCCTGTGGTACAGCCGACACCCAGGGTACTTAGGCTTGGTCTGGGACATACGCGCCCGACCATGTAACCAAATCCCTAATGCCCCGCGGTGCAGCCTATGCCCGGGGCACTTAGGCTTGGTCTAGGGTATACGCGCCCAACCAAGTAACCAAAACCCTAATGCCCTGCGGTACAGCCGAAGCCCGGGGTACTTAGGCTTGGTCTGGGACATACGCGCCCGACCAAGTAACCAAAACCCTAATGCCCCGGGGTGCAGCCTATGCCTGGAGTACATAGGCTTGGTCTGGGACATACTCGCCCGACCAAGTAACCAAAACACTAATGCCCCGCGGTGCAACCTATGCCCGGGGTACTTAGGCTTGGTCTGCCACATACGCGCCCGACCAAGTAATCTAAAACCCTAATACCCCGCGGTCCAGCCGACGCCCGAGATACTTAGGCTTGGTTTGGGACCTACGCGCCCGGCCAAGTAATCTAAAACCCTAATACCATGTGGTCCAGCTGACGCCTGGGGTACTTAGGATTGGTTCGGGACCTACGCGCCCGACTCAGTAATCTAAAACCCTAATACCCTGTGGTACAACCGATGTCCAGGGTACTTAGGCTTGGTCCGGGACGTATGCACCTGACCAAGTAACTCCAAACACTACTCACCTACCCCACGGGAGACGTAACCAGTCTAAAAGCATAGACAATATGGTATACCCAACTGCAGGAAAAATGTCAAAGCGGCAAAATACCGACACAAGGCAATTATACACATATAAAAGGTACTAGGAGGAATCGTTTATTTTATTAACATAAATGGTTACATGAAGATATACATATCGGGAGGCTACTAGGAAAGCACCCTTCTGTATGGGGTCTCCGCGACACTTCCACCATTCTTTATATATAATCCTGGGACTCGGAGTCAGACCGCTGATGGAGATGAATGCCTGAGGTAACACATGAGTTGCTTGGGTACTCCCTCTGAGTAGTCAGGGATGGAGATAGATGCTTGAGGTAACACATGAGTTGCTTGGGTACTCCCCCGAGTAGTCAGGGACGAAGATGGAGGCCTGAGGTAACACATGAGTTGCTTGAGTCGGCCCCATCGGAACACCCCTCTCTGTCAGCAACAACATTCAAGAGGCAGAAAAAAGAGGAGGGGGGGGGAAGGCGATGGACCCAAACTAGGTGTCACGAATGTGGGTCTCAAATTTAAATATGAATAATGCTGGAAACCCTTTTTGCAATCAAAATATGAAAACGTAGTAAAGGGGCCACAGGTCGTATTTTTCCTCGGGACTAATTGAAGTTTGTTTGATTCGAGCTCGTGTTTATGTGTCGTTTATGAATTTTGGGTTTCAAATGCGAATTGGATTTGGTTTCAAATAGAAATGGAAAAGCACAAAGAAAAGGAAGAAACTTAACCCAGCTGACTTAAACCAAGTAATGGCAATTGATGAGCTTAACCACTAAACAACTTAATCAAACCAATGAAACTTGACCGAATTTGGAAAACAAATATGAATTCAAATTGTAAGAGTACACCACCATTTGTATTGATCTTCAGGAATTACCTCTCAACACCAAAGCATTCACTTGATACAAAATACAACAATGAGACAACTTGATACTCAAATGGAACAAAATCAGTTTGGAAATCGCAGAATTGAATGCGCAGGTAAAACTGGAATGAACGGCAGAAATGCAGAACAGCTGACTACAAAACAAGCAAAGCAAATGAATTGAAAGGCTCCAATCCAATATTCAGTTTAGGTTCAGAAAAACTAGGTTTGCTTGGCATAAAACTCAGAAGTGCTAAGCTAAGTACTGCAGAAATGAATCAAAACTGTAATTGGCCGAATTGCAGAAATACATTCAGACTTTCAAAAACTAAACGCAGGGATGCATGCAACAATTTAATTACAAAAGCTGAATGAATAAGCTGAGTTTGACTACCAATTGAGAATTGCAGAAAACTAACTGAATTTGCAAAAATAATGATACGCAGGGATTACTGATTTCAGAACAAGGAATGAGCAGAACAAACACTTAAAATGCAAGAAACAAAAGCAGAGGTGTAACCACAACTCGAATGCAACTACAAATAGAACAGACTGACATCGAATTCATCAACCTCAGTTGCAGAAAAGATGAAGAAAACCAAACTAAAACTTGCTGAATTCTAAACTGATACGCAGGCTGAAATTGCAGAAATGCTAAGCTAAACAAAAGGAAATTCAGAAACAAATCTGGAAATGAAACAAACTTAGATCAACTAAACCCACACACTAACTGTGATCCAAACTGAAGAATTCTGAAATAAAAATGCAATTGCAGGAATGGTCTGATACGCAAGCTTAACAAAATGGCACGCAAGAAATGGATAGAACATAAGCTGTAATCGGAAGCTATTGTGCACTAAACTCACTCACTAACTAATTTACTTACTGAATTGATGCTTAACTACTGCAAAAACGATTCAAAATAGAAATTACAGCAACTGAATAGAAATCAGAAACGAAACTAAGCAGCTGATTCGAATTACAGAAATAGAACAGTGGCAGAAATTGAAACTACAGCTAAGTAACAGAAATTCATAAAGGAAACTATCATCAATCCCTTCTCCAAGCTCAAGGACTCCTTGCCGTCACACAAGGGCGAGCTTCGAACCCGTAAGCGCAACAAATCGCTGGGAAAAAGCACTTTGCGAACCAATCCAACTCAGCTTTGTTTTTGGGCAATTTAGAGCTGGATTCTTCACTTCAAGCTCTTCCCGTTGATCTAGAACTTGCTCTAAGATCGGAATTGATGAGGCCACGCCTTCGGATGAAGAACTTGCTGAAGAAAACGAAGAAGAAATGAAGGAAAACGAGCTGCGGCGAGGACGCGACAAGGCTGAAGAGCTGGGAAAATTTTCTTAAGTACATAAGAATGGACGGCCCAGATTAATCGGAGGAGATCCAACGGCTGATCTTGCTCTGATTTAAGCCAAACTTTGATGATGATGATCAGGGATCAGGATCTGCCTTGTGGTAGCTCGGATCCTCCAGATGTGCAACGGATGGTCCAGATCAACCTAATCTTTGAATGGACGATCTAGAGCCCTCCGAGCTTGATCCAACGGTTGATTGAGCTCTGATTGGGATGAAACCTTCAGATCTTGATCAGAGTGCTTGATCAACCCTAACCCTAGCTCGGATTGCTTCAGATGGTCCCGAATGGCTCAGATCTAGCCGCTTTTGAATCGAACGGCCCAGATTTAATCCTAATCTTGATAACTCGATCCGGGTCACTTCCGACTCAAGTTTGACCCAATATGCCCTAGGTCCATGAACCTTTCATGCTTACAAAAATAGATAAAAAATTTAGTGACCAAATAATTCAAATATGTGTAAATTTGTAATTAAGTCCAAAATAAAGGTAAGTTCTAAAACCTAGAGTAAAATCACAATTAAGCAAGTAAAACATGGGTCAAACATGGATTTTAGCAACTAAAATAAT
The DNA here is from genome assembly GCA_024364735.1 of Boesenbergia rotunda. Lineage (NCBI taxonomy): Eukaryota > Viridiplantae > Streptophyta > Magnoliopsida > Zingiberales > Zingiberaceae > Boesenbergia > Boesenbergia rotunda. Next base: position 113,067 of record JAGFNQ010006335.1, on the reverse strand, counting down.
CAATAAAATGGTACTTATCAGAAGGTCGACACAATTTCTCTCCGGAGCACAAAGGACATGACTCCGGGTCGCAACAACCGTGATTCCCCCCAAGTTGAGAAAAAACGCAAAGAAGAATTGGCTTAAAGAAGGGAAGGAACAACAACCAGATGGAAATGTTCTCAACGTAAAGAAAGTGGTTGCAGCCCCTCCCCTCTTGGTGACGACGTACCCCATAGACACCTTCATCTGCCTGAAGCTTGGAGGAAACGAGCAATTGATGGTGCATGGGGTACACGGCCACCAGCCGACCAGGGGTTTGGCAATCAACTGGAAGAGATCATCTCCCCCATGCCCCCTGGCAGACCACATGAGGTATTTTCTAAACTCCTCAGATAACCCGACAGTTTCACACCCCGGGCATCATCTCCCCCATGCTCTCCGATGAGGATCACAACACGGATGCTTACACCTCTAGGGGGTCTCTCAGCCAAGAGCACCACGGCATACCCAGGGATGAGCATTAGGGATACCATTGACGAAGGAGGAACCCAGCGACAGAGATGGGGAAGAAGGTACACCCTTCTTCCCCTATTTATAGTAAAGGTTGCCTCTCGAGACACTTAATGCAGGGAGAAGGCAATTACGCCAACGGGTGCTGAAGCGTCGTTTCGACTGGCGCACCTATGCTGCGCCTAAGAACTCGAGACTCTTAAGAAGTCTAATCAATAAGATCGTGGAAGTGACGGTTCGAAAACCATCCAAGTACTCCAACAGGAAATCTCGGCGAGGACCCGTCGCAGACATAGATCGAGGATACGAAGAGTTGATTTAAAAAACGCCAGAACCAACCTCGAAAACAATCGACGGTTAATTAATGACATAAAGGCAGAAGGCGCATCACGCACGAGCACACACACAGGGAACAGGGAAAATGATTATAATCAAGCAAAATCGATACAACATGACTCATCTCTCGTGTCCTCATCGGGCCACTCATGGCCTCGGGAGAGGACCTTTACCTAGTTCAGAGGGCCTCTACAATTTCGGGTGTAGCGTCAGAAGGCAGTAGCTTATCCTTCTTCAGCTTATCAATGGCCCCATGAAAGCCCTGCTGTAGACGCTCCATTACCTAGTTGGCTACAATGGTACGGAACTCCTCCGAATCCAGGAACTTCGCTTGGAAGCCCTCCTCGGCCTCCTTAGAGGCAGAAGCCTCGGCTGACCGTAAAGTATGAAGCTCAGCCTCGGCAGCCTCCACGGATCGCCTCGGCCACCTCAACTCAGCGGACATATCATCCTGCTCAACTAAGGTCTCTCTGAGCCTCTCCGACATGGCCCGCTCATCCGCCCGAGCATGGATCAGGTCATCCTCTAGGATAGACGCGCGGTCAGTGGCCATCAGGACACTTGACTCCATCTGGCTCAGTAACTCCTGCTCTTTCGCCTGGAGATGATCTCTCCCTGGGTCACCCGGAGAAGGTCCTTAGTAACCGACACGACCTTCTCGGACGCCAAGCATTCCCTGTGCCGAGAAGTCTGTAGGGCCTGCTCATGATCCTACATGAGTTTCTGCAGGTGCTCGACTTCCTCGCGGAGGGCTTTGCTGACGCCGGCTTGCGTCACTCCAGCCTGACACTCATGCTCAACCGCAGCCTCTGCTTGTAAGGCTCGATGGAGTAGGGCCTCCACTTGGGGCCCGGAGTACAAGCCTCGGCCAACTGCTGCGCAATCCTCAGACGCCTGCCATCGCACCGAGGTGTTAACAGCCAGGTAGGGAAGCATACAATGCAATAAAATACTTCGCACCATCAGGAGTGTCTCCTGAAGACCGGCAAGTGCGCCGGCCGATGCTTGCCCAACTATCCCTTCCAGAGTGCCGGGTAGGTCGCCTCGCCCTTCATGCGGCGGTGAATTCGGGCGGAGGGGAAGTCGTTGAACGGCTGGGGCTTCCGGTGGCACGATGGAGGGCCGGAGCCATCCCCTTCGGAACTAGAAGTCTCCTCCGATAAAACCCCCTCAGTCGGAGTCTCCTTTAATTGCACCAGAGGGGAAGATCATAATGAGACCTCTAACGCTGCATCCGACCTCTCTCTTAGTCGATCTAGTTTCATCCGGTATTGAGGGTACAACGTCTTCTTACCCGGGGGAGGGATGGCTAGGTTGACGGAGCTGGTAGGGGGCACTGGGACGACTATCGCTGAAGGGGAGGCCGACGGAGCAGGAGGAGGAGCTACTGCCTTGGCTGGCACAGTCAGCTCCTCAGGCACCGGAGGAAGAGGAGAAGAACAGGGAGGACACTGTTTTTTCCAGGAAGGGCCCAAGCCCTTGCGGAGCCACCGCTTCTGCTGACCAAAGGGCTGGGTAGCCGAGGGAGTAACTGAGGGAGTAGACTCTTTGTCCACCCTATTAGGGCAGGATGCACTCGGGGAGGAGCCACCCCCGGAAGGAGGATCCATCACTTGAGCAACTGGGGGAGATGGAGGCCCTTGGTCCTCGACCGACGGGAATGTAACAGTAACCTTGACCCCCTCAGGTGAAGCGACCCCACGGGGCGAGACAGCAGGCCCCTCGAGGGACTCGGCGGGAGCAGGAGGAGCGTCAGAAGCGATCAGAGGAGGGTTCAGGGCTTCCTTGTTGGCCTCCTCCCACTTGATGAGCCGGCTCATCGCCTTGGCATACATGACTTCCTCTGCAGAATCCAAACAGAAAGGGCATCAGTTAGAACCAATGTGTATGGAAGAAAAAGACGGGCATACCTAGGGTGGGGCTGATAGGCGCTACTCTAGGGCTAAGGTCCGCCCGATACATAAGCTCTTCGCTCTGCACCAGCCCCCGGCCACTGAACTCCATGCCCGAAAGTATCTCTCTAGCATGATGGTACACTGGGCTGCGAAGAAAGCTCTCTAAGAGAGGAGGAGTCGACAAATCAGCTATCCAACACAAAGGGCTGAAGGGCAATAACGATAGGCGGATGAAGAAGAATTTCTCATTCCACCCCTTGTGAGAAGAAGGAAATCCTCCTAAAAACCTATGGCCTGGACGGGCCGCGAAGCTAAAAACTCCTCTCGATCCAATTGGGATGAAGAAAGAATGGAAGAGGTGCGGTGTCAAAGGGAGACCGAAAAACTTGAAGATGATATACGCCCCCCCCCATTTGGACGAAGGCATTGGGAGCCATCTGATGCAAAGGGATGCCAAAATACGAAGCTACGTTTGTAAAGAAGGGGGGACAGGGAAACAGAGCCCTAGCTCCATCTTCCCTAAGAAAAAGGCCAGCATGCCTGCTGGGGGCTCCACGGGTGTCTGGTCCACATTAGGGATGACAATCGCCATCTCGGCCGGGACCCCATAAGCCTCGATGGCTGCTTGCAGGGCCTCCGGCCTCACTCTCGAAGAGACGGATTCGTACCATTCTGCTTGATAGCCCTCCATGACCCCTAGACAGAAGACGAGAGGAAGACGAACTACTCACGCGCAGAACAAGCTCTACAAAGGAGAAGGACAAAATACACCCAGTCGCCAAACTGGAAGTAGAGGCCAGCGTCTGCCTTTTCCCCTCTTATACCTCGGCAGACACCTGCCTAGGCACAATGGGGAAAGGACGCGTGGAAAGCCAAGAACCGCTTCGTCCAGACAATCGATCGTTGCGTGCTAGTCGTACCAACACACGACCATGAGGACTTGTGGGGGTAGCCGTTATAATACGTGGCAATAAGGCATTCGCGCGAGCATCCTGTTGATAGATCGCTCCGGTATGCTAGAGGGGGGTGAATAGCATTTTTCGAACTCGTTCTTGCTACACGGTTAGTTGCGCAAGCGGAATATACAATAAAACAAAACTAACAATGTAAAGAACAATGCTAACAAACCGATTTTACTTGATATCCACCCCTAAGGGTGACTAATCCAAGAATCCGTCGGTGGATCACACCCCGAATAACCTCCGGCTAGCCCTTGTAGCTCCTTGTGGGTGGAGAAACCTCGCCACAGCACTTCGACAATCCCTGAGCACAAAGACTACTATCTTCCCTTTAACCAAGACAAGATTCGTCAAACCTTTCAGCCAAGATGAAGTCCACTTAAATAGAACTAAGTCTGAAACCGTCGCTATCAATCGACTGCCCATTTACCAGTCGACTGGTCTAGCCTTAATTGCTAGCTAACTGCTAGTTTTCGGGGTTACCAGTCGACTGCTCCTGGGGCAGTCGACTGGTTCAGGCCTGAAAGCATTTAGTGAGTTTTATCAGTCGACTGCCCCAATGGCAGTCGACTGCCCCACTCACACACCTAGGGTTTTCCTTCCCGAGTACACTTCTCTCAGCACTCGACTCCTAGGATTTATCGAGTACAATCACACAACACTCGTACCCTCATGACTCGACTGACTCCTTATCAGCAACCTCGACTATTGCCTTCGCGCCCTCTTCATCTTCGGCTTCCGTCCCTCGGATGCACGCAAGCCTCCAGCTTGCCTCCATGCCATCCTTCACGTATGCCTCGAAGTCCGCGCCCCTCAGTTCATCGTCCCTGCTCCACCAAGATCCCTCGGGTGCACACAAGCCTTAACTTGTCTCCATGCCACCCTTCACCGTACAGAGGCAGTCCAGTCAAGTCAATATGTGTAAACCTGCACACTCAACATACACATATTAGAACACAAGAGAAACCTAACTTAAACCCGTTGCTCAAACATCAAAACTCATGGTCACTCCAGACCACAGATTGCCTCAACAATCTCGCCCTTTTTGATGTTTGGCAATACGTTTAAGTTAGGGAAAGCAAACAGTAGTCAATAGCAATAACAATGCCAAATAAACATTTGGACTTACACTGCCAAGACTTCATCTTGGACTTACACCGCCAATGCATATGCAATGCATGCATGGATCCTATCCCATGGCATCCCACACCTAACCCTCCAAGTTAGGAATTTTCCGAAACGGGGGGGGGGGGGGGGGGGGGTTTAAAGAAAACCTTATTCTAAGGCTCCCCACACCTAACCCTCCAAGTTAGGACTTTTTCACACCTAACCCTCCAAGTTAGGAATTTTTCGAAACGAGCTTTTTAAAGCTTCTCCCAAACTCCCCCTACATTGGACTTACAAAGGCTTTTTAAGAACGTCTCTCAGGTTTCCCTTACGCCAAGAATGGAGCAACCATGCTCTCCCTTAATCTCAGCTCCCCCTTAATCTCAGCTCCCCCTAAACCTAGGGTTTCTAGCAAAGGTGTGTTATCAAAGGTGTGCTTGGTTTCCTAAATTAAACCCAACACTTCTCCCCCTTTGCCTAACATTAAAAAGACCCTAATAATATTCTAATTATTAGTTCTTTTAATCCCCAATGATCCTAAACTACGTGTACTAGACCCCCATACACTTGTTTCTCATCATTTGGACACATGTCAGCTGTTGGATACCCACACCAGCCCTGACCAGTCGACTGCCCCCAGGGCAGTCGACTGATACTCTGAAAATCAGTCTTTTCTGGCCAAATTCAGAATTACGCCAGAAATTCCACAAATCTCCAAAAATTCTCAAATTTTGTGGAGAACTTTGTAGTACTCATACCTACTTGGGAAAAATATATTCCACAATGTATCTATTGTTGGGTTCGGGTGCATGTTGACATGGATGCGGGTTCATAATTTTAAAATTAATTACGTGCAGCGGAAGGTTTAGCATAAATAATTTCTCTAAATTATTTAACCACACATCTAAGCATACAATTTTATCTTGTGTAGACATGATCATATATTTAAAATTTTTACAGAAACGTAAACTAATTTACATATTACCTAGCGTAACTCGAAGGAAGGGACGAGATCCAACCGTAAGCGTCCATTGGAAGCTCCACCTCTATTCGCGTCCACGCCGAATATCTTCGGGATGACTTCGCAAAGCCACGAGTTTCGTGTTCTCAAGAACTACTAGATTCTCCGAGAACACGACGAGAAAAACCAAGAGAGAAGTCGGAAGACTAACCATAAAAGGATGGCCGGCTGGTGCTCCTTCTTGGGGCTGGTTGGCGCACGGCAAGAAGGGGAGAAGAGAAGGAGAGAAAGAGAAGGAGAGAGCCTATGTCTTCATCTCTATGATTCACACCCAAGCCTTGCCTTGGGTCCTTTATATAGTGGCTTCTCAACCATCAAGTTTCTCAAATATGGAATAACTTATTCCATCATGCCAAGTTTGATTTTATATCATGGTTAAAATCATATTTTAATTCATGATAAAAATCTTCTCTCCTATGGAATAAATTTCCTTATCATGGTAAATCAATCCATGATTGATTTTATAAAAATAAACCAATCCATGGTTCATTTTAATTTCCATGAAAAATAAACCAAACCTTGGTTTATTATATAAAAACTTTATATCATCCATAATTTTATAAAACAAACCACACTTGGTTTGTTTTATAAATTGAACCAAAAACTTGGTTCTCTCCCTTTGTTGTGGCCGGCCAAGCAAAGAGGATGGAGGCCCTCTTTGGCCGGCCCATCCAAGCCAAGCCCCAATGAATTAAACTTATTTAATTCATCTATTAAGTCTTCAAAAGACTTAGTCATTTTACGCTTCCGATGCGTCTCTGAAAAATTCAGATTCGACTTATCGTTTGGCTCAACCAAACTTAATCTCTCTTGATTGGAAAATCCAATTTTCAACTCGTTTTAAATCTCTTGGATTACTCGTAGTGCGTGTGACTAAATAGGCTTTCGATTTATGTTGGCCGTCTATAATTAATCAATTATAGAACGATCATGAGTGGCACCTAGTAGTACATCATGCTCCCCAATTAATCGAAAGATCAACGGTTGACCTCAGAAACAATTCTGAAACCTTTCAGCAGCTATAATGAATCGTGCCCCATTCCCTTCACCATCTTATACCCACTTGGTTCAGGATATGGTCTATGTGTGTCAGTCCCCACTAGGCTAACTACGTCACACCTAGCCCAAGTAACGTTTTCTCGTCCTACGGATTCTAATTACTCTCATGTATTTAAGAGATTCATACTCTAAACATGTAATGCTCTGGCCAGAGGCTTCGAGTAACAATCCGACGATAGGCATCGGGTATACATCTCCTCGCAAGGAGTGGTGAATCCTTTGTAGGCTGTTCAAACATCTTCGGGCACTTCGGCTTATACCCAATCATCCTGGGTCCACACCTCCTTGGAGATGCTTGCTTAAGATGTCAAAGTATAAGTCTCCATGACCAAGATGACTTGAACACCGCAAGTCAAAGGAACATCGCACTTAAGCTGCAGTAAGAACTTCACGACATATCTATATGTAGACTACCATATAAAGTTTTACAGCCAGTCACTCCAATGAACTAGTTCTCTTAACTAGCATTCATGTTTATCTCCGGACATCTCAATGTCACCAGCCAGTGAGAATCAGTTGATTAGAGAATAACCCATGCTAGTCTCAACAGAATTGATAGTGTCCGTATTTATCAATTCATCGACTAGGGACAATTTCAATACTTCACAATTGCACATGTAGAGATAATCACTAGTTGTGAATTCATCACAAATTCTCTCATGCTGTGAATTATATTGCGGGCATTCAGTAAATGAGTTTAAGATCTCAATCAAATACACAAACATGTATACTCAAATAGTGAATATTCATTTATTAAAATAAATGATTACAATCATAAGGCGATTGCCTTAGGACACTTCTCTCATATCACTAACATCTATCACCATTTCTAAGTTTGACACAAAACCCAAAAGTTTCCTATGAAAATTAAGGCAATTAGGAGGCAACCTCCCCCTTAACCTATGCCTTCTTCCAATTTTCAATTTTCCTAGGTTAGTTCTACCCAACTTAACACCATGACACCAAGTCAAGTTTTATCCAACTCAACTTCCAAGTTCTTCCCCTTTGGACACCATTAAGGATTGCCCCAAGCAACCTTATCCTTAGTGCCAACAAGAACTCAACAAAATCTTAAACAATCTAAAAGTTTGCAAGCACATTTGTTAGGATATACCCTATCCTAGAAAAATATGATTCCATGAAAGGTATCATGTGTGCTTGACTTTTGGTACATCCTTTAATTTCCTCAAATATTGGCATTTTGTATCAATTTCCAACTCTATCTATAATTCCAAGTGTTTACTAAGGCTTATCATTATAATTTGACACACGAAATTGTCCTCAACTTTCCTTTTTATGTATCCTTAATATGATGAAAGTCTTCCCCTTTTTTTCTCTTAATCCTAGATACATATGGGAAACTTTCATATCTTTTCATTCATCAAAAACTTATCATTCAATAGCACTCATCAATCCTCCTTAAGTTTCATGATATTACTAAAGCCTTATCCCATACACTCAATCATTCAATCAGGAAGTAAACCGTTATCCAAAGAATATGATATCATAACTAAGGAGTTTTAACTTTAAAACCACATCCTTTCATCCAATAGTAATTTAGGACCTTCAAATCATCAAATCATGACATAAGATCTCACAAGATATCATGATACTTTCCTATGATTTCAATCTTGCAATTTCTGATCATCTAATAGGCCTTTTCTACCTAAACCTTAATGGATCAGTCGACTGCCCCTGGGGCAGTCGACTGCTAAAACGAACAGAGAGCTCTTAAGGCTGAATTCACTCGGTTTTCAGCCCAATTTCAGTAATCCCTGGTTAATTCCACAAATCTCCAAAAAATTTGAAATTTCGTGAGGAGATTTGTGGATCCTATATCTACTTGGGAAAAATATGTTTCCAAATAAATATACTCCAAATCCTAAGATTGGCACGAAACTCAACTTCTCCTAAAATGTATGACTTAAACTCATCCAAAAAGTCTTAATTATGACTTTTCCTTGATATATCTCCTAATACCTGGCCATGATACATTTTAGCATTGAATTATATGGTATTTTCCCATTGAACCTTAATTTTATCGAATATACCTCTATTTTCATCTTTTTCTCCTTAAATTCCCTTTTTAGTGGTGCCAATTTCCTAAGATTAAGACTTACCCAAGTCTTCCAACCCCCTTTAGCACATTTCATCTAATTTCCTATGAGAGAAACTCTTGAGATCCATTTACCATGGACCCTAAAGGCTTCTAGAGCTCCCCTTGAGCTCTTAGCCTTAGCCACCTCCCTAGGTTGTTGAAAATCAAATTTTTAAAGGGCTTAGTTATAAATTTTAAAGGACTTAGTTGTAATTTCTGAAACTTGGAGGACCTTTTTATAAAAAGCCAAAAACTAATATAAAAACTCTAAAAGCCCTAACTCCCTCATCAATTCCCATTCCCGATTCATTCCGTTTCTTCCCGTCCACTTCTTCTCTGCCCCGACGCACGTCGCCGAGCCCTAACCCGACGCTCCATCGCGCCGCCCGCCGCCGCCGCCGCCGCCGCCGAGACCTATTCACAGTCTTCAACTTCTTCACAGTCTTCATCTTCTTCTTCCTCTTCTCCTCCCCTCTCGGCTTCACCCGACGCCGAGCCCTAATTCTCTTTACCTTCACCGACGTCGAAGCCCTAATCTCCTACCTGCTTGTCGGCCTCCATAAGGTAAGAGTTTTTGCTTGGTTTGATCTTGCTATATTATCGACGGTTTCTTGTTGTTTCATTCTAAATAGAATTGTTGTGAATCGATTCTATTTTTGGGTCTATTCATGGATTTGTAGAAAGTAGAATGAATAACCTCAAATCGATACCGAATGCTATAGCTTTGTTTCTGTTCAAAATTGGATTTTTGTGAGCACTGTTGTTATTGCCGAGTGTTGAGTTTTGGTAACAGCTGAGAGTTGTGTTTTGGTGCTTGTTTGAGTTCAGTGGATGAAACCGTGAGTGTGTTTTTCCATATGGTGGATAGTTGGGACTTCATGTGAGGAATACTTTGAAATTTCAAAATTTGCCATGAGCTGCCCATTTGATTTAGGTTTATTGTTTTGTTATGTCTTGGAACTTAATGGGAAAAAGGATAATTAATGCTAATCCTAGTTTAATTAAGGATTAACTTAATAGTTAAGGTTAAGTCAAATTTGAAATTTGTTCTTTAGGCTAAAATGGGAAATTAGGTTACGGTGATTAATTTGGGTTTGTAACGGTGAGTTGGTTCTTGGATTAGGATTTAATTAAATTGAGTTAAACTAATTATGTATTAAAATTAGTTAACTATTTTAATTACTTGTATAAAATACCTAAACTATCCCTTTGGTACAGGGCCTTGATTCGGACTCGTTCAGTTGATCGTGGAAGGTTCTCGTTTACGAAATTCTTCAAAAAAAGGCAGGTACTTCTCCTTTGTACTCGAGTAGTTTTCTTTACCTTAAAAGCATGACTATATTATGTCTGATAGGTTGCTTGACCTTGTTCTTTGTCGTTATTTAAAACATCGCCGTTGAGACTTATTCTTCGTTGATCTTCGAGTGTTCCCAAATTCGTATCTGTACAGTCCTCGGTTGGTTTTCTGTTCTATAAAGTACCGCTTGTACGCGAGTACCTAGAAGTCCATTAAACACAGATAGGTTATTTGGCATTAGAAATACCCTACCTAGTAGTGTAGGTGCATAATCGTTGGTTTTCAATTTCCGGTTAGTTGTATTGATGCATCGTATATTCGTTGGATTTTATTGTATCATTGTTTCTCCGGTTGTTCGTGCATCGTATAACATACACCATACTTGCATGTTGCATACTAACGATTGTTGGCTTATATTTGGTTAAGCCGTCGTTAGTCATATTGTTGCTCGAGTCACTCAACCACTTGTTGTCGTGGTAGTTATTAGAGTGCGAGCATCTGTCCTGTTGTGCCAAACAGTGACACCCTCACCGTTGTTTTTAGAGGGATGAGTTGTTGGTGGCTCACCCTCACCGTTGTTTTTTCAAGGGATATTGTAGCTGTTGATAGCTCCCCCGATGTACCGGGGTCTGGAGTGTGGGCTCCCCAGCATCCTGTCCACTTAACCACGCCTTATATGGTATTTGTTGTTGGAGTGCGTACAGTTGTCACAGCCCTACCCACTCGGTCACACAGATGGGATGTGTTGACGGCTTGACTGGCGTCAGGGGTGACACATGTCATTGCATTATGTGCATACGTATTTCTTTTATGCATTTGCTTGTGTTTGATGCACTTATATGAGCTATGATTGTTGCATATGTTTGACATGCATGTATATCTTGATATTATTGTTGTTGAGTTGTTCTATACCTGCTTAGTCGTTATTTGGACTTTATACCATGTCGATTTACATAAGTTATGCATGATTAGGTTTCTATATTTCCTTATGGACTGTACCCTGTTGGATTCTCTACTTGGTTATCTTGTATTATGCCATGCTTATTGTCTACTCATATACCCGCAGAGTCCGCTCGGACTCACCACCCCTGCTTTCTTCTTTGTTGTTTCAGATAGCAGGTAGTCGTATTTCTTGGAGCCAGGAGAGGATCCAATCGCCAGTCCCCAGAGTTGAGTTGCGTTTCCATATTTGGTATAGTTGTTTTGTTTTTAGTACTTGGTGTAGTCGCCTCGTATTTGTTATCATTTTGTTTTGTCGTTATCAGAGACATTGAGTTCTCTTTTGGAGTGTTGTTTCATTTTATGTTTAAGGTGGCTGAGCCACCAGTTATCTTTTATGTTAATATAAACTGCGTGGTGATGTTTATTTTCTGTTATGATGGCTGAGCCATCTTTTATGATGAGAGTATATGTATTATTGCTCCATATTGTCCGCCGTACAGGGGAGATGCTGCCCGATTTTCGAGGAAGCATGCGCCTCTAGGGGCGTGACAGACTCAATCCATATTAGACCACAC